>CM074932.1:8084295-8097733 GCA_037576815.1 Pangasius larnaudii
AATGGCTGTAATTCCTAAATGGTAAATGCCATATTTTTGTGGAACCTCTTAAAATAAAGCTGAAAGTCTACACTTCGCTCACATCAATATTATTTTATTTCAAATCCATTGTGGTGGTGTATAAAAGCAAAATCACAAAAACTCCAAATACTCAATGTCACTGTCCAAATACTTCCGGACCTAACTGTATTTGTGCTACATAATATGGACACAAAACCTGATATGCAAAGTGGTGTTATATCTTTGGTGATATAACACCACAGTTGTATATCTGGTTGGTGATATGATGTGCAACACTTTAAGACTAAAATATTTTTAAATAGATAAATACCATTCTCATAGCATTAACGTAAACTATAGGCTACTTGAAAAAATATTAAGCCTATGACTCAACACATGCTACCAATGCATATTCACACAGAAATGTTTTTTTTTTTTAACAGGCCCAATCCCAAATGACTTCCTGTTCACCACTTATGCACCTTGTATGCACTATGTAGTGTACTATGTAATGAAAGGTGTTTGAGGCCCAGAGAAAAATCTAAGTCAGATTAAATGCAGTGAAAGTACATCTCCGTCTTTATATACTTACTTGAGATACTTTAAAAAGGAATTCCCCATTAAAGCTACTCTTACAAGTACATTTTATTTACAAAACCATCTTTTTACTGAACTGAACAGCTGACAGAGATGCCTCTGTTTTCCATGACAAATGCTTATAGACATAAAAGATGTTCTCTCATAGACTTTTTAATAGCCTTATAAGATATTCTCTCTCCTCGCTTTGTTTCAGATACTTGGCCTAACAGAACTCTAGTTTTAGTTTAATAACTAGTGTTTTTGGCTGTTTTCATTCTGCGGTACTCTAATGTCATTGTCACAGGAGACCTTACTGCTGTTCTTGGGTAAAGCAATTTGAATGGTGCTATTATTTAAGACATTCGGTTATTGCAAACCTTCATGATGTATTCACTGCATTTACATACACATACACATTTACATATTGGATGCCCTTATCAAAGTGACTTAAATTTATCTCATTTATACATCTAAGCATTTGAGGGTTAAGGGCCTTGCTCAAGAGCCCAACAGTGGCTCTTGGTGGTGTTAACTAGTGGACTAGTTTGGGCCAGGTACTAAATAGAGGGCTTGAAGGACTATCGGTAATGGTTTAAGAGCTTTTTAGGTATTTTTAATATAATAAATTTATTTGTTACATTTTCCAAATGAACTTAACCTTGCGCTTGGCTTCTTCAAACAGACTCGTCAGGCTCTCCTTAGCTGTGAGGATTGGGTTGCTGGCAGCCAGGCTACGCATGTAGTAATACACAGCATCCAGCTTCCGCTTCTACCAAGGGGAAATGCAGTGTGTGTGTGTGAGAGTGAGAGAGAGAGAGAGAGAGAGAGAGAGAGAAGCAAAATAAACATGACAGCGTTATAGGAGGAATCAGATTTGAGAATTAATACAGGCGCATTAATTTCATATAAAAGCACAGTCTAGAGTGTGTCATTCCATTTTGGAATTATATGTTAATTTATTTAATATTTTAATATAAATTAATTCGATAATGAGAATTAATTTGTTAAACAACAGTCTGTTTTTAAATTAGTTTATTGTTAGTCTTAGATTATGTGAAGCCTCTGCTGTACAAGTCCCTGTGTTACTAAAGAAACAATATGTAAATAGTGCACATAAATAGAAAACTTTTATTACTATTAAAATGAAAATAATGCACACCTTCTGACCAATCAGATTCATGCATTCAACTGCACAGTGGTATAAATATTGGTATTAAAAACATGTGCATATAGCATAGCATACACAAAATGAAAGCTTCAGCACATGTTTAAAAAAGGTTAAATGTGGTCTCACTGTGTACACTGCTAACACAGCAAGCTGGTTGTATGGTCGTCCATTTTTTGGTGCAATCTGCTGCGCTTTCAGGTACCAACTGTTAAAAAGAACAAACTATTTAAAACAGCCAAAATGGGATACACCCAGTTATAGAGGAAATGTTCTGGAGGTAATCTTATTAAGAAAGATGTAAAGATATAAGCAGAGATTATGATGCAAATTATGACTGACCTGCGCGCTTTACCATAATTAGCAGAATCATTTGCTTGTTCTCTGTATCTTGCGACATCCCCTTGACAAATCATACACCGCTGGGCACTAATCAAAGCATATTTCACCTAAAATGAACAGCAAAATTTCTACAATTTGTGATCTAACACAACAACAGTTTATAGGAGACAGACATTATAATATAGAATTGCACATTTTCTGACTCTGAAATTGTGAGATTTATAAATGAGAATGCTAAATTACAAATTGCGACAATTTGCAAGAAACTGCAGAGATTCCTGTTGTATTCAAACAGTGTACAAAAAGCAGTCTGTGCAATTTGTTATGTTTCTCATTTGTTAACTGTATTACATCATGCTTTTTTCTAAATATCATTGGTGGTCAGTAATATTGCCAAACAATAACAGAATATTGCTGAAGTGATAGACAGATTTATTTTAAATTTAAAGACATAGGGAGGAAGCATAAGCTTTCTGAGTTAACACTGGAGTTGGAGATACTTACAGTCTTTCGTAGAGGTTTTGCACGTATTGCCATTCCATCCATGTAGTCTTCTAGTTTAAACTGGAATACAGTTTGTAACTTCAACAGCAGTGAATCAAAAAACAATGCCCCCTAGAACACAAATAGGATGGACAAATGAGCCACAAATAACAGCATAAACGTGTGCTATTGGAATACTTTTTCCCCCCAAACACAAACACATCATCAGGATTCCTGTTGGAACACGTATAGAGTATGAGAAAATTAGAGCTTTCAGCAACAACAGAACGCTCAAGAAATAAACCTAGGAAAGAAATTAAGCCATGTACCTCTTCCAGTATGGTTAGAAGCATGGCCCTGATCTGGGGAGCTGTGTCTGAATCCTGGTTCTTCAGAAGTTGTCTGAATCTCTCAATGACCTGATAAAACACATTCTTCCACAGTAACTGGTCCACATTCTGTGTATCAGAGAACTCGATGTCTGTTAGAATTACACTCTCATACAATGTCAGGAGCTCAGCTCTGAGAGAGGAAAAAAGGGCAAAAATTAGGCTAATATATTAGCAAAACAATCCTATAACCTTATAAGCTTTTCACAACCCATTCTTTACTATTTCCCCATGTGTGATCAGTACCTCAGCTGGGCCATTCTGTCTAGTCCTTCTCGACTAAGTCGTTCCCTGGACAGCAGGTTGCTGAGCTGGAGTTCCTGGCTGTCAGCCATTCGGAGAAGTTTATTGAGTTCCCCTCTTGTCTGTACCTCTGTCTCCTCTGGGCTAAAGGTGATGGCTGAAGATGGATAAACTTGACCACTGTGTCCATACACTCCATAAAAAGGTGCCATGCCTGTATTCTGGAACATCCCATTAGGGCCAGGTAACTGATATGGGAGCTGATAGGAATAGGTGTAGCATGGAGGTGTGTTTGAAGAGCTGGTTGGTAAAGGGTAGCAGTAAGGGTTGTCAGAATTCTGATATTTGTAGTAAGCCATGGTGGCAGCATGTTGGCCTTGAAAGTCCTCCCCCTGGTGCACAGGAGGGCTCCCAGCAGCTTCATCATCAGTGTCCAGAAAGTGCAGTGGCCCATATCCTCCTTGATGCTGCAAGTACAGTGGCTGTCGGAGAGATGACTGCTGGGATTGTTGGCTGCCTGACAGAGCTGGTTTCTTATCAGGGTTATTAGGGTCCCACAACCGCCTAGTACTTCCACCACGACTTCCTCTTCCTCTACCTAGGCCTATGCTGCTTCTTGTCCCACACATAAGCCGAGATCCAGGTTCTGAGGATGTGGTTAGTTCAGTGTGTGTTGGGAGTACCAGAATGCCTCTTCCTCTGCCTCTAGGACTTGGATTTTTGCACTTGGATTGGTCCTCCCTTGTTCCTGAGGCTGTGCCAGACCGCCTGTCCAAAGAAACTTTCAAGACTCCTCCTTGACCCCCAACTAAGGCTCCTCTCAATCCTCTGGTATTCCCTTTTGGTGTTCTACTGTCATTCTTATCTGCTTTGGCTCTAAGGCCCCCTCTTCCATCTCTCTCCATTCCCTCATTCTCCTCAAAGGAATCTGTGGACGACATGTCTTTGGCTGTCCTTCTCCTTTGCTTGGGCTTGTCTGCCGTGGCCTGGTCCACCTCATCTACCATCCTTTCATGAGAGTTAGGCATTGGCCCTCTTTCTCCAACCCTACATTCTGCATTATACCTGTATGTTTCAGGTTCTACTGGCCCGTCCATGCTGGTACCACTGCTGGCTGAACTTGTGCTGTAGGTCCGGTTTCTAGGCCGTCTGATGTCTGATTTGGAATAACGCTTTGAAGAACAGTTGACTTTGCTAGGTTGTGTTCCTTGAGCCGTTCTGCACCTATTGCTATCACTTTCTATTGGCCGATTGCCTCTATGTTTTTCTTTTTTCAAGTTCTGGTCTTGACTAACATCTTTTCCTTTCACATCCCACTGAAATCTTCCTTCTACCTTTGGCTCACTGTTTTTCTCTAGCTGGTGTGTCAGTAAACTTTTTTCGCCTCCCTCTCCTTCCTCCCTCTTCACTGAAGCTTGACTGGTCCCTCCTTCCCTGTCCCCTCTGGACCTTCGTTTTTCCTGTTCCTTCTTCTTCTCCTTCACTTCACCCATTCCTCCTTCTCCTCTTCCTGTTCTGTTCTTAGAGCCCTTGCCACTTAACCTTCTTCTTCTTCTACTAATATTTTCACTCTTCTTTTCTGCATCTACGGCTGTGGGGCTGGTAATGTGTTTCTCCACTTTATCAGTTATACTGTTAAAAGTGGGCTGATCATAGTTTGAAGAAGACACATCTAATCGCTTTTGTTTTCCCAGCACCTGTTTGTTCCTGCCTTCTTTGATTTCCCTCCCATTTCTTTTTTCCTCTTCCAGATGTATATCCCTGCATTTATCAACTAAGCCCATCAACCCATTACTTGTAGTATCATCTGTCTTTACCACTTCTTGTGATACCTGCTCTAACGCCTTGGTTAGGCCATAGTCTCTATAACCTTGACCCCTTCGCCCACCAGGCTGGTATATCTCACGATCAGGTTTGCGCAATTTCCGTAGTTTCGGAGAACCAGTTGTTCCTGTGCTTGATAGTTCACTATTTTTAACAGTGTTCCTCCTGGCGTGTTGATGATTGAAAGATGTATTACCATCATTACAGTCAAAATCAACATTGCTCAGTTCAGACTGGCAATCACTGCTGGTGAATTTCAGGCCTGAACCTGGTAGAGAGCTGGCAGACATTTTAATGGCAGGATCTGACACAGACTCCTCTGAAGTGTATGCAGGTTCAGTGGAAATTGCTAGTACGTCTCCTTCACATCTATCCTTGCATCTGCGTGTCTGTGCTGCGCCGGGATCGTACCTCTGCAGGTCTGGCCTTTTCCCCTCTCGCTGACATTGTTTCTTACTTCTCTTTTGCACTTCTGGGAAAGAAAAGAGCGAAAGTGGAAAAAGTTGTTGGTATAATGGGCTACTTAATTTCGCTCATTCAGTTCATTGCTCAGTAATGTGGTATGAGAAACTCCGAATGCATCATCTATGGTGTAATCGTTATACCTATTTATAATAACATAACAGATTACATAAAAAAAGTTAAAACCTGTTGCTCACACTACCTGAAAGCTAGCTATATATCTCACCAGTGTTATTACATTGAACTCTACACCAACTCAAGTGTATACTTATCTATTAGAGCTAAACAATAATCGTGGCATTTCACTGACTAACCGTATGGCACAATCTTGCCGAAAAGTTACTGCGAGTGCATGGACTGACCTAAGTTCAGTTTCTGTCTAATTTTTTCCACTGGTGGATATAATTAGCAAACCTAAGCCTTACTTTCTAATTCAGGCAAATACAAGTTCATGATATCTGCTGCACCGTGCTCGGCTGCTGAGAGCTAGCTAGTTACTATGTAACTACTTGAAACAAGCTTGTGTGCAACAGACATTTTATTTTATTGTGATAAAAAAATATAACTTTTACCCAAAAACATCCACTAACGTTACAGTTTTAGGCAACACACTACCAAAAACCTCATAACAAACAACAGGTTATTCAACTAGCAAACAGCTAGCTTGCTGGCTAACATTAGCTTTAGCTACTCGAAACTGACCCAAGGTTTTCTGTTTAACTAAGTTTGCGACTAACTCTTTTTAACCGTATTCCACCAGCACACCTAATAGCACTAACTAACCTTTCAGGTTGTCTCTAGATGTAACAATACTCGACGCCTCTGCCCGTAGTTCAGCCTCAGAAATTCGTACTCTGTCCAGTTCGTCCGCCATTTTCGTCACCACAAAACACAAACATTACGGCGTCCTGTCAGGGTCAAACCTTCACGCGCGCATGACTGATGAATTAGAAAATAAAGAGGAAAAACAGCAGGGAAGTCAAGCGGGAAGTCAGCCAATTTGAATTTTAACAAAAACTTCTCTCTCTCTCTCTCTCTCTCTCTCTTCATCTCCTATAACCATGAAATCTGGGGAGAGAATTTGGAGACCAGCTCGAAACGTCCGCTCAGAAAAGGCGCTGCTTGTGTGTGAGTCATAGTGAGTCAAAAGCACTGGACTTTAAATATAAATTGGCACCAGGCAGCTCAACCACACGGTCACACACGTTTATCAACGTAATTCCAGTAGTGCTCACACACACACACACACACACACACACACACACACACACACAAGGGGGCGCTCTGAGCTGTTGGAATACGACGTTGATGTCACCAGCGCTACTCCTCATTCATCACGTTACCGAGCTAAAATGTCAAACAATAATGAAAAAGATAAAACACTTAGCTTGTTTCAGAGTTTCCACTCTTGATATTGTGAAGGTATAATATTACAGTCATGCCCCTATGTTCATGTACGAGTTTTGTTAATACGATTAGCGGCTAAACTGGAGCAGGAGGGCAGCCGTCAGATTCATCCGCAAGCTCACCAGCACAAGATGTTTTCAACATTATTTGTTGCTTTACGTTAAAAAGAGATAAAAAAAAAGAGAGTTTTTGTTAGAATTCACAATAAAATAATAAATCTATATAAAAAAAGAAACCCTCACAGTCCTTAGGGTTTATGTTCCACATTTAACAAAAAGAAGGACACACTAGACCAGCTCACAAACTAAGCGGATATGGGTTCAACTTTTGTGAGCTTTTTACTCAGAGATGTAGAATACATTTTTAACTGTATGTGTAGAATATGCAGTATGTTTTATTTTGTTGTATTTTTTTTTATAAAATTGATTTTTAAAAATGTATTAAAAAATGAAAACTGCTCAACATCAAATCAGTATTCTTTATTATTATTGTTATTAGTATTGTTGTTGTTGTTATTATTATTATTATTATTATTATTATTATTATTATTATTATTATTCCCTTGATGGTTTTACTGATGTAACGAATTTGTGATTCCTCAAACACGAAGTCAGTCAATTTGAAATTTAACAAAAACTTCTTTTTTTTCTCGCTTCTTCTCCTACAAATGTTGTCCCATAACCAGGAAATCTGGAACAGAGAATTGGGAGACTAACTCGAAAAAAAATATTATTATTAATATTAATATTATTACACATGGGACTCTATGTAGTAGACCACAAATATAGAGGACAGTCTCAGCGACCTTCCCAGCGATTTCGGTGTACACCACTCAAGCCCTCTAACGCCACCAACAGGGCAAATTTGGACATACATGTACAATAATAACTATAGCAACGGAATGTCGTAGAAATGCAATTCTACTTTCACCTGATTATTTTCCACCATGTTGGATCTCCTGCTACCTTAAACGGGTCGCTCAACCAGCCAGCGGACATCCATAATGCCTAATCAGGGGGGAATTAAAAAAAAAAAAAAAAAAAAAAAAAAAAATCAATGAAATGCTGTTGAATGTGAATGTATGTCCAATTAGTCAGAATTAACATAAAAATTGTACAAGTGTTTTATTGTGTGTTTGAGTGTTTTAAAGGGTTAAATGCAGTCCTGTAGAAGTCCCTCCAGATGGCAGTGCTGTGGGTGGAAGGTGGAATCACTATGCCTGTGTGATCGATTTGTCTACCACTGATTCTATTTACAAGGACTGATTAAAGTAAGACCAGCAAGGAACATCCTTCAAGGGTGATTCATTTGAATCTTGTTAACAGGTCGTTTTTCATCTTTATATCCACTTTCACCTGTGAGGTGTACAGTCCAAATGTTGTGACATACTAGGATGAAAAATATTGAAGAACAGCAACATGAGAGAAACAAAAGGAGACCAAGATTGAAGACAAAGGGAAGAATGAAGGGAGGTAGGAAAGAGGAAAAGAGAATTTAAGGACACTGGAGAGTCCTCCAGCTTACACTAGTGGAGTAAACAGCACCATTTCCCCAGGAACATGGCATCACTCCCTGGGGTCCTTACATATTGTTAATTAGGGCATCTTAAAATGACTTAAATGACCATACACATTAAGTTGTTGAAAATTACATTTGGTGCCATCCAGGAATGTTATAAGCTTCTTAATAATGTGCACAAGAATGCTACATCAAGAGTGTGCTGACAGGAGTGAATGACTGATTATTATGTGTGTGAAATGCTCTAAGGGCTGATTTAGGGGTCGTGTACATGATCATATCCTAGTACTGCACTCTGGAGTAGGTAAACTAATGCCTGAGATGGCAGAGAGGGAGGATAATGGAACAAGGGAGGGGGAGAGTAAGGGCTTGGAATACAGATGAGCTGTGCGGAGGCGGAAGAGGCAGGGAGTTTTCTGCAGGTAAATTCTGAACACCAAGGGGTTTCTCCAGTCCCTCATTAATCCATCCCTACTTCTCTCTATCTCTCTCTCCCACTCTCCCTTGAGAAATCACATGGTGGTAGGATACAGGATGTGCCTTTTAAATGTAATGATGAAGGAGGTGGATAATAGTGAAAGGAGTAATATACAAACAGGAACTCAGAAGTTGTCCTTTAAACCTTGCAATGGCAACCACTACTCATATAACACAAACCACCTGAGAAATAGCCAAAACTTATATTCAGTCAGCAAAAATAGGTGACACTGGCCATGATTAAATAAGTTATGTAGTGATAATAAAATAGAGAGGAAATTAAATGAAGAACAAAATAAAGCGTATAAAGTGTGAGGCAAAGACAAAAACTATGCAGAGACAAAAACGTGTGCAGGAATACAACTCTGTATGATATATAGTAAGGAAGGGTGTATGGAAGCATATGAACAGTGGAGGCAGTGAACAAGGGGTTATGACACATGCACATGTTATGACTCCTGTGAACAGATTCATTACAGAGAAAGAAAAAAAGGAAGACAAAGAAAGATATTAGGACACAGCATAATCCACTGAATAAACTTGTTTAATTAATGACTTTATAATTAATAATTTTATATCAATAAAATTAAATAATGAAAAAAATGACATTGTACATTTCTGTTAAATATATAGATAGTTTTATCTACTGTAAAGACACACATTTCTTATATAATAATAATAATGCATCATATGTAAAATGTCTGCATTTAGATATATGTATGCAGAGTAGTATGTATGCAAATGGTGGAGTGGAGGGGAATTTACCAGTTAACACTCACTTGCTTCCCACCTCTGCCTCTAGTCACCCCGCAACCCCCACCAAAACAGACCCCCCTTTTACCTCACCAGCCAGCATCATTATATGCAAGTCAGCCTGGCAGTGAGAAATCACAAATGAGGCTCAGGCATGCAGGGATTTCTGCATGAGTCAGAGAGGAGTGAGAGTCTGCACCAGAGAGGGAAAGAAAGTAAGAAAGCTTCAGGCAAGGTGGGTGGGATTGTAAGAGTGCAGAAAGGGAATAAGCAAGGGATGAGGGAGTTTTGTATTGACTGCAATGTGCTGGTAGAATACAGAAAAAGAAAGAAAATAGACACAGGGTCTATAAAAAAATGAGAAGAAGGGACATTTTAGTAGTCATGTGATAATGTAGACAAATTTTTTTTATTGTGCTCAAACTTTCAGGCACGAAATGTATGTAATTGTTTAAGCAATTGCAAGCAGCATCTGCAGGTATGCAGGTAAGGAGAAGCAGCACATTTAATGAAAAGGTGGCGAGGCATTAGAGAAAGGGAGGGAGGAAGGGAGGGAGAGAGGCAAGAGACAGTGACTGTGGGGGCGAGTGTATTGGAGAGGGAGAGTGAGAGTAGGAGTAGAAGAGCATGAGGAAGTGACAGTAGACAGGAAACGTCTGGTTGATCATATCAAAATGTGCTATATATCCTGAACAAACGTCACATGAAATCTGTTTATAAATCCAATTTCTCAAAAATTGGTGGCTTAAATTTAAGCATTTGCACTTTACTTCTAGATCTCAAAATAGAAACGGAATTGAATGGTACCTAACCAGCCTTATTGGCAGCTATTTCCACAGCTTTTCACTGTTTGTGTAATAATCGTCTCTACCATCGCTCCTAAAGAAAAAATCTACATGAGATCATGACTCATACTTTTTCCAGCACAATATTATCATGTTCATGAGCAATAGGCTGGCAACTGAAGTTGAAAATAAACATAAGAAAAACAAAAAACAATAACAGATAAAATGTAATACTAAATTCAAATGTACTGACAACTTGAGCATAATAAATCTATGTTTATATGTTAATAGGCTACATAACATAATATTTTCATAACCTAAACACTGATAACAAGTCTTTCTTAGATTGCTTGCTTGCTAGTTTTACCATTATACCATAGCTACTTTCCCATAATAAAAAATAAACCCAAAGTAGAAAAGTTTGCAAAAATTTAACTAATTTAAAAAGTAGCAGCAATATTTCCAATATGATGAAACAGAGCACAGAAATTGAATAAAGAGTAACTTAGGCTAACAACGTATACACAGACCATTTTCCTCTGTTAAGTAAGATTCTAGACTACAATATATGGACAAAAATATGTGGACACCCCTCATAAGGATTGAGTTCAGGTCTTTCAGCCACACCCATTGCTAACAGGTACATAAAATCAAGCACACAGCCTTGCAATTTCCATAGACAAACACTGACAGTACAATGGGTCATACTGAAGAGCCCAGTAACTTTAAACATGTCACTTTCTTAGGATGTCATCTTTTGGACAAGTCAGCTCATGAAATTTCTGCCTTGCTAGATTTGCCCTGGTCAACTGTAAGGGCTATTATTGTGAAATGGAAGTATCTAGGAGCAACAGCAGCTCAGCCACAAAGCAGTACACCATGCAAACTCAGAACAGGGCCACCTAGTGCTGAAGTGCGTAGCATGTAAAAATCGCCTATCCATTGTTGCATCATTCACTTCTGAGTTCCAAACTGCCCCTGGAAGCAATATCAGCATAAAAACTATGTGTTGGTGATGAATCACTAGGCCCTTATTTCCAGCAAAGGGTAATATTAATGCCACAGCATACAAAGACATTTTAGACAATTGTGTACGTCCAACTGTCGATGCACATGGTTTTGGATTGGGATGTGCCAACAAGCTCACACAGGTGTGATGGTTCACATATCACACAGGTGTGATGGTTCACATATTTTTGGCCATTTTGTTTATGAATGCATGGTATAAAAATAACAAATAGGTCAATATAGTCTAATAGGTTGTGGAGCTACAGAGATATGCAAATGTAAAGAGTTCATCAACTCATCAATTTCATTTTGAACCTCTTTTAAACTTTTGCTTTTGTAATTACTGGGCGCTTGTGAAATTATGTTTATCAAAGAGGGCAGTGAAGTTCATTAAGAAGCAGCATGCAATGTTGATGTGTTAAATTATTATAGCTTTAGTGTTCTTCACATTCCATTATTATGAGCCTTCAAATCCCCTTGCAAGTTCACTAGCTAGCTACCTAACCTATCTAGAGACTTAGCAAGCCAAACAGTCATGATATTTTACCAAGAAGTGGGTAAATGACTTCACTGTCTCTGATCTGTGGGTCTCACTTTATGATTGTGGGAGTTTAGTACAGCACAATCTTAAAAAAAAAAAAAAAAAAAAAAAAAAAAAAGTTGACTGGCTTCTACAGCAGCACATAGCATGACCAAATTTGCTATAGTGAACCTGATGGAACTTTATTTGCCATGCAATTCTATGTCATTACCAGTTGTTTCCTCATTCCCACTTGTGAAGTCATAATTACAGTCTTTGCAGTTAAGTGCACTATTAATGCTAACTAATTAGCTGTCCTTATATCCTGATTAGGTATTCAGTTAACATTTCTTGTTATCATTAACCTCTTTGTATAGTTGTAGTCACTGCTGTGACTACATTGTAATAACAGTAAGAAGTCAGCACAAGCAGCCTTTATTTGTCACATATACATTCCAGCACAGTGAAATTATTTTCTTTGCATATCCCAGTTTGTTAGGAAGCTGGGGTCAGCGCCCCTGGAGCAGAGAGGGTTAAGGGCCTTGCTCAAGGGCCCAACAGTGGCAGCTTGGTAGTGCTGGGGCTTGAACCCCTGACCTTCTGATCAGTAACCACTGAGTCACCAATGCCCTCTAAATCATACAGTAAATCATAATTAACTTTGCTATAAAACTAGATGCAAGAAGCATTTACCTAAAGCTGGACAGGAACCTTGTCTGGGTAATTTTCAATCTTTTATTATTTTGACATGCTAAGCTTTTATGAAATGCATAGCTTCAATTATTACAATCATGTTTAAGTCCAAAAAGTGTAAACTGAAGTTATAGCTATGCAGTTTAATGTTAGCAAAGTGAGGTAGATAGTATGTGCTAGATAGCTGACATTTTTAATATTGAAACCATAAAGCTTATTTTATTCTTGTTTTTTTTCTGTGGTATTCAGGACTGTGACACAATAAGAAAGTTATTCTGAATTGGATATAAATCATAGAACTTGTATACTTGTGTTATTTATTGTTATTAATTTTTTTTAATTATTAGTTTTTTTCTCAGAATATGTTTTTGTGCACTGAAATTATATTGCCTTAATTAAAAAAAACTTTTTCCCACACATTTCCTCCCCATTTTTCCCCACACTGCTTCCGCCGGCTTGCCTTCTTATCATAGTGCATCCTGGTGCCATCTCTTCCCCAGCTAAGCGATGCATACACACCTGGCCATCCATTTAATGTAAAAGTAAATGTGATTCATCAGACCAGGCCACCTTCTTCCTTTGCTCCATGATCCAGTTCTGATGATCATGTGCCCATTGAAGGCGCTTTTGGCAGTGGACAGAGGTCAGCATGGCACACTGACCGGTTTGACACATGATGTGGTATACTTTGGATCATGAGCTGTTCCTTTCTATCACCATACTTTTCTCTTCCCATCATTCTGGTACAAGTTAATCTTGGTTTCATCAGTCCAAAGAATCTTATTCCAGA
>CM074932.1:8097833-8108171 GCA_037576815.1 Pangasius larnaudii
ACACACTCAGACTCTCTGTGTTGAGTGTTAATACACTCGCGCTCAGACAGAGTGTGTTTCTATATATATAT
This sequence comes from Pangasius larnaudii, assembly GCA_037576815.1. Taxonomy (NCBI): domain Eukaryota; kingdom Metazoa; phylum Chordata; class Actinopteri; order Siluriformes; family Pangasiidae; genus Pangasius; species Pangasius larnaudii. The sequence continues at coordinate 8,097,905 of CM074932.1, forward strand.
ATATATATATATATATATATATATATATATATATATATATATGCGAACTTAAGAACTTGTACCCTGACAGATGGTGTGACCAGTCGAGCAGTGCTAGAAGATCGGAGGGAGCGTGGTGCGAGGTGTGATAAGTGCTTTGAGATAAGTGGGTGCTGGTCCGTTTTTGGCTTTGTAGGCAAACATCAGTGTTTTAAATCTGATGCGCGCGGCTACAGGAAGCCAGTGGAGGGAACGTAGCAAAGGGATGATGTGGGAAAATTTAGGAAGGTTGAAAACCAATCGTGCAGCTGCATTCTGGATCAGTTGCAGAGAACGAATGGCACTCAGAGGCAGACCTGCCAGGAGTGAGTTGCAGTAGTCCAGTCTTGAAGTGACAACAGACTGAATAAGCACCTGTGTGGCCTGTGTGGAAAGAAAGGGATGAATTCCTCTGATGTTATAAAGGAGAAATCGACATGATCTTGTCAGATTAGCAACGTGAGAGGAAAAGGACAGCTGATTGTCCATAGTTACCGCAAGGTTGTATGCAGTAACCAAAGGCGAGATCAGAGAATTGTCTAGGGAGATTGCAAGATCCTGAGATGGGGATGAATCACCTGGGATGAACAGCATTTCAGTTTTGCTGGGATTAAGTTTCAGCTGATGAGTTGTCATCCATGTCTGTTAGACATGCTGATATCCGAGCAGAAACATGAGTGTCTGAGGGAGGGAAGGAGGGGATGAGTTGAGTGTCATTCACATAGCAGTGGTATGAAAACCCATGTGAGGATATGACCACACCAAGAGATTGAGTCCTGAGGGAGAACAGGAGAGGACCAAGTACTGAGCCTTGTGGGACACCAGTGGAGAGTCTGCAGGGAGCAGATGTGGATCCCCTCCATGTCACCTGATATGACTGACCTTCCAGGTAGGAAGCAAACCATTGCCATGCTGCACCACAAATTCCTAGGCTCATGAGGGTGGACAACAGAGCCTTGTGGTTCACTGTCAAACACTGCTGAAAGGTCAAGGAGGATGAGGACTGAAGACAGTTTGTGCTGATCTAGCGGCATGTAGCTTCTCAGTGACGGCCAAAAGGGCAGTCTCTGTGGAGTGTGCTGGTTTGAAGCCAGACTGATTGGGATCTTGGAATTTGTTCTGTGAGAGATAGCAAGACAGTTGATTGTAGACAGTTCGTTCAAGGGTTTTAGAAAAAAAAAGACAGAAGTGATACCGGTCGAATGAGAAGGAGAATCCTCCATGTGTAGTGTAGGAGTAGGGATAGAAGTGAATGTCTGGTAGATTTTTTCAATCTTCTCATCATAAAAAGTGGCAAAGTCTTCAGCAGTCAGGGAGGATGGAGTAGGAGGAGCCGGTGGGTTGAGTAGTGAGGATCTTGTGCAGAGGATTCCACCTTTTCCTTGTAGAAGATAGTCTTAGCAGAAGTCACTTCAGATGAAAATTTGTACAGGATAGCACAGGAAGAGGCAAGATCTGTGTTGAGTTGCGATTTCTTCCACTTTCTCTCTGCTGTTCTTAAATCTCTCCGATTACAGCGTAACATCTGATAGCCAAGGAGCAGGGCAGGAAAAGGAGAGGAGGTCCATGGATGAGGAAAGTGAGGATAGGAAAGTGTCAGTGGCTAGCTCCAATGGTAGGGAGAAAAAGGAGTCAGGGTCAGGAAGGGATGATAAGGAGGAAGGGGAGATAGAGTGGAGGTTTCTACGAGTGGGAGAGAAGTATTGATGGCTGGTGGTTTTAGGAAGGATAGGGAGGGTGATGGTGAAGGATACCAAGAGATGATCAGAGATGTGGAGTGGGGTAGCACTAATGTCTGTAGCAGGAAAGGGGAGGCTGAAGACAAGGTCCAGGGTGTTTACTCCTTTATGTGTAGGAGGACAGCTGTTGAATGTTAAGGAGAAGGAATGCAGAAGAGGGAGAAGTCAAGAGGACTGGAGCTTGTCAGCAGGGAGGTTGAAGTTTCCGAGGACAGTAAGAGGGGTGCTGTCAGTCGGGAAAAGCCTGAGGAGGATGTCCATTTCTTCAAGGAAGGCCCCTAGGGGACCAGGATGGGGGTAGATGACAACGATGAGAAGGTTGATTGGAGAGGTAACTGTAACTTCATGGAATTCAAAGGATGAGATGAGACAGGGAGAGCAGTGTGAAGCACCATCTCCGAGACAACAGCAGATCTGTACCCCTGCCAGCTTCTCGTTTTACAATAGTACTCTTAGTACCAAGAAAGATTTACTACAGGGATATCAGATGCTTCTGTAGCTACCCAGAGATGTGCAGGTGCTTCACACTCATTAAGTTAAGTTTTGAAAATATGTCCAGTGCACCCACATGTATATGTGGGTATGTCTCATCAGCCACATCCCAAAAGACATCAGAAGACCTACCATGATAGCCCTAGTGATATTGAAGACAACAGTGACGAGTACACTGTGGGAAAAATTCTCATTGTGAAATATTATATATAACAATAAGCCATTTGTTGGCCAGATCACCATGCTGATAACATTAAAGTGAACACTGTGGTTTAAAATCTAAACAGAAACATATTCAAGTAACCACATAAGCCAGATTTGCATTTACAACATTTGGCAGACACCCTTTTCAAGAGTGACTTACAATTATCTCATTTATACAACTGAGCTGTTGAGGATTAAGGGCCTTGCTCAAGGGCCCAACAGTGGCAGCTTGGCAGTACTGGGATTTGAACTCTCAACCTTCTGATTAGGAGTCTTGGCCACTGAGCTACCACTTCCTTGTGCCCCAGCAGTGTGCTGTGAATGAATGAATGAATGAAAAAAATATATATAGTTCTAGAAGTTTTCTATCACTACTAATTGTAAAATCTCTATCCATTATTCATGTTATGATGTGATATGATGTTATGCTGGCTGTTAGCCTATTAATTTGTACTCTTTTTGTAGAAATATTGGTTCTGATGTTCAGAATGTGTCTACTTTGAACTCAAGAGAGTTTCAAAGACTACAGTGAAGTAATAAAAGGTTTTACATGAAACTTTATTTTTTTATGGTCTCCATTGGTGCAACATAAAGCAGTGTGCTATGACAAAGAGGAAAGGGGAAAAAAGGTATTCTGATGCATAAATTCCAGAGAAATATGATTAATAGAAGATGAGTAATATCATCATTAAACAGTAGTAGAGATAGATTTAGTTCCATCATGTTTGATACTATTATAATGAATATAACCAAAATTTTATTAAAAATTCCCAATGTGTACATCATTTAGTAGCAAAATCACATGTTTTAAATTAAAAAATAATTTATGGTGTGTATTGATGTGACAATGTTCTGTGGTTGACAAAGAGAAAAGTAAGGGAAAAAGGTATACTGATGCATAAATTCCAGAGAAATATGATGAAAAGAAGAGGAGTAGTATCATCATTATACACTACTAAAGATTTTAGTTGCATCATGTTTGATACTATTATAATGAATAGAACCAACATTTTATAAAAGTCCCAATATGTACATCATGTAGTAGCAGAATTACATGTTTATAAATTCAAAGTGGTTACAGTTGCTGATGACATACAAGTCAGGAATCAATGGAAATACAGTAAATATATACAAAATTAGATAGAGTATATATAGTTTTATTTTCTTTTGTTCATGAATTTGGACACCCTGTATAATGAGGACAAATTGATAATATCTAAGCATATTTTCCTTCTTTGTCTGACAATCCCGTAATAGAATTATCATTACAAATCAAGTCACACCAGAGTACAACTTTTTGAACTATCCATTTGCTTATACAGACGCAGTGCAAAGAACACACATTCTTGAATTGATTTGAACAAGTTGGTGAGAGAAATGTTTTCCAAAATCCACAAACAAAAGTGGTGTTCCACAAATAAATGCAGCAAGCATAAAGGATCATTTTTGGTTTATGGATATGTTTGGTTGTACATATTATGAGTAAAGCAAGCATTAATTTGTTTTTCTCTTCATGACTGTGCAGTCTCTTATTCAGTTGGCTTTTCCCTAAAAATGGCTGCTACGAGGTATATTAGTGTCTATAGTCATCACTTATTTTATAGTAGCAACATTGTAAGGATATAGGTATTTAGCTAATCTCTGTAAAGGTGTTAGAAACAAAGCAAGGTAAAAAAGAATGCATGCATTGTGGGTAATTAAATGGACATTAAACATCATAAAGGTTATGCCTCAAACAGGAGATCATCATGGAATGACTGAATATGAAAAGTAAAAGAAAATCCCAGTGTTTTTCAATAAGAAGTATTTAGTTCAGCAGTACAATTATATACAACTTACTGAATTTCTGTATTCTGTGAGAAATATCATGTGGGTGAATTTTCAGCTTAGCATTAATGTTCTTGAAGTTGATTAATACTTAAATTCAAAGAGGACAATCCTCATGAAACAACACACTCTGTACTACTAAAATATGTGGGAACAATCAGTATTATGATATTCATATATCTTATGATATTCTTGTGTAATTATATCAGTGATAAAGGGAACCTGAAGTCATAAAACAATGTCTCCTTTAATAGATGTGGCTTTAACAGGGAACTTTTCATCAAACATTCTCTGTGGCTGAATCTTTACATTTTACCAGCTGCTCCATCCGAGCTTTCTGGAATGGCATCATGCACTCTCTGAACTGCTGAACCTGTGTCTTGCATTTCCTCCAGTCTTCATGCTCTGCCATGCACTCCTGAATTGCATAATGTAGTGCAGAACAGCCTGTCCTAGAGATCAGCTGATCTACCAGATCATCTTCCTCCTTGGGTGTGCTCCTGTCATGGGGCAAAGGTGAAGAATGGGATGCCATTCTGCTTTAAATCTGGGTTGGAAATAGGAGAGCAATGTTACCATAATAAGTAATACCATAATAAAACTCATTTTAAAACTGATATGGCTAGATGTGGCAATTAAAGCATTTAAGAGTTTTAGCATTTAGATTTTTTTCAATAATGAGCCAAATGGGTCTAGCTCTCAACTCTGCTCTAATAGTACAACTTTTTAATTCCCATGTAACCCATCTACCAGCACAACCTGCAATTTCAATCAGCCAGAATATAGCCTTAAGGGCATCAAATAGGTGACACACCAGGCAGTTGAAATTCTGCTATATGCATGTTAAGATATATAGAGAGTACCTTATGCCACATTAAAATCCAATCTTTACGGTAGAAATGTGAATTGTAATACGCTCAATACTCTTCAGTAGTGACATGTGGAAAAGGTTCCACATAAATAATAAAAAAACCCTCACTTACATTTTTCCTTGATATCATACCAAGAAACATTTCATGTATAAATTTATTTTCCACTGAAAATCACAGAGCCCTGGAAATTTTTTTTAATTCATTAACACAATGCACTACACTGTGCACACAATTTAGTTTACTGTGGCCACAAGAAAAAAGATTGTGTCAAAGTCATGATGTTTATGCACAATTCATTTTATTCATGTTCTCAGTGTTATCATTATTAAATCCAGGTTTACACTGTAAGATTTTCAGCCTTATTTTGCTGTCGCAGGCAAATATGTCACATATTTGGCACGTATAATTCTTTGGTGGTGAGCTAAGATTGGCTTAGTATGCATAATGTGACATGTTCATCAGCTGGGCTATTACAACCAAAGAATTATGTAAAATTCATGGCTACAAATATGGTAGTGGCAATGCCGAAACATAAATGAAAAAATGCTAATGGACAGAAAAATCCATCTTGTTACCTCATCTTTATCAGACTTACTCTGAAGAATGCTTTTGTTTATGCAACCGCATTTTCTCCACAAGCCTGGATCCCACACTGGATGATGTAAGCAGAACACAGTAATTTTCATTAATTGTGGATATTGTTAGAAGATCTTCATTGTATAATCTGACATGGAGAACACATTTTATAGCAGTCTCTTATAGAATTCGGCCAAATGCAAGAAGTATTAAAAGGCTTCTGTACTCACACAGTATAAAAGCCGCTTTAGTCTAATGTAGTCTAAAGTAGACTAGTTATCTGCTGCATCTGGATCTCTGTTATGGACAGAGATTTTTTTAAATTAAAGTGCACATTTTCACTGGGATGTTTAGAGAGACATGCTGAAATCACTTGTCAGCTGAATGTCAAATAATAAGAGTGCAAGTCTAATATATTTTTTATTTAATATTATACTGTTTAATTATGTCATTCTTGCTGGTGACTCCGGTGCCTAGTTACATTAGTTAGTATGCTGGTTTTAGACTGTGCACTTACAGCAATTGTACAGTAATTGTGACACTGTACAAAATGATTCCAATAAAATCTTGGCCAATACAGATATGTTCTCCGTGTCAGAATATATGGTGAGGATCCTCCAAAAATAGACCTGCAAGTAAAGAAAATGTCTACAATTTATTTATGTGCAGGCTTGTGCACAGAGTGGGTCTGCATAAACAGAAACATTCTTCAACTTGAGGCTTATGTAAAGGATTTTTTCTCCTGTTTCATTTACCTTTTACCATACCATTTGTAGCTGTCCCCGGAGTTTCACTTCATCCTATGCATGTCTCCTATTTGTGGCTTTTAGAGAACAGGCACACAATCAAAAAAAACTTCTGACACTGCCAGAACTTTGTTGTCGGCCAGTGTTGCCAAATTATAGACTGTGTTGCTAGATTTTATGAACCCTTTAGCTACTTTATTTTAAAAAATAAAGAAATACAATTCTTGCCACTTTTTGAGCAGACGTTAAAGACTCTCCAGCTCATATCACAGCTGCTGGATATATGAGCTGAGAGTCAACTCACAAGTTGCACTTGCATGAGCCAATGTTCTCATCAACCTATAACTGATTACCATTGCTCCCAAACGTTTTTCCTCTGAAACAGCAAAAATCGTGCAGTGTATAACTGGCTTAAAAGGTGACCACCTTAATATGTGCTAATCTAGATATCTAGCTCTATAAATGTAGTGCAGAACTAGAGCTAACAATGTTTTAAATAACGTTTCAACAGTACTCCAAAAATATAATGAAACTAATTTCATATTTAGACCCACTGCACCAGAGCGGTCCGTGGGCACGATATCTTTAGAAGAGTGCACAGAATAACCAAAATGTGGGCAAAAGTTTATTAAACCGAAAACTCGAAATACAAAATGGAGAGCACGCATTACGATTTCGTAACCTCGGTTATCTCGTTTCCACGTTAAATTAAACCTTGAGTACAGTTTATTACATCGCGCAAAGCAAATAATTAATATCCTTTTCGTCGCCTCTCAGGGCCTTCGTAAAAAAAAATCTCTGAAAACGGCTAAAACTGGCTATAGAAAAGGGTCTACAATGGTTTTACGGGGTCAAAATCTTAGCTACTATATGCCAGGGGCCAAAAATTCAATTGCCTTAATGTGTCTCAGACCGAAAAATATACTACTTTCTCTGTATCTCTCTTGGAAAATGACCAAACTAACGACATGTAACACTTCTAACAGACTAGAAGCCACCTTGTTCCCTTCGCGCATAAAGTGGACCGACTACATTTACGTCTGTAACCTTAACGTAACTTCGAACACTTTTAGCACCTATAATGTTTTTCCCCCACATAACACTACATATAAATATAAAAGAATACATGATTTTTATTCTGGGAATAACATATAAATTCACATAAATAGTAATTTACCTCTGGTTCCAGTTTTATCATAATACTTGCATCTGCTAAGGGGTACAATTTCGAGGTTGCACACGAACCTCATAAACGTGTGACAAGGCGATCCATTCTTGCGCATGCGCACATTTTGTTTTGCTTTACGACCCTGCCCGATCTACACCGTGTGTGTATGTCATTTCTTAACTTTGCTGCATTACTTCTTTAACATTTCTTCTAATAAGCTATTTATGTGGTAGAGCTTTCTGAAGCAATAAGACTTTCGTCACAAATGTATCTTTACGACACAGTCATTCCGCGCTAGTGACATCTGGTGATCAAAATTATGAAGTGCAGCTCCAAGTGGCTCATACATATGAGATGGTTTGAGTATTTCAGAAACTGCCATCAAGCAAGCAGCATTTACGGGGCCAAGCACACAAACAGCAAAGAAGTTGATTGAACATACCATTGTGGTGGTGTTTCTAGGCCAGTGGTTTAAAATCCACCAACAGAATTATTTATAATGTTATAAAAATTTATTTTTATCTTGTGAACACTACATGGTGCTGTTCTGTAACTGTACTGGCAGCCTCAAGTCATGATGGCTATGACACATACTAAGTTTGGTCTGAATATGCTAAGGTGTTACAGAGATATTGCCTCACATCCATTTCGGCATCCTCATTGTCAAATTTGTTCATGGGGTAATCTAGAACGGTTTGACTGATCAACCTGAATTTAACTTGAAATCAGCTTGAACTTTTTTTGCCATTGTCTGAAGATGATCAAATTTGATTTTTGTGAAAATTAGATAAATCGTCTAGGAGGAGTTCGAAAAAGTAGGTTTTTAAAAAAATTCAAAATGGCGGAAAAATTTTCATGATAGAAAATGACGTCATGTAAACAACTCCAAATTTGCTATGGTAACATTTCAGACTGTCTCCTATCTGTGTGCCAAATTTCATAACTTTCCTATGTACGGTTCTATGGGCTGCCATTGGCTCAAGACCCTTAATTATAATAAAAATCCCTAGATTAACACTTGAACCCCTAATGAAAATCCCTACAAAAACAATAGGGTTTCAGTGCTTCGCACTTGAACCCCTAATTACAAAGGCTCCACTATAAACAGCAAATCAGGAAAATACCTAGCAAAACTTAAACATAAGAAAGACATATCAGTTATATCAACAATTAATGATGAAACAGGGGATATTATCCAGGGTCCAATTGCTATAAACACCGTCAAAGCATACTACAGTAAACTATATGCCCCAGATAACAAACGCCACCCCACAGACATCGATACATTTCTGAACACTTCCCAAACTAAACAAAGAGCAAATAATCTCATCCATAAAATTAATCTACATGCAGATAATACCATTTTTGCAAAACCCAACAAGAACTCAGAACTCAGAAAAGTCACAAAGCTTACAGACTTGTCTGCAAAAACATCAGATTACTCCATAAACCTGAAAGAATCTACCATAATGCCTATATGTAATGGAATGCTACACTTAACAAACTATACAACAAACCTTCTCTTACTACAAGCAGTATAAACTACCTGTCGGTGTTACTTAATTTGAACTTTGTACCACTTCTAAAAACAATAGAAGTTGGGAGTTATGGGATAAATTCACATATTTACAATATATTTTGAATCCATTTATTTCTGTAAAGCTGCTTTGTGACAATGTCCATTGTTAAAAGCGCTATACAAATAAAATTGAATTGAATTGAAGATAGCCTAATGAGATGGACAAATCTGTCATAGGTCATACAGCAACAATATTTGTTCACAATAATCCCTATTCAAGTCCCAACAACTGTTCAGACTCAGACTCTATTATAACCAAACTGTGTTGGAAAAACAAAAAACCCAGGATAAAACTAACAACCCTCCAAATATCCAAAATTCTGTGAGGTAGAGAAGCATTTTTACAGACGCTATCTTGCAACTCGTTTATCATTTCTCTGCAAATTCATGCTGCTACCACACAGAATCCTTGGATGGACATAGAACAAACAGAATACCAGGAAATATCTTTTAAAGATTTACCCTTGCTTAGCACCTTAACTGAAAAACATAGCTGCTTCAAAAAATACAGTCATCGCTACAACTCTGACAGCTTGGTGGAAAGTAAATGAATTTATGATTTCACTCTTGTGCCCAGTGCATACATACCAATTTGGAACAACCCAGACTTTATAAGCAAAAAATCTAAAATGAAAGGAATAGGATGGAAAGAAAAAGGCATCACACATCTATAACACCTGTTTAAAAATAACAAATTACTTTCATTCCAAGAATTGATCCCAAAATTCAGAATCACAAATTTACACAGACACTATTTACAATACATTCATATAAAATGTACTCAAAGTAAATATTAACATGAAAGGCAATATCAGTAAAATTGCAAATACACCAAATATTCTTTCTAAGTTATATAACATCTTGTCCTCCATTGACACAATTATGTTGGTTCCAATTAACAAGTGGGAAAGAGACCTTAATAGACAAATTGACAATTAATTTTGGAATCACATATGCAAATCCATCTTTAGCAACTATAGGGGGATAAAGTTGATGAGCCATACAATGAAGCTATGGGAAAGAGTAGTGGAAGCTAGGTTAAGGAA
>CM074932.1:8115706-8132774 GCA_037576815.1 Pangasius larnaudii
GTCTTTGGGATGTGCTGGAGGAGACTTTACAGAGTGCTCACCTCTTTCATTGTCAGTACAAGATCTTGACCAAAAAATTGATGCCATTCTTTCACAAATTTAACCCTAAAACTAAAACTAAAAAGCTACACACTTCATCTTTTAAGATTAAAAGAACGGTTGCCAGACATATAACATGCTAGAAACATTATAATCACTCTAATAATGACCCATTCATAGACTCTTATGTATTTGCCTATTAAAATCTAAACAGCGACTTTTTCTTTGGCCAGGCAGTGTATATACACCTAACCTGCAAACGCTGCTATTGCAAGAGGTAACAGTCATGACCTCTGCTATAGCAAGGCAGTGCATTAAGACATCAGACACACATCTAAACACCTAAAGTAAAGATCATAGACTCCTCCAAAAAGACACAAAACAAAGAGAGTATAATAAAATTATATTCATAGGATGCCATTAGTAATGTATTAAAGTAACAGAAACTGTAACATTAATGGCAGCAGTCGATAACAGTGCAATTGATGATGATAAAATCCATTAATGAGAACAGCCAAAAATAATAATTAAAAAAGCCTTCTTTTCTATGTTCTGGAATCCATGTGTTTCTTAAAGTCAAGCTGGGACTAGGGATTAAGTCCCTATCACTTTTATAGGAACCGACTGAAGCTGTACCTCTCACCTTGATCCTTAAAACACCAGCGCCATTCCTAAGTCTCCCGCACATTCCCATCTTATACTCCAGCTTTAAGTCAAAACACAGTCCCAGGGACACATTCCCTCCTCTCTTCCCTCCCTAAGACTTACACAACTCTCTCCATCTCTCTCGCTCCATGGATACTGTTGTGAAATAGAATGGATTCCTGAGACGGCAAGTCACAGCTTGTTACTGGCAAGATGAATTTTCTGAGTGTCTTCATTCCTGCACTCTCTCATTTGCTCTCCACTCTTATCAAAACCGTGTGTTTGTGCACGGGACAACCATGCCGCAGACAAGACGAACAGACACACAAAAGCAGACACGAAGCTGCAAGAAGGTAGGGAAAAGACATTTGATGCAACAAAATGGCCAAACAGTCCAGAGAAGGGACAAGAACAACTAGAATGGAAGGTTGTGAGTAAGCTGCTAAAAAAGTTTTTTAATCATGTAGTAGAGAATTAATTTCAAAACCAATTCACAGCTGAGAAATATGAGAGCAGATATGCAGGTTTAGGGTAGTGTGCTTTTTCAGATAGAATAATAAACCGGTTTTCAATCATATTATACAGCAAGTCTTGCTTCATTCAAACCTCTAACCTGAGTGTCAAGCCTGCAAGTGGGGCTTGGATAGGTCTTGTGGAAAAAAGGCGGGTATGTGAGTGAGAGAATCATTTCACAAAAAAAAGAGAGAAAAACAGTCCATGAACATCTGGAAATGATCATGGCTGTGATACTGGAGCATAAGCTCACTAAAGCTACAAAAGAACACAAAGTTCCAGTACATGCACACACGTGCACACGCAAAACCACACACACACACACACACACACACACACACACACACACATACACACACAGCACACTATTTCTGACAGTGAAAATGTCTTCTGAATCAATAAAACCCCAAATGTTCATCAGCAGTATTGCATGCCTGGTCTTTTTGCAATCTTCAACTATTCAGTTTCGGTAAGTCCGTCGCGAACATAGCCTCAGATTCCTGTTCAACCTGCTGTGCATTCTGAGATGCTCTTCTGGTCACCATGGTTATGAGTGGTTGTTTGAGTTGCCTTCTGTAGCCTTCCTGACCGCTCATAAATTCATTGACCATTGACTGCAGAACTGCCACATACTAGATGTTTTTTCCCCCCAGCATTCTGTGTAAGCTCTAGAGATTTTGGTTTGTGTGTGCGTGAAAACCTAGGAAATCAGCAGTTTCTGCTGATCTCCCATCTGGCACCAACAATCATGTCATGGTCAAAGTGTCTGAAATCACATTCCCCCCCCTCCCCCGAGCATTCTGATATGGAACCGGGAACCGGGAACCGGGAATGATGTGAGCATTAACTGAAACTCTTGACTTGTATCTGTGTAATTTTATGCACTGTGCTGCTGCCACATAATTAGCTGATTGGATAATTGAATAAAGGTGCAGATGTACCGGTCTTTCCAACAAAGTGGCTGGTAAGACTGTGTTTATTTACTTAAATGAAGTTTTAATCTCGGGCAAAACTACTGGAATAACAGCATTCAGGGTTTACAATAAAACAAACAAAAAACAATTAAATTATGACTTAAGTGCAGTCTAGTAAGATCTAGCAAGCATATTAGCAATTTTTCAGTTTCCCCATATTAAATTACATTCGTAAAGGTTGTGGCTGTATTTTTTTGTATGCATGTCCCCCTTCTACTGAAACCTTTTCAGGAACTCCTGGTAGATGTATTTGTGTGCAGAGGCAGCAGGGACAAAATGTCCACCTTGGTGAGTGAGGATGTGAGCTCCCAGGAACAGGGGCAGCAGGTCTCGACTCATCTGCTCTGGAATGACCTTATCGTCCTGCCCATACACGTGTAGAGAAGGCACCATGATATTCACACCCTTGTAGAAGTACTGATGCTGGGCACAGGCACTGCGGAACCCAGCGATCAGGATGGCAAAGCGAAAGTTAAAGGTAGGGTCTAGTTTCTGCTCCTGCAGGGAACACAGCATGGCTACCAAGGCAGCACCTTGGCTAAAGCCCAGGATGCCATCAAAGGGGCCCAGGATCTTCACTGCCATCCGCACAGCCTCCAGACTCTGCTCAAAACCAAGGCTGCTCTCACACTCCTGCCTGGCATCAAAGCTGCGAGCCTGGGCATCAGAGAACCACCAGCCCCTCTGATCATCCCCCACATTGTCAGGCTTCTCTTGCACCTGGGAGACTGAAGAGAGAACAACTATACAATACATGACTTTCAAAATTCCCAAATTACCATACCACTCCCACAACAGTACATTCATTCTTGTGCTCTAGTTTTCTCACAAAAATGAATGTGAAATGTTTGCTTCTGTTCATTTGATCCAAGTCTGACTGGGAAAAACAACTTGCAGTTCAAGTTCATGCATGCATTTTCTGCAGAAAAAGTATAACCGGGGAGGTTATGACCAAGCCCAGCCACAATTTAAAGAGGCATATGCAGGCTGTTTTTGTTCAATTTTACAAATTCCCTAAAGCCATTTGGATATGGATATAAAAATAATGAGCATGTAGCATATTATAGTGGAAACTGAGGAACATAATTTTATAGTGTTGTATATACTGAAATGTGATATTCGTGTCCTAAACCTAGATAAAGAGAACCCAATTAAACAAATGATGCAATTTTTGCATTAATTTATTTAGCAAATTTATTCTTATATATATTTGTCAGAAAAAGTATGTAAACCTCTAGGAGTATGAGTTCATGTAAAGGGGTTACACTATAAACTGTTATATTACGTTATAACTGCCTCATCCCCCCACACACTTGCATCAGACTCCTGCTACAGAACATACTATAGTTAAAAGACAGATTTCCTTTATTAATTTGATTCAATGCCATGATTGGCTTCACAGATTATTGCCGGCAATTTTCACGATTAATTAGGGGTCCAGGCATGAAGTGCTGGAACCCTATTGTATTTGTATTGATTTTCTTCTTCTTATTTTACCTTCCCTAAAAGTGTCTGGGCGTCAGAGGCCATAAGTTGTAGAGACACCAAACTTAGTGGGATGGTCAGAAATCAAAACCAAGGGCCATGGTAGCTCAGTGGTTAGGACGCTGAGCTACTGATCGGAAAGTCATGAGTTCGATCCCCAGCGCTGCCACTGGTGGGCCCTTGAGCAAGGCCCTTAACTCTCAACTGCTCTGTTGTATAAATAAGATAAATGTAAGTCGCACTGGATAAGGGCGTCTGCCAAATGCTATAAACGTAAATGTAAAACCATTACTCAGGCGCATTGACACACATCCGTCGGACACCAGGTTGTGCTCTATAAGCACTTTTGGGTTTTGGTTCATAACTCTGGAACTGCAAGGGCTAGAATCAAAATTCTTTTTTCTTCTGAATCCGAGTCATGCCCAAAACATATATCTCTGATTTCATTTCCGCCATACAGATAAACAGACAGCACTTCGCTGAGGACTGAGCTCATAGCAAAGAAAAGTTCAAATATCACTTCAGAGATATGGAATTGGTACAGGTATGAAAATTCACATGAACAAGTTTATGTAAAATATAATGCTGCATTACATCCTAAGCGGTAATTTGCTGGTCAGAATTATGTCATTTTAGACCTCGGCACGAGACCGATGAAGCGGGAAGACTGACGTGCCCATGTTTGTATTTTGTTAGCAACAAGCTAGGCAGCTAACTTGGATGAGTGATGTATATTTTCTTTCTCAAACAGCGAACTGTATAGTCAGTGTTTTAGATTTAACAAATATGTCTCTATGTTTATTAATCTAAAGCTAATACTTGTATATACAGTATAAATCATTTTAAGGTAAGACGTTTAACTTTTTGTTTATTTCTGGTGCTGTGCGCAGCCATGTTGATGTGATGTCACTCCGTAAATGGGGAAGGAATAAGGATTTGAGAAGAATACCCCAAGGTGACTTCTCAGCTGCAGTAGTATTTCATGTCATGAAAGACGTGGTCCCCACTTACTCTGTCGAGAATGAAGGGTTCACTAAGTTGAAAATAGCAACAGCGCCATCTGTAGAAAATAGTGCAAACAATGTTATTTTTGAATATCCTTTCTTTAAATATCCATTATTTTAAAGAACCATTGTTTGCACTATTTGCCATAGATTTGCTGTTGCTATTTTTGCACATCTACACTTTCCAAAGTCTATTCTCATAAATAAAAAACTAAAAATTGAGTAATTTTTCAATTGCATTACATAAGAACAAAAACACATCGTAATCAAGAATTGTTCATAAAGTTTTTTTTTTTTTTTTTTTGCAATATCACCCAGCCCTACTTCACAGTATTCTGTTGATACAGTGATATAGGAGTGCACGATCAAGAGAATGGGAGCCATGTAACAACAGGAAATGCAAAACAGCATAACACTCTCCACGCTCGATTGGACCCCTGAGTAGCCAGGACACATATTTCTTTTAAAATAAGGTGTACCATAAATCTTCTTTGTTATGCTGATTCTCTGGCTGAAAACACACTAACTTACCTTTTGGACGATTCAGCTTTGCCCACTCAAATTTAATATAAATTTAATAATTTGCTTAATATTCAAAAACATAATTTTAAGAATTTGTCTTAGGATTTTCAGCCTATCTTCACACTTTTGGTGTCAAACTACTCAGCATAGTATGAATCTCAAGAATGATCAAAAACATGTTGACATTTGTAAACAATATGGCCACCACATGCCAATCAATTCTAATGTGGTGGAGCCTAATTTACTTAAACAGCTACAAGACAGGGTTATCATCGAAATATTGCCATCATATTTGTGAGTTAGGTCCAATATCCCACACCCTACGCAGGCAAATGAAATAACCCATACCCATCTATAACAAATGAATTCACCTCTTGATTTATATCTTCACAAATATAGTGAATCAAGTGAAATTTGTATCAGTAGAGTTCCTGAGTCCTCCTGCATCTTTTTGCCATCTTTTTTTGCTTTCTGCTCTTTTTAATTTTCTGAAAAATCTTCTTTGGAGTTGGAGTTCTAATCAAATTGAAATCACTCGCTGCTGCTGAGGATGGCCCCACATTGACAGCCTGAAGATCTTTGAGATTACTGAGGATGGTACCACTTAAAAACCATGAAGATAGCTTTGGACCACAATTCATATGAACAGTTATGCTGTGATGGCTTAGGACTGTAACTGCTATGACAGCTTTAGGACTGCACTTGCTACGAACAGTTTTGCACTCAAGTCTCCGTCAGTGAACAGTGGATAAGTTCAACAAACAGACTTCACGTGAAATGTGTAATGAATCTCCTTGTTACACAATTGCACTATTTGACCATGTAGTACACAGTTATAGAAGGGATTTATTTATAACCACACTATCCTTTGTCACCCAGATGAGGATGGGTTCCCTTTTGAGTCTGGTTCCTGTCAAGGTTTCTTCCTCATATCGTATCAGAATTTTTCCTTGCCACCGTCGCCTCTGGCTTGCTCATTAAGGAGAAATACATACACTTAAAATTTATATATTGAATGTATTTATTTCTGTATTCCATTGTTAAAAGCGTTATACAAATAAAATTGAATTGAACCTTTGGGATGTGTTAGAATGGGAGATTTGCAGCCTGAAAGTGCACCTGAAAAATCTGCAGGAATTGTGTTATGCAATCATGTCAACATGGACCAGTTGAAATGGAGGCCCTATGCACACATTAATCCATTAGTAAAACAAAAATATGAGGCCTTTACTCATGTTTTAAATGTTACCAATATGAAATGACATGGTTTGTAAATAACTGCATGCAAAAAAGAAAAAGTTTTTTCAACCATTTTTACATCATAGCTAAATGCCTGATGAAAATGACCTGTACTGAGGTCAATACATATCCTGCATCGGCCTCAGAATCTTAGTTTGACGTCACTGCACACCAATACTATCTCACAATTATTTTATATAGACTGAAATCTCTAACATCAACTAAGTTCTCCTACATGATCTTTTTTTTCCGGACAGAGCACATCCTGCATCGGCCTCAGAATCTTAGTTTGACGTCACTGCACACCAATACTATCTCACAATTATTTTATATAGACTGAAATCTCTAACATCAACTAAGTTCTCCTACATGATCTTTTTTTTCCGGACAGAGCACATCATGACCCAAACATTCCTGTAAAGAACACAAATATGCATTTTAACTGTAAAGTAGTTGGATGTAAAGGTTACATGCATGAGTGTTTGAGTTATGATGGGCTCTTTCAATACAACAGTCCTATACGAAGGATACAGATTTCAGTAGGGGTGCAGTTAGATTCAGATAACTGTTCCTCAGGCTGTAAGTCCTATGAAGCTAAAATTTGTTGTACTGCATTGTAGTGTTAATTTGTGAGTGGATTTCTACTGTTTAGGTTACTTCAAAAACATGGGGGCCATCAGCTAAAACGTGATGAGCAGCCCAAACCGTAAGTCATAATAACACCAAACTTTGGCATATGCCGCAGAATTCCCACTGCTACTCAGAGAAGTAAAAGGACCAGCATATGGCCTGAAGGTGGCGCTACAGCGCCAGCATTTTCGTTTAATCTCGAGAACCGTAAATTATACACTCAATCCCACCCCCCCCCCCCACCCCCATTCCATGGCTTTTGCTGAATCCAGCTAGACCCTATGCACTAATTTCTGTAATTACTGATTTGCAATCTGCTTTCTCTCCGATCTTCACAACCTTAGTGTTAAACTATTCAGGAAGAGTATGAACCTCAATAATTATCAAAAGCATGCTGACATTTGTAAACAATATGGCCACCACATATCAATCATCTGTAAGAAATCAGAGCATATCATACTCAAAGAGACCTAATTACTTAGAAAACATGGCTGCCACTGGCCAGTCAGACTGAGCTATGGTGTGAGTGTGAAATTTAATAATGATCAAAAACGTTGAAATTTGTCAACAGTATGGTCACCAATCAACCCAAGTACTTCATGAATTACACAAAACTTGAAATAAATGTATGGCAAATATATAAATAAAATAAATACACACCTACCGTTACTAGTGGGGACTTTATGTGGTGCATCAATGTACACCAATTCAACCTGTTTTTTCAAAAGTTTTCGCAAAGCTCCAGTCTTCTCCCGGAAAGAGGCGCTGCTTTGCCGATAACCGTGAATACATAGGATCCGGAGCGGAACGTCAGCTTTGGACATGATCCCTGAACTTTAAAAAAAAAAAATACAGTGTCACAAAAGATATGTTTACATATACTCTATAGTTAGAACAGTGACCAACAAATCTTCAACACAAATATCAACTCAAGTGGATTAAAGAAAACTGTCTTGAACGAGGTTTACGTGTACGTTCGCTCAATAGAGCCGTGTGGAAACGATGCAAATATCAAATAAGTTCCGCTCGTAGATTAAACCGTGCGTTAGGCGTAATCTATTGGTTATGTTTGTAGAAGACAAACGCAGGACGGCTCGGGGGAGGCAACACTGGGCTGTGAATGGTTCAGCGATGGAACGAAGTAGTGCAGAAACCGGAACTGATCCAGAGATGGAAGATGAGATATTTGGCGGGGAAAATAGTTGAGAGAAACGGAGATTGGATGGTTGTAGAAAAACCTAAAAGAAAGAAAAGTTGGAGTCAAGTATCAGGAACAGAAAGCGAGAAAGAACAACATCAGACCAGGAGAAGGAAAGAGGAGTTCAAGGTGCTGTTAAAATTTACAGCTGAGGATGTTGTGGTAAATAATCCACTGAGAGTAACCACAGCGGTTATGGAGTCGATAGGAAGGGTTGACTATGCTAAGAAATTAAAGGACGGCAAGTTACTGATAGTATGTAAGGATAGAACTCAAAAAAAAGACAGCACTTGGTCTAAAGATGGAGGTGAGGATGAGTATGGTAAACGTGGGCAAGGTGTAAAGTGTTGTGATTGTGGTGGTGAGAATAGTGCGGGGTATGGAGGCTGTCATGTAAGGAAAGAAGCTATAAAAATTCAAAATGTCCAAGCAAGAAAAGGTCTAAATTATGCGGAGGCCCACAGAAAAATCCAAATGACAAAACCAAAGACTGGCAACAGTTTGACTTCTAGTCCTCAGGTCAATGAAATACATCTAGTAGAGGAAGTATGAATGGAAAATTCCTGGAAGTAGATAGCGTGTGTAAAATTCTTGGTGGAAGTAGTGAATTGCTCGGCTCAAACGGAGAGTAGAACAGAGAGGATTAGAATCATAATTAGAGTCTTATTGCAAATGGATTAGAATTCAAAAATGTATTGTGGATCAGGACAGAAAACCTTGTGTTATTTGTATCCAAGAAACTTGGTTTAAACCTCATTTGAGTTTTATATTGCAGGGATACAATTCAGTGTAATTCAGAGTAACTGGAATTGGAGGGGGAGTGGTTACTTTTGAAAGGAAGGAATAGGGTTTAGGGAATTAGAAGTGAATGTTGAATCTGAAACATAATAGGGGTGTGGATTGGGGACCAGAATCTAAGAATAATCGATTTTTACAATCTGTGTGAAAGACTAAACAGGGAAACTGTAGAGGAAATTAGGGGATGAAGGTGTCACAGGTGTTAAATTGTGTCGTGATTTTAATGGGTATAGTATGTTTTGGGGTAGTGATAAAACTTTTCCCAATGAAAATGTTATAGAAGATATGCTAGATTGGAGTGGCTTAGTGTGTCTAAATGATGGCAGGGCAGCAAGAGTTGATTTAGCTAAAGGGAGGTTTTCTGCCATAGATTTAACCATAGTCTAGAAAGGAGGTGTATTTGGGATATTTTGGACCAGTAATGGGCAGTGACCATTTTCCAATTAGTTGCCAAATAATAACCCCCAAAATTGTCGAATAAAGTTTTAATAGGTGAAAATTTAAATCAGGACTCGGTATTTAAATAGGGGACTCGGTAGAGGAGTTTGAGGATATAAATAACAAAATAAGTAAGATTCTTTGTAGTACAGCAGAGGAAGTAAATGGAAAGGGAAGAAATAGAAGAAGGAAGGCAGTGCCATGGGGGTCAAAGAGTGTAGGAATGCTATACAATTGCAAAATAAAGCACTTAAAGTTAGAAATTCCTATGCTTTTGATGACTACATTAAGTATAAAAGAGTGAAAGATGGTGTTAGGAAAACAATAAGAGTTGCAAAAAGAATTTTCTGGAGACAGTATTGTGATAGTATAGGTGAGGAACCCGAAATGAGCTCAGTGTGGGGTATGATAAGGAAGATGGCAGGGATTCAAAGGAATAACTTTATTCTGATCCTTATAAATGAGAATCAGCCAGTTATTTCAGACAGTGAAAAAGCTTAAATATTAGTTAAAACTTTTGTTAAAGTGCATAGTAATGATAATACTCCAGGAGATAGGAAAAAGTATAGAGAGAAGTGTTTAATAGACAATCCAAACTTTCTAATACATAGGGGGCCTACCAGATGTTCCTGAAAATAACTTCTCTATGTGTGAATTAAAGCGGGCTATTGCTAGGGTTAAACAAACCTCACCAGGGAAAGATGATGTGTGCTATGAAATGGTGCTACATAGAAGAAGGTACTGCTCAAGGTAGTGTGTGTAGTCCTATCCTTTTTAATGTAATGATTAATGATGTTCTCCCAGGTTGGAACAGGGGTCGAGAAGTCACTATTCGCAGATGATGGCGCATTGTGGAAAAGAGGGAGGAATGTGTCATATGTAGTAAAGAGTATGCAGAATGCAGATTTCATCTTTCTGTCTCATAAACACAGGTTATATGCTTCTCAGAAAAGAGAACCAACCCTACCATCGGGTTAAATCTCTATGGGCAATTTTTGGAGCAAGTGTCAGTAGATTCCTGGGGGGTGGTTAGACAAATACCTTGGCATTTATAAACCGTAATTCAACAAGCAGTTTATAACAACAATTTTTCAAGGGAGGTGTGGGGTGAGATTTTAAAATGATCAAATTTAAATTTAAATGTAAAATTACTAGCAATTATAGAAAGCACATGAGTGTGTTTCCTTTTATATTTATATAGGCTACATTCTGAAATCTACAGCTGTGGATTTATATTTTTTAAGAATCCATTTAGAAACTTTTGCAACTTTATTGAAACTTACTGTCATAAAAATTAAACCTTGTTAGCAATTAGTTTTACGATTGTAAGTGTTTTTGCAAAAAGATCAGCAGAATGAAAATCTGTGGAATGCATTTGGTTTCTGGGTAAATATGTGTAATTAAATTATACATATATTTTTTATATTCTATTTTTTCTTTGTAGATTGTAATAATAGTATGGCCTGTAATGCATCTGGATTTACATTTATGGGTCTTTTTGATTTGTTTACTTTCATTTACTTTATCTTTTCAAATGTATTTAATTTAGATTCATTTAATTTACTTAATTTATCTTTTTAATGTATCTATTTTCTGTTTAATTTCTCTCTCAAAACCTGTTTGACATAATTGCTAAGAATATAGATTCTAAGGTAGTTCATTTGGTTTCACATGTGTAACTCCTACAGTCAAAAATTGAATTACTGAATTTGAATTATTTTTCTTTTTTTGCAAAATAAATATCAAAACAAAACTGAATGTTTAAATAGTTAATGTAAATAACAGACTGTATCATACTGTATTTGGTTGTACATTTGTAATTCTTACAAGCAAAAAATATTTAATTCAGATATTTTTCTTTAAAATGCATGAACAAAACTGAAATTTTAAAATCTTTTTGCTGTAGTTGATAGTAATAATAGACCAACATACTACATTTGATTTTACATGTGTAACTCCTCCAATCAAAAAGTTATTCAACGAATTTTTAAAAACCATAAAACATAAAAAAACACTTAGTTCTTATCAGGTGAGGGATGCTGAAATAGATAAGTGCAATTTGAAGTTCTATTGAAGAAACTGGCAAACAAATCCAAAAACAGGCAGCAGTCAGGCAATTAGTGAACCTCAAAAATGGGGCAAAACCAAAATGAAAAGCAGAAATGTCAGAACCAGAATAACAACATATGAGAAACAGGGCTTGGTATGTTCAGGCAGATACACACTAAGCCTTACTTCACAGCGAGTAATTGTTTGTGAGGCCTTTATATAGGAGGTGCTGATTGTGTACAGGTGTGTGCAATTAGTAATCAGGTGACTGTAAATGTGACAAAGTTCATGGTTATTGGGAAGTGTAGTCTTAGGCAGCCATGTTTGTAGGCCGCAGTGTGTTCTGGGAAACGTAGTTGGTGGTGGATGGGGGCGTTGACCTGACAGTTCTTAAAATCTATTTGCTGTATTTCATAGGAATAATAGACTGTATCATAGTGCATTCTGGCTTTACATTTGTGACTCCTATAGTCAAAAAGTTACTGAATTTGTCTTTTCTTTTTTCTTTCTTTCTTTCTTTCTTTCTTTCTTTCTTTTTTTAAAAAACCTTGTTTATTTTTTAAAAGAGTAAGTTAAGTCTTTTGTACAAAGAATGGATTATAATATAGTGTGAACCAAAAATTTTGTTGAGTTTAATTTCTATTGTTTGCGGAAAGAAATTAGCAATAAAAAACACTTTATCATTTTACTGTAATTGCTAAGACTAACCCTGGGTTTTATGTAGCACAATGAGTTTATTTATATGTGTAATCACTCATTAAAAAAAAAAAAACATTTACATCTGTACTCATACAGTAATGTAATATTGCACTTCTAGTGAGTCTTATGCCCATTACTGCCTCAAACACCTTCAGGAAACACTATCATGTCCACTTCATGCCATCTCTGCCACCGCCGCCTACCACGGCAACACTAATATTACCTACAGTTCCATATGCCGCACAGCAGATAGAGATTCCTCCTGTGAAAACACATGCAAGCCTGTTGCACACTACATTCCCTATTAATTCAGTGCATCTAAAGTGTAGTGAGCTTCATTACAGGCACACCGGGGCTTGTTCTTTGCCAGGTTCTAGTTTACCATCTCTCTCCCAAAGAAAAGCCCAAAGAATGTATTCTCCCACAGTCACACTTTGTAGGGCTGTCATTTGGGAGATAAAGCAAAAATTGGAAATGTGCCACAGGTGTGAACTCCCACACATTGGCCAGTGGAGAAGAGATATGTGCCCTTTCATCTCCTCAGCAAACTAATCACGTGGGCTCACACCCCATCGGACACCCCAGCGCTCATCGAACTCACCAGCTCCTCTAAGGCAAATACTGGTGGCCACGTATACTCCAGGACATTTATCAGTTCATATCCTCCTGTTCCATCTGTGCCCAAGCCAAAGTACCTCACACTCTGCCAGCCAGTAAACTCCTCCCTCTGCCCACATAACAGAGACCATGGTCACATTCAGCCATCGACTTCTTCAAAGATCTCCCCACATCTCAGAACAACATGGGCATCATGGTGATCATTGACTGCTTTTCAAAGTCCCTATGTCTCATTCCACTCCCCAGCCTGTCATCCGCATTCAAGACGGCGGGTCTGGTCCTTAACCACGTATTCAGGTACTTTGGCATTCTGGAGGACATAGTGAGTGAGTTCACATCACCTGTATGGGGAGGTTTCATGGAGAAACTTGGAGTCTCAGTGAGCCTCATGTCATGTTATCTCCCACAGGCGAACAGCCAAGTAGAAAGAGCTAATCAAGAGATGGGACAGTTCTTGCGCTTGTTCTTTGCCAATAATCAGGAGAACTGGGCACAATTTCTCCCTTGGGCCGAATAGGCACAGAACTCCCTCTGGCACTCAGCCACCAAGCTCCTACTCTTCCAGTGCATCCTAGGTTACCAGCCATCACCGTTCCAGTGAAACGCCAACCCTACTGACTCATCCGCAGTGGACGAATGGTTCAGGCAGAGTGAGTGTGTGTGGGAGCAAGTCCACCAACAACTCGAACACACTTACCAAGTAAGCAAAGAGTTCGCAGACCGATGCAGAGGAGAAATTAGTATAAAGAAATTAGTAAAAAGAAAAGTATCCGCCAGGGACATCTCCATTTCCATCTCCAAATTTATGATAATTTGCATTGTATGCTAAACCTATTTTTAACAGAGTCCTACAATTTTTGGCCACTCTTCACATTTCTTCATTCTTACACTGATGTCAAACTATTTGGGAGAGTGTGAACATCAATAATTATCAAAAATGTTGACATTTATAAACAATATGGCTGCCACACCTCAGTCAGGTTAGGGCTATTCATATTCATCAGGGTTCAATTCATCATTTAAGTTCAAAAAGCTGTTTCCCAGGAACCAAAAGCCTAATTGAGCTGAAATTTGATGTGCTGCATTGATCTGATAATCTGTAACTGGATTTTTAGTCATCATTGAAGTAAATATGTTCACATATGATTCTATGTATGTTGGTAAGAACTGGCCACTGGGAGTGCTATTTGCAAGGAGTGCTTGGACCCTGCAGATCACCACTTGCGGCTATATTCCTTCTTCTTCTTGTTATTATTATTATTATTATTTGTAGTAGTAGTAGTAGTAGTAGTAGAAGTAGTAGTAGTATTCTTATTCTCTCCTAAAATGGTACAGTATGGAAAGCAAAGACCATAAGTCATAGAAACACTACATTTGGAGGTAAATTGCAGTATGCCCCCCAAATACTTGGGCACATAGTCACACTTAGGTGATAATGGTTCAGTAGTACAAGGTTTTATGTTGTGGTCCATATCTCATGAATCATACGTCTTGTAAAGTAAATTCTTTTTTCCACTGATTCCTTGGGCTCTCCCAAACAAATAAGCCTCAAGAACCATTTAGCTCTGCCCACTCTAGATTATGAGAATTAGCATAATATGCAAAACCTACTTTTGCAAACTAGTCCTAGATTTTTTTGGCCAATCATCACAAATTTGGTCCAGAAGTGTCACTGTCAAGGAAAAACTCCCTGAGATGACATGAGGAAGAAACCTTGAGAGGAACTAGACTCAAAAGCATACCCATCCTCTTCAGTGTGACACCAGCTTTAGGGCTATAGTATCCAAGTGAAGTTATCCACTGAATAATGAAAGCTAGTTGAGCGTAGATGTTGATCATCTGTAAAGTGCAAAGCACATTCCTGACACAGAGAATGCAGTGCAGCAGCACCTGAAAAGGTCAAAATCTAGAGACAAATTACAGAAAGGGTGAATTAGTTGTGAATTAAGTGAGGTGACAAGAAAGTGGTGTGACATGGAAAAGAACAGCAGAGTAAAAAGATCTACATTGTACCCAGGTGACCATGCACTTCACACAGGGAAACTGTGTTGTTTTAAGTGTTTAAAATTTATTTATGGCTTATGATAATGTGCATAAGGATGTGTGTGTGTGTGTTTTTTTTTTATTAATTATTATTTTTTTTAAAACAGAAAATACAAAGCACTTATATAAGTCGCTCTGTATAAGGGCGTCTGCTAAATGAGGTAAACATAATAAAAATAAGCAATTTAAAGTTGACAGTGTTAACCATCTATAAAAGTGCAATAATCCATGGAAAATTATATGATTTGAAGTCAATCAAGGCAAGGTTTACATTAGTTAGCCTTCTTATGCTATTACTATGCTTAAGCTATTAATGGAGTTGAAATCAGAATAGTTCTGAGAGAATAATAAAAATTCTTTAGCCCAAGTTAGATATAATAAAATATACATTTAACAGTTGGGTTGTTATTTCCATAACCCTGATTTGTTGTGGTACTGGGTAACCAATTTGCTTTTTTGCATGATGTGGTACATTACAGGTTTTACATTAAATACTTTCAGGTGGAGTAAGCTGCCCACTTTAGATTTTCATAAGCAAGCACTTGATTCCTGGAAAATTGCTTTTAAGCATAATTGTTCACCCTACACATGCATTATATGAATCAATCAACATGTAATATCAGGCAACAGCTCATTATTCACTAAAGAGTTGGTTAACTAGAATATAATTTTCTAATTTCAAATTTGTTGAATAAACAACGAGGTTTGATTTTGGAAACTTTTTGGCATAAAATTTACAAAAAGCATTCAGATGATTTAAGAGCTCTATTTAGGGCACACCTTAGTTATGGTTCCTTGAGCTTTCCATTACTCTCAATTAGTGGAAATAATATATTACATTTAAAAATGTAATAATTACCTTATTAGAAAATCTTCAATGTCTGGGAACAGTTTTGTGTCTAGGATCTGCTCTAAATGGAAAACTTTGTGCCCCAGTGTAAAGATAAGTGAGATGTGGATTGCTTGAAGGTACTTGTCCCTAAGAAAATAAGTGAAGTTCATTATAAGATTATGGGTGATTCCATGTCCAATCAGGCAATGGCAGAGGATTTTCCACCACTCTGTCTTAGACTTTGTCTTAGAAAAAATGTGCAAATAAATAAAATCTTGGAATCTTGAATCTTGAAATCTGTTTGGCATGATTCCAAAAAAGGCATTCCTGCGTATCCAGTCGATGTTAAGCTGCACGATCATTCCGAAGTGACAGTTTAATTAAAAATAAAAAGGTTTAGCATTAGATGATGTATAAACTTAGGACTTTAAATTTTTGTTTATTAACTGTATCATACATTTAATTTATGGATTGTTAACAGTATGCTTATTAATTGTTTGGAAAGCATAATATGTTTTTTTTTATATCTGTTATGTATGCAAGACACTAAAGTTTGTGTTTAAAGTTTTTTTTTAATTTATTTATTCCTCATTTTGTCATAATAAAGACAATGTAATTTGAGTCTCATTAGTAATTATGCCATGATGAAGCTTGTGAATCTGCCACAAATCTGCCCAAATGAAGCTTATGAATTGTATAATGTCTAGACTGAATAAGACACAGGCGGGGAAGATTTTCTAAAACGCGTAATGTGAAAAACGCGTAATGTGAAAAATGCTTAACGCGATGATACTCATACTGCACATGCTCAGTTAAACCATCTCCCCACTAAGAAGACTGAGGACACTTTCAACATTTGCTGCTGTATTTATTGAAAAGACTTGATTTGGAGGTATGAAAGTAATATTTTTCATGAGCTTTATTTTTTTCATACTGTCCTGACCTTTTGTATGAATAAATCAAAACTTACTTAGTTTGAATAATTGTTTTGTTGACTTCTAAGTGACAAGATTAGCATGTGTCAATGTCAGTGTGCCTAGCTAGCACATGATGTTCTGTCATGGCTGATGGGGACAGTTACAAGAAGTTATCTAAAATAAGTAAAATAAATTATCTAAAAGTACAAGTTGCATACTGTTTGTTTTCAGTATGCCAAGAGTGAGGAAGAGGGTTACTAACAGAGGGGTTCCCGTCAATATTTTGTAATGAGACAATATTTGATATTTATATTTTATTTCATTTTACGTCTTTCAACTAGTCTCTCAATATCAAATCAAATCAAATCAATTTTATTTGTATAGCGCTTTTTACAATGTCATTGTCTCAAAGCAGCTTTACACAA
>CM074932.1:8150504-8172424 GCA_037576815.1 Pangasius larnaudii
CATGAGCTGTCCCTCTAATGTACTCATTCCTAATCCTGTCCAACCTCGTCACTCCCAAAGAGAACCTCAACATCTTACGTGGTTGGGTTAAAACAACAGACATAAAACCATTACACTCATGCACGTTTACCTGAAATGGTTTAGAGTAGTCAGGATTACCGAGGCAAGGAGGAGATGCAATTGCAATTTTTAACTGGTCAAATGCTATAAATACTTCTGGCATCTGGTACACAGCTTTGTGAATGTTAAGTTCTCATGATCTGAAGCATGACCTGTTTTTGTTTCAGGCCTGGGCATTGATAGATTGGATTTGATATGCTCTGGGTCTACCTGGCAGCCTGCTGCTGAAATTAAGTGGCCCAGACACTTTACTGAGGTTACTGAGCACCAGCTGCAGCTTATCAATGTGTGTGTGTGTAGGCAGTATAAATCCTCTGTAGGAACTTCATTTTAACATGAAAGCTTAGAATGAAGCTGTTTTAGATTAAATGTAATTTGAACAGTACGATATTACACTTGTAGCACTAACTAAAATATTATTCTTTGGAAGCTGTTATATTAAGTTAACCTAGTAAATTGGAGTCAGATAATTAAGAAACAGATATTATAAATTTGAGTCAGATTAAATGTAGGGGAGTCAGATATTTAACCCTCAGCATTTTTAGATCCTGGAGCTGTTTTGACACTCCCTGACACTTGTTCTTATTTCATTTATTTATAGCATATTAATGGTAATCACCAATGGTAATGCTGGTCTCATTACACTATATTCAGCACAAATTTTGCTGCAATAATTTGTGAGCAACATGTATGTACATGCTTGCACTTTACTTTTGAAAATCAAGGTTAAACTTGGTTAGGCACATACTAAATATATTTTTGCAGACTTTTGAGTACTGGATTAGATGTAGACCAGAGTCTTTGTTCTCTCACACGGCAGTCACTGAAAGCACAAAGAAACACAAATAAGTAGACTGACGGTAATGAGATACAGGTGAGAATCATCATGTGTTACCTGCCGGTTCAAAACGTACAGCAAGGGGTGCTTCTCTCCCTCCACCACTTAGGACAAAATGGCCCCCAATCATCTAATGTTCTGCCATCTAAATTAGCAGCAGCATATGCATTGTATGGGCAGAGTATTCAGTCCATGACGTAGTGTAATCCAAATGGAGTTTAAAAGGCTGTTTTTTCTCAAGATATTGGAGTCAAGGGAATCTGCTAATACCCCTTGGTTAAGTCCAGTGTCAAATAAAAGCAGTGCCTAACCGAGTGTCCTAACCAGACAGTGAGAGGTGGTCTCCACAGGGGACCGGGGTGAATTGGGCCACAATTTTTAGACTTAGTTTCGGTCCCAGCTCCACCCTCTTGGGAACCACCATTGCCAGAGCCACAGGAGTAATTTAAAGTTTGGTTATGGGTGGTAAAACATGTAACTTACTCCTGGTGCAAATTCCTGTTGTACAGTCAGGACTGTCTTTCTTGGGCCTGACCTAAATTCTCCTGGGTTAGGTGACTAAGGTGTGGAGTTTTGTGTCCACACATTGTCTCTCCCATTTGGTACTCTGGTCAGTATACATTTTAACAAGGCTCAGGGGTATAAAAAGGTGTTATACAATGGTAGGAGATACCATACCATCAGCAGCCTATCCTGGCAACTCTGTCCATTGATTTCATTAGGTCTCTGTTTTTACATTCTGTATATCAAATACTCAGTAGTTCTTCTGCAAGAAAGTATTGTGCATTAAGAGTGCATGATTTATATGGGTACTTGAAATAGTTTTAATATGTTTGATACGTTTGAAAGCGATCTCTGACAAGCTAATGTAAAAGGCTAATACTTGCAAGTTTAAATAAAAACCTCTGACAAGTAAATAGGAAAGGCTTAGGCTTGCATGTCAATAGAAACCTCTGAGCTAACAGAATAATTGTTTAATAAATAGGCAGTATAAATCCTCTGTAGGAACTTCATTTTAACATTAAAACTGAAAGTGAATTAATACTGGCTGTCAGACTCAACAGGAATTGAGAAAAAGGCATCTGCCAGGCCAATGACAGAAAACCACTGAGAATTTGGTGGGATTATTAGACAGAATTGTTGAGGGATTTGGTAAATTGGAGTGGCAGGGTGGATGGCTGCATCCACCTTCCTGAGATATTGAACAAGACAGTATTTACTGTTCTTCTTCTTGACCACTGAGAGTGGCCAATTCACTGCTGAGTACTGACATGGAATAATGGCACATTTTTCTAGCAGTGAGTCAGTTATCTCACTTAAACCCTTTTCTGCATCCCGGGACATTGGATTTTGAGACTTAAAAGGGCGATAAGTAAATTTAGGTGTTACTTGCACTGGGAGTGCATCCACCATTTCACCTATGTCAAACACATCCTTTGCCCACAAATGTCCAGGAATTTGTTTAACAAACTCAGGGAGATCAGGACCAGAGAAAATAATTTCTGACTCTAGAGCGTGAACGTCTGACTGATGAGGTGGAGGAGAATGAAAGCTTATGCACCCATAGAGAGGGTGAATATGTGGTAGAACACTACCCAGTCCAGTCTTTACATTTTACCACTTTCTGCATCCACTTACCTATACCTGCCCATTCACCTGTTTTTTAGCGATAGAGATATGGGGAAAATTGTGTGGAAATTTAAACACTGCCTTCTGCACCAGTTTCAAATTTACTGCAGCTGCTCTGAAAGTGTCACCAGTTGAAAGTGTCATCTGGAGTTTGCCAACCGTCTTTGTTAAAGTTTGAATATAGAGATTGCTAAACAGATGTCAGTGGTATCCCAGGAATAATATTTGGGCATGGTGTTTAATTAATACATGCCAATTGACTCTTCAGATGCAAAAAAAAATCCATATGTGGAACATGAGATTTTTAATTCAAACCTCCCTATGAGGTTTTGCCCAATAAGTTTACAGGACAGAGTTTGGATACCAGAAAATGACGTCGAGTTTATGACGTCGAGGTATGCGATATGGCTCAGTGATGGGTAAGCCTGAGGCCCCCACCATTAAAATTGTGTCATGACTTAGTCTGACATCTGGAAGTACACCAACTTTTAGGATTGTGTGGCACCTGTCTCATCCAAAAATGGAATTGTGGTACCATTTATGTGTAACTCGACTACTGGGTCTGATTGTGAGTAAAATGTTAGTTTCATGCATTGTCCAGCCAGTTCTCCCACCTCTTCCTATTGTGAACTGTGACCTTGTGGATTGTTTATGCATTTTTCAGTGTCAGAATTTGGTGGGCAGCTGTCTTTTTCTGACAGTTGGCAATACACGTGAATAGTGTCAGCTTAAAACCCATTGGGTTGTCTTCCCTCACCTGTTGTCCAGCTCTGGGGTTTGGAAACTGTAACATCCGAATTGTACCTGGGCTCATGGGACAAGATGACGTCCCTTTATTTCCTCTATTTTCTATTCCAGGTCTTGCATCTTCACGACCATATCTGCCTGCTGTACTTCCACTTTCGTCTCATCTATGGTGTAGGACTCAGGGAGTGTGCGGTATAGCGGGGTAGCAGCGGGGGGCTGGCTAGAGGGAGCAGGAGGTGTGCCCCTGTAGGGAGGTGGCACGACCTGCGCAACCTGATGACATATCAGACCTGATGTTTCTTTGAGAATCTCTTGTACTTACTGCCTAACAGTCACATATACTCTCAGTGTTACACAGAGAAAAACAAGTTTAAAGACAACTAGTCACAGTGCATTCATGACTCACATATTTAGGTAATTGTTCATTAAATGTGTACATGCATAAAAGTAAGAATAATATTTAAATCACCACACTACCCTGCTGCAGGTTATAGCTGTTGAAAAAAGCCCACCTCCCATTGAACCAAATCCCTAGGAATTATGATTGTGTCATGTGCCAAGGAGGAAAAACCCAACTTATTAATGCTTATCTATGTAATTCAAATTTTAGGTGGAGGCCCACAATCTTTTTTCATTTTTTTTTTCTATTAGCTTTAAGAAATATTATCAGAGCACTTTGTCATAGCAAAGCAATTATACAAAGAATACAGTAAGGACATCAACTTTCAGACAAATAAACTACTTATATTTTCTTATATATATTTATATTTGTTATTTTCTGCCAAGACCATCTAACACCATTGGGATTGCACCTGAAATTAGCACTAAAAGTTTGCAATTACATTTACTTCAAGTGTCTAGTGTATTGAAAGAAAATTGTCTGTTACATGGTCAACTATTTTTTGCCACACACTTTCACAGGCCTTAGCAGCAGTGACAGTATTGCTTTTTGGCATAATTATAGATTTAATTCTTCAAATAAATTCATTATTATAGTCTTCTTAGAGTTCTTCTGCTGTAAAATCTGATCCATCTCCAGACTTTACATTTTGACCAGTGTGAAATCCACCATTTTTAAAGGGAATGGTCATAGGACTTCTTTAGGAAAGCATGGCTCAATTTAACAAGTTGTGATATCAACTAAGCCAGCTTGTGAATGTATGTTTAAGTGAAACTGGCTACCATACAGAAACCCCAAGTTTGTTGGTTGGATGCTTCATGGTATAGCCCTCAAGTCAATACTCACTGAAAGCAGTTCTTAAGCATTTTCACTCATCTGTATTTAGCAGTATCACAAGGCAGAGGTATTATCACACATAAATTTTACCATTGTTTAAGTGCACGATTTGAGCAATCATGGAATATCGAGTGCTTTGAATTTTTTTAATTGAGTTGCTGTGACTCACATCATCTACACTTTTTACATCAATTACACTTTCAAAAACCAGTTGGGAATTGCAAGCATGCCTCCAGTCTGTGGAAAGTGAAAAGTATTGGATGCAATGAGGGACTTGTTTACACTTTATTATTTGTAGTTTTATTGTTTACAAAAGATGTAATTGGTACAGCATTACCCTGAAACCCCTGATAAAACCCATGTGAGAAAGATAAGCATTTGGGTATGCAACCGGACACGCCACTCTGCCAACCAATCAGCATTTGCCTGAAGGCTGGTGGACGCACATTGTAGAACTATACAATGTGCAATTAGCTTGTTGCAGACTGTGTCTGAGAAAGTAAAATATGTCTACACTTATCATAATCCACCTCTCTGCATTGTGACGCAAATAAATGTTATTGCAGAAGTATAAACCATGCTTAAGGAAAACATCATACTGCTTCGATATCAGCACTCTCAGCTGCTTTTATTATTATTATGATTATACAGGCTTCTCAAAAAATGGTTAAGTCTGGGTGCAATTCATGGCATGTGTGATTGTTTATTATATCTTTCAGGGTGTGTGTCATGCTAAAAAGAATACAGAACAGCTGTCTTTATGCTATGCCAATCGTTCAGCTGCTTTGTTTCATCTTGGTCTCTACACCGTGAGCATCTTTTCCTTGTTTAAATGAGCTTTTATTTATAACTTCATGTATTAAAGCACTGTGTCCATAGGTGAATTATTTTTTGTCTGTTATTTAGAAATGCCTGGAGGACATCCAGCAGGCCTTTGATGAAGGTTACCCAAGTCACCTGCACTGCAAACTGATGGAAAGACAGTCACGGTGTACAAGTCTGGTTAAAATGCAGGAATATCTGAAAGCTTCTCCTTCTAAGCATCAGACGCCACAAACCAACCAGAATATGGGTAGTAATACCAATGTGTCATCTGCTGTATCTATTCACTTTACTCCTGAAAAGGGACGTCACCTGTTGGCCACTGAGAACAAGTCAGCAGGGGAAGTAGTGCTTGAAGATGAGGCTTTCAGCTTTGTTCTTATACCTGTCAACAGACAGTACAACAAGAGTGACAAAGCCGGTATATTTACAACAGAGCCCAGACACTGCCATCACTGTTTGTGTGAGAATTTTAACTCTGTACCATGTCGGGGCTGTAGCTATGCCCAGTATTGTGGGCAGAGGTGTGAAACGGAGGCATGGAAGCAGTACCACTGCTGGGAATGTTCAGTTGGTTCAGAGCTACTGGCTCTTGGGCTGTTTGCACATTTGGCCCTGCGAGTGACCCTAAAAGCTGGAATAAAGGAGGTCCAGAGGGCAAGAAAGAGTTGTTTTAACTTGGTTCATGAAGTGCCAAAAGCAATCTTTGTCAGCAGAGATGGGAAGTCTGGAAATGGCAAGCCTTGCTCCAGTGGAGGAACATCTGAAAGTCTGGGCTTGGTGTCAGAACTGAATGTAGGACCTCTGATGTCTAACAAATGCTTTCAAGGCTCTAACCATTCAAGCTGTTACCATGGAAAGTCATACCTTGGCATCTATAGTCTGTTACCACATGTGGGGAAACATAACCCTAACTTGTGCTTCCTGTTAGCTTTCACCATTGCAGCACTCAGTCAGAGACTTTCACTAGAAGTGCCACCATGCCATGATCAGGAAGAAGGGAGTGTGTGCTGGGGGTCTGAGAAGAGTCTGCTAGGAGCTACAGCTCTGAGGCACATGCTGCAGCTCCAATGTAATGCACAAGCTGTGACTGCAATCAAAGTCAAAGGTCAGACACCACTCTTAAACATCTTTACAGTACCGAGTAGGCTTGTGCGATATAACATTATTATTGTCCCTAGTTCCTGTATGATATTACATTGCCACAGAATCCAGGGACATTTATCAGTAATTATATTTTATTTCCAGACTTGCCAACCATTAAGAATTTTATGTAGGAGCTCTAATAGTACACTAATGTTAGAGTGTAACGAGCTAATGTATATTTACACAGCATTATAGTTATTGTAGTTTGGGCTGGGGGTTAAGGCTGTGAGTGTTTGAGAGCCACAAAGAGAGAGACAGCGTGTCTACTTTTTTTTAGTCCACTAGCCCACAAAGTTTTCTTTTGTTTTTGTCCATGAAAGTAAAACCGACAGGAATAAATGCCACTCATTCAGCAGCACTCTCTTTGGACTCATTTCAGGGTTTTTCCTAGGGAGGGTTTAGGTGCTGTCTGGGTTCTAGGGGGTGGTAGAGGTTGGGGGGTTTGAAATTATTTTGGTGTTGAATGACCAGCGCTCTCTGCCACCCTCAATACCACGACTGAGGTGAGACCCTTGAGCAAGGCACCGATCCCCCAACTGCTCCCCGGGGCTGCAGCTAAAATGGCTGCCCACTGTGTTGTGTGTGTGTATACTACTGTGTGTGTGTGCACTTGGATGGGGTAAATGCAGAGCACAAATTCCGAGTATGGGTCACCATACTGGGCCACAAGTCACTTCACTTCACTTCATAGATACTAACATTAGTTCATGTAATGTCCACTTAATGTCAATGTTCATGTAACGCAACTTAATTCAGTACATGAATACAGTCATGTGAAAAAATTAGGACACCCCATGAAAACCTGTGTGTTTTTTTTTTTTTAATAGTTAAACATTTGATTTTCATTTTAGCAATATTGAGTAATATAATTAAACAAATAAAAACAAAAAAAAGTCTTTTTAAAATAATCTGTAAAATGTAATTAAAAAAATTCTTGTGAGGAAAAAGTAAGGACACCCCCACATTTATTTATACTTAAAATGGCTAAAATTACCTACTGGTGTATCACATCAGAAGCAAATTATCAGAACTTCGTTACAGAGCATTTTGAAGGAGGCTTGCCTTATTTACATTTACATTTACATTTACATTTATGGCATTTGGCAGACGCTCTTATCCAGAGCGACTTATAATAGTATTTAAACCTCAATATTTAAACCTCAGACATTTAGGTTGGTTTGCTCTTAATTGTTGAAGAGGTATCACCATGGTGAGATCCAAAGAGCTCTCTGAGCCCTTCAGAAAGAAGATTGTTGATGCTTATGAGTCTGGTAAGGGATATAAAAAGATCTCAAAAGAATTCGTAATCAGCAATTCCACTGTGTGGAAAATTATTTACAAGTGGAGAACATTTAAAACAACTGCCAACGTGGCCAGGTCACGCCATCCAAGCAAATTCACCCCAAGAGCAGACCGCAAGATGAGCATAGGGTGTCCTAACTTTTTCCTCAGTTGAAATATTCATTTTTGTTGATTTCTTTAGTTTAATAAGTGAAACCAAAGTGATTTTTTGTTGTTTACATGCAATTACATAACTTTCATCTACAGGTACAAATTAAAACAAGATCAGAAATTGACATGTTGACATTTCTTAATAAAGAACTGAATATTTAATGGGGTCTCCTAATTTTTTCACATAACGGTATCTATGTAAGTTAGCTACGTTAGCAATTTATTTTGTTATAAAATAGGTTATATTAGTTATATCTTTTCTCTATCTTATCGTTTCTGCTTCTGCTATTGTTTATGCTTCATTTATTCTTTGTTGAGGTTTACCATATCGATGGCTTGCAACTCTCTTATCCAAGTCGTTGTGGTTGTAAATACCATTCTGAGTTGACGGTACAGAGAAATATTCAACCAGCTGTTTGATTAGCTTGGTGATGAGCATCTGTCACACACCACTCACACAAACGTTTATCCTAACACTGATTGTTGATTAACAGGTCATTCCTATTGCCAGCTTAACTTCCATTTGAGATCAAGCGAGCTCTCCATTTTTTTTGCTGGCGCATAGATCTCTCACAGTTGTTTTTACATTCATTCTGATATGTTGCCTAAATGCCTTTTTATGTTCATTCAGCTTAAGGCACTCTGCAAAAACACAAACCTTTCTATGGTAGGGAAGACCCTGCGTTGTGAAGTTAAAGGACCTGAAAATATGGTAATTACCCCAGAGTGACAGAAAAGTTTGCACTTTCCGGCCTTAGAGCTCTCTAAGAAGTAAGCTCCGTTGTGCAGAAAAGGTATCACTAGTTATCACTCAGAAATACACCAAATACACAGTCAGTATTTATGCCTTTGTAGATACCTTAGCTGCCACTAGCCACTAGCAGGCACCACTTCTTGCATTCTATAGGAAGAAGAGGGACG
Source organism: Pangasius larnaudii (assembly GCA_037576815.1). Lineage (NCBI taxonomy): Eukaryota > Metazoa > Chordata > Actinopteri > Siluriformes > Pangasiidae > Pangasius > Pangasius larnaudii. The sequence continues at coordinate 8,159,417 of CM074932.1, forward strand.
GTGACTCCAGCTATACCTCTTTTATCTAAGGGTGCCTCGGGAACATGTGTTTCAGTGAACAGGATACCCAGAGATGCCCGGCAGCATGAGCATCTGGGCTTAATTAGCTATAAAAAATATAGATTGTTTTCTATTTCAAAGAGTGATTTATTATTTTGTAACCTGAATTTAACCTGATTGTAGGAAGCTCATAATATATGAATTAAACAAAGTGCTGTGTTCAGCTTCGCTTCTCTCTCTAGCTCTCTGTCTCTCTCTTTCCTTGTATCTCCACAATCCTTTTGCATGCAATCTCATATTAACGTTCCATCACCATATCAAACCTATTTACTGCATTTATAGGCAATAACATTTGTCCATGAAGTGTGTGGTTGTGATTTTGTAGTTATTTGGATAATAAATTAAGTACTTCTTATCACTCTTATTCCAATTTATAATCCACCCATTTGGAAACTGGGACAGATTAACTGAAGCTAGGGCTCCCTATAAATCCATCCACCAGTTATTTAAAGGTCCTGGCATCCATATGTTCCTCCTTTGTGCATGGACGAGCAGGCATCAAATCGCTCCCTTTTTAACCGGCAACCATTTTGTAAAAAGATTATATGGAAATATGCTGTTATGTTCACTGTGCATTACTGCAGAATCACTTGAATCCACCATCTGGCTGTGTTTTTGCAATTGCCACAGTTCCTAACTGCAGAGATGATATATTATTATACCCTGAACTACATTCCTTAAACTGGAAATGGTGAGCATGCTCATTTTCCTGTCTATTTTAAAATGGAAAATGCCAATCAGGGAAAAATGAATATCGCACAAGCCTAGTACCTGGTATTAATAAGATTAGATACATGAATTCTCATGTCAGCAGGTTCTGTTCTTAATATTCTATTTTTGTACTATGCCAAACTGGCAAGTGTAAAACAAAGCACAATTATCCAGTAAGCAGCTGTGTAATTTTACTTTAAATTAAACATGTTGGCCATTTTCTTTTCTTTCAGAGGATACCAGCCTACCAGTGCAGTCTAGTAAAGAATTCCGCATTGCCACTGCACTGTTCCCTGTCCTCAGTCTGCTCAACCACTCCTGTCAGCCTAACACGAGCATCTCGTTTGGTCTGGGCCTTGGTTCGTCTGGCTCTAGTAGCCCAGTGTATTCTGCGTCAGGACTTACAGTAACAGTCCGAGCATGCAGAGACATTGCTGCAGGGCAGGAGCTGTTCCACTGTTATGGTAAGGAGAGTGGGGTGGGGGGCGCGGGTGGCATCTGGGTGGTCCTTTGAAAACCTTTTGTTGGATATTAAGGACAATATGTATGTACATATAATTGTATTTAGATCATTATCGGGGAAACAATCTTTAGTTGGAGTGGGCAAAAATGCCATATTTTTGTTGTGTAAATTACCGCTGGAAAGGGTTACCATCTCTCCCTGCCTACCTTGTGTCCTGTGCACTGAGAGGAGTAAGGAGTGCTAATTGCATTTTGGGGAAAGAGAATCTTCACTTAGAGTTTAACCCCCGCGGCCCAAACGCCATCGGTCCTGTCAAAGCTCTCTTCTCAGAGCCACCAAAACTGTCCCTATTTAGGTGTTGGCACCACTTTATAGCGTGAGACATGTATCTAAGTCTTATGTCCCTGACATAACACTGCCGAATCAGTCACTAAGAGGACTTGGGAAGGGCCTTTCCATTTCATCTCTGACGGTGTGTTTTGGATCATGGCCAACTGTCCCAGAATAATAGCATGCCCCCTTTGGAGATGGGGTCCATGCTTCCTGAACCCACTGTTGTGGAGAGCTAACAGCTTCAGTGAGCTCTTTGCAATACTTCATCAGCACATCAGATGTAAGATGCACATCTGCTTGTCTTAGATCGATTGTCCCCAGTAGGGTTCCACCATGTAGAAGAAATTCGGTGAATCATACTCTGAACATCCACATGTCCTAGACTGTGGATTTATTGAGCTAAATTCCTCGGGAGCTACATATTTTTCCCCCGTTTGTCCAGAATCTAGCTTGCACATTTGTCCCTCTAGGACCACACATCTAATGCAGGAGCCTTAGCATACATGTCCATTAGGGAGGACCGAATCTTCTGTGTGACAGGTTTAACCTCATCAGAGTTTGAGGTCTTGATGGCTGAAACTGTTACAGAACTAAGACTGAATGCAGCCTTGGCTGCAGCATCAGCCATAGAATTACCTTGAGCTTCAACAGTGTTGGGAAGCAGTGAGCCTTAATCACAGCCAAACATGTTGGATATTCACACGCTGACAAGAGGTCAGACACAAATGAGGCATTCCTGCAGCAAAAGGAATGTTGCCGCCAAATACTTCCAAAATCATGTATAACACCAAAAGCATATTGTGAATCTGTGTAAATCGTAGCAGTACAACCAATAGCTAGGACGCAGTCATTAGTCAAAGCTGCAAGTTCAGCAACCTGGGCTGAGAGATGATCAGGGAGATGAACCTGAGCTACCACTCCGTGTGATGAGCACACAGCCCATCCAGCATGTTTGCATCAATTTAGGATTTGAGCTGAACTGTCTGTGAAAAATGTCTGTATTTTCCAGCGGAATCTCAGAAACGCTTGAAGGTGGTGAGTATGAAAGCATCACACAGTCAACATCACTCAGTTCATGCTCATCTTGTGTATCAGACACAATTGACATCATCATTAATGATGAGGGATAGGTGATCTTGGCCCTTTGCAGGGTATTATTGGGTATTATGAGAGCACTGAGCCAATTGCCCCATCTCTGGGCAGTCACTATGATCACACGAGCTGAGGACAACAGAGGAAGAACAGCATGTGGATGTACAGTGAGATGTTGTCAGCACTACTGGAGTACAGGCAGTAACAGCTAAATAAGTGTGAAATCTCTAGCCATCACTATTGGGAGTATTGATATTTCTGCCCCAGTGTCAATCAAAAAGGTAGTCCCGCCCAGCAGGTCAGGCTGAGAGGCTCCGGCAGTCAGAGCGCATTTCCCACTCAGCTTTCTCAAGTCGGCTTCCATCATTTCTGCCCTGTTGTCAATCAACAACTTTACACCAACACTCCACTGTGCACAAAACCATAAATGATTTTCTAGAAGGCCATCAGTATATTCCTGTACTGCTGTAGCCAAAGTGAGCAACTGATTATCTTCACAGTTATTATAATAAGTTTTCAACTTCTCCACTTTGGTAGGCAGAAATACCATCCTGAATACTCATTGGCAGTGCAGCTCATTCAGTACCGAGAAACTTCGACTGCATGCATCAACTGTACTGATTGTCATCAAGCATCAAGCAAGTTCTTGGATGGGATAACTCACTTACCTTTGCTGACATATGTTTGTCAAGACCACCAGAACAGAATCACCAGATCAGTTTAGATGGGTGGTGATGATGTCTGTCATCTGGATCGTCACAGCACATGGACGGAGAACATCTAATTAACAGGGCAAACTTGACACACATTTTCACAGTTATATTTGCAAGCGGTTTGTGTTTTCTCTCTCTTTTTTTCTACTACTCAATCTGCTGAGAAATTGAAGTTTTCTGTTGGATCAAAGCCCTATTTACTTTCTACTTTTTCCCCCTTCTTTTTGTTCCTGACAATGTGTTATGGGTATGCGCTCAGCAAAGTTCACATGCATTATCACCTTAAGCTTGCTGAGTTCCTTAGTAGCATTCAGTTGTCCATTACCATAATCACACACACACAAACACTCCCAGCACACTAGTAGAGAAATGGAGAGAGAGAAACAGGTGGGATTAACGGGGACGAGGCAATGGCCATTTATGAATTAGACCACTTATGAAGTAGACCAATGTTTAATTAGATTAGTTTGCTAACCAGCTAGCTTGACAAAGCCCAGTAAACCACTAAAACACGCCAGAACAGTAGTGAGATTGATTGTCATTGCTGACATTCAGTGAAAGTGCAGGTTTTGAATTCTCTCACGCGTGGTTTATACATACACCATATGGCCAAACGTATGTGGACACCCCTCCTAATGAGTCCTATTGAGTTCAGGTTTTTCAGCCACACCCATTGTTAACAGGTGCATAAAATCGAGCACAAAACCATGCAATCTCCATAGACAAAACACTGGCAGTAGAATGGGTCATACTGAAGAGCTCAGTGACTTTAAACATGGCACTGTCATAGGATGCCACCTTTGCCACATGTCACTTCAAGAAATGTTTGCCCTGGCACATCTACCCGGTCAACTGTAAGCGCAGTAGACCACGCAAACTCACAGAGCAGGACTATCAAGTGCTGAAACGCATAGTGCGTACAAATAACCTATCCTCTGTTGTATCACACACTACAGAGTTCCAAACTGCCTCTGGAAACAATACCAGCACAAAAACTGTGCCTCGGGAGCTTAGTGAAATGGCTTTCCATGGCTGAGCAGCTGCACACAAAGCCTAAAATCACTGTGCACAATGCCAAGCCCTGTTTTTCAGGGTTTAGGCTAGGCAGTTTCAAGAATTTTTTATTAGAAACTGTGGCTGCTGCTACAATGCTTCACTAAAAGCCACCAGTAAGAAGATGGCATAGGATTAAACAAATCTGGAGCTACACAGGCAATGGCAAAACATCAAAAAAAAAAAAAAAAAACATGTGGTTTGCTGAATTGTGGCAGCAGAGACTGTCTCTGTGATGTTTTATCACAGTTCTATCCTGACAGGACAAAAAGGGATGTGGCATGGGAAGAAATAGAGAATGAATTACAGCTTCCAGGTATGTTGCTAGCTAATTATTATGCATATCACTATGTTTATTTACCATTATAACACTGAAATTATTTAATTTTTCCAGTCTAAAAGGTGCAAACCTGTGCTGCATCGCTGCACACACAGAATGGCAGAATGTAGTATTTTTTTTAATCATAGTCTAGGATTTTTATCCTATATTCTGTCATAGATTATTGCACAGTGTATTATAGAATTCTGCCAAGATTTAATTGGAATCATCTGGTACAACTGGCTTAAGCAAACTAACTATGTTTCGAAACATGTCTTTCCTAAATCAATAAACTTATTTTGGGTTCAGTTGACTAATATTTTCTCAGATTTGCTTCAGGATCAGAAAAGTTCACTGGACACACTATCACAATTTATTATGAAACTGAGACATACTTGCAATGCAGCTGCAAGTCAAAATGGGATCCTTTATGCAGCATTTCTTTTTAATGCTGCCATATGATCTACTGAGATGATTTTCTATTAATATTGTTGGAGAAAGATCATTTAAGAATGACAAAAACATGTGCAATGAACATTCATGTTCTACAATATTTTTAAAATGAATTAAATGATTATTTTTCTGGAGCCTGCAGAGATATCATGGTGCATAGTGCATTGTCTGTGTGAGATGTATGGAGTTATGGCTCAGTATATGAAAGTGTATGTCTCTTGTTTTTACAGAAATGTGTTTTTATTTTGTAAGTCTGATGGGCTAAACCCTAGTTCATCTCCCATTAGTATCATGTTAATGAACTTTATTGCAGATACATACTGCAAATTTGTGAATTTTGCTGAAACCTGGCAACCCTCCCCACAAGCTTCAGCAGGCTGTTTTTCAAACAGTTATATATTAGACTGAATGTTTATTATTATTAATACTAATTAAGCTTGTTTGCCTGAGCTTCAAACACAATTGAAGCTCAAAACTAAGAAATTAGGTGTGCTCGTGTGACTACACAGCATTTAGGTCACCATATGCAGCCACAGTTAAAGTGGGATCAGTACCAATCTGGTTCCAATCAATGTCGAAAAAGTAACATCTGTTGAATCTAGTTACATTGCAACACTGGAAAACTGACTTTGAAATATCTACAATTCTACAGTTCAGTAGGATGGGCATGCTATTAGCATGACATTGAAAGTATTGAGCTAAGCAGTGCATTATATTTTATAGTCTGTTATTCCCTACAGAACTGATGCTGTGTTTCCTCTGAATACCAAACATGGTAAACAGAGTTTACCTTTTAACCCTTTCGCGCAATCAAACAAAAAAACACTAAACTTAAAGTTCTGTCAATTGTCCTTTTATGTAATTTGTTTTTTGATTGGACAATGTGTGCCCAATCTAACTAATGTTAGTTTTTCCTCCAAATGCATTTTGTGGGAAAAAGGATAATTAAGTAAATAAATCACCGCATTCATGTTCATTACACATCTGATTATTTTTCATATGCACCTTTTCAGTCACTGCTTAAGACAAGTTACATATGTAAGTGATATGTAAGTGACATGGGCTGAAAATGTTTAGCCTTAGTGGACACTAGGGGATTTCACTCTATTGTCTAATTCCCTGACATGACTGTCACTGATAGGCTGCAAGAATCTACAGTCTGAGCTATCAGCACCAACCCCATGGTCACCTTTTATATCAAGTCTTATGACCATTAGTGGTGGTGTTGTGGTCAGGTCCAGAAATGTCCAAAAATGTCCAAAATATTCCACTTAAGAAATATGTTAATAGCAAATAATTTCCTGTGGATGCGAAAAATGAAACCTTATATTAATGTCTTTTTATCTTTGAAAGACGGGTCTTAGCCATGCCATCTGATTTATACCAGGCACCCCTGCATTGAACAGGATTCAGCACATCATTATGGTCTTTATATTTGCTCACTTATAAGTATATTATTTTCTACAAGCATGCTATCTTTGATATTTCTTGCTTGCCCCTGGGCTGTGACCTGATTGATCATGTGATTGAAAAAGCAATTGAAATTGCTTGATGCTTTTCTGAATAGTTGAATAGTTGGGGTTTTTTTTTTTTCAAAGTTTTGTGTCCCCCACAAAAAAAACCCAGAGAAAGTAGACCAGTAGACTGCTTCCTTTAGGATTCCATGTAGAATGTGTGCGGTAAGTAGAGGAAAAACTGCCTAGTGTGAAAACAGCGTAAGTCAGCATCATAGGCAGATGACACTTCTCCAAAGATTCTAATAACATATCACTGCTATCTAATTCATCTGCTAAAGAGTGCAGTTGAAAGACAATTTCTGACTATTTCCTTGCTATAGCGGTCATTTCTGAAGCTTGTCTCAGCCAAGCCCATATAAATCTATTACAATGCTGCACTCTTATTGGATGCCTCTAATGACTGTATCACTGATTTTCACCAGTGTGATTTAGATGTCTGGTTTTCATGGCTTTGTCAAGGTAGCTGGTTAGCAAACAGTACTGCACATCAGACTACTCTAATCAAGCACTGGTCTCATTCATGGGGCAGCCGATGGAATTTTAAATGATGCCCAAAAGTATAAACATCTTGTTGACCTATAAACACTGGTTGATTACAGAGAGGCTGGTAATTTAATGGGTAATTACAGAGTGGGTGACAAGAGATTCTAATTTATAAATTTATGATTATAAATAAGTGGATGTTTATGGAGCAGGAAAACCAATAGCAGATTAGGGAATGTATATGGGTAATAGTACGTAAGGTTATGTATTTATAATAATAATAATAATAATAATAATAATAATAATAATAATAATAATAATGTGCAGGGTTAATAATAACCCTTATTTGATACATTTCCATGATCAATTGCTGAAATATCATTAACGACTTTTGCCACATTTTTCATGTCATAGTTTGGACATACTCAGACAAAAAACAGCATGAAGGCAAGTAAGGGGCATACCTCACTTACCTGTATTACATACAGTGACAGTTCAAACAAAAGACCTAAGCCCACATCAGGTGCATAGATGTGCAGATTCTGACAGCCAGCTTGGTATACATACATCTATGTAAATGTAATTCATGGCCAAAATGTCTGAGGCTGATTATCTTATCCCCCACTGCCAGGTCCTCACTGTAGCAGAATGGATGTTGAGAAGCGCCAGTGCCTGTTGCTGAGGCAGTACTTCTTCCACTGTCAGTGTGAGGCTTGCAAGCTGGAGCTAGCTGATAGAAGCAGCACATTACCATTAACCTTTAATGGTCTTAAGTGTGAAAAATGTGGAAGCTTCCTTAAGGTAACATGGCAAGTTCCCCTTGATTCTACAGAGAATAAACTCTCTACACTCTTGCAACAAGAGATGCATATATAATAATAATAATAATAATAATAATAATAACAATAATAATAATAACAATAATAATAATAATACTAATAATATCTTTACTGAAATGTACTACACATGCCTTTATTACGTTCTATGCGCCCAAGTAATTATTGCTATTCCTGCCTTGTGCTTTATACATTAACCTCAATCTTCAGATTTGTTGTAGAGTAAATCATAAAAAAATAATGGTGATATTTAAAATAGATACATACAGTTGGGGTCATACATTTTCATATGACTTGCATAATCTGCAAATGTTAACAAAATACAAACAAAGGACTCAGGACTATCACAAAACATAAAAACAGTCATTGATCATCAAGGTAACAACATACAGTATTAAGAAACAAGTGTATGTAAATCTTTGAACTGGTTAATTTGTGTAAATTCAGTTATTTTTTTTGCGGACTATATGTGAACATCTATATGAAATAGCTTATTCAAGGCAGTACTAAATAAAAAAACAAAATGTAATTTTTATGATCCCTCTTACTTTTATTTAAATGTAAACTTATGACCCCAACTGTACACTCACCAGTCACTTTAATAGGAACATCTGTACATTTATGCAGTTATCCAATTAGCCAAACATGTGGCAGCAGCACAATGCATAAAATAATTCAGATACAGGTCAAAAGCCTCAGTTAATGTTCACATGAAACATTGGAATGAGGAAGAATATGATCTCTGTGACTTTAACCTTGGCATGGTTGTTGGTGCCAGATAGGCTAGGGTGAGTATTTCAGATACTGCTGATCTCCTGGGATTTTCACACACACACACACACCAGTCTCTCAGGTCTGCAGGCCAAAACACTTTGTTGATGAGAGAGATCAGAGGAGAATGAACAGACTGGTTTGAGCTGACAGGAAGTCTATAATAACTCAAATAACTGAGCAGAAAAGCATCTCTGAAAGCACTACACAGCAAACATTGCTGTGGATGGGCTACAACAGAAGACCACATCAGGTTCCAGTCCTGTCATCCAAGAACAGAAATCTGAGGCACAGACCCACCGAAACTGGACAATCGAAGACTGAAAAAAGGTGATTTTTTTCCCTAATCTTCAACTGTCCAGTTTCGATGAATCTGTGCCCATGATAGCCTCAGATTCTTGTTCTTGGCTGACAGGACTGGAACCCAATGTTCTTTTCTGCTGTTGTAGCCCATCTACCTCAAGGTCGATGTTTTGTGCATGCTAAGATGCTTTTCTGCTCACCACAATTGTTTGAGTTAGTATATGCTTCCAGCTCAAACCAATCTGGCCATGTTCTTCTGACCTCTTCTCTTATCATCAAGGCGTTTCCACCCACAGAACTGTTGCTCACTCAGTGTTTTTTGTTTATTGCACCATTCTGTATAAACTTTAGTCACTGTTGTGTGTGAAATTCCCAGGAGATCAGCAGTTTCTGAAATACTCAATCCAGACCATCTAGTGCCAACAACCATGCCACGAAGATCATACTTTTCTTCATTCTAATGTTTAAAGTGAACATTACCTGAAGCTCTCGACCTGTATCTGCATGATTTTTTGCATTGCGCTGCTGCCACATGATTCAATAACTGCATGAATGTGCAGGTGTACAAGTGTTCCTTATAAAGTGAATGGTGAATGTATGTCCATCCCTCATGTGGATTTCAGAGGATTAATTAAGACTTTGCTTGTCTTTTCAGATGAGTGTGGATGTGCATGTATGTTCAGAGTTGTCCTGTAATCACCACATCTTAAATACAGAGCTGCAGAGAAGAATGCAAATACTACAGCACCACTTGGAGCAAGCTTTAGAACTCATGGAGAACAACCAAATAAGTGCGACAATGAGTGCATTGTAGAAGAAAACTTTTCATGTACAAGTAGTCTTTTCATCAGCACAAGCAACCCAGAAATGCATTTTAATTAGTTATATTGAAATGATTGTGTGCATAAAGAAAAGTCATTTTCAAAATGAATGCCTGAAGTTATAGAAATACCTATATTAATGTAATGTTTTTTTTTTCTCTGGCTGAGATGGTGCCCTAAGTATCTTGCAGAAAGCAGCCAATCTGGCAGACAGTATCTTAATGAAGATGCACCCTCTGCAGGGCGAACTAGCTGATGCAATGGCACGAGCATATGCTACCATGGGTGAGAACAGCATACGGTGCATTTTTTATTCTTTAAATAACCTTTAGCATCTGAAAATTTACCAGTGGCTCATAAGTCTTGAATAATAAAGTATGTCTAATAATAATGAGGCATAATGATACAGAACTGTAATAAACACAGGAGTATCAATTGTTTTTGTACTTTGCAGGGCTTTGGAGGCAGGCTGCATCACACTTAAAATGTAGTATTGCTGCTGTTTGTTACCAGTATGGGAAGGACAGTGTGGAGCTCGGGAGACAGCAGTTTAAACTTGCCCAGCTACATTTCAATGGGTAAGACACAAGCTTAAATTTCCATTTTTAATTTGGATGATCTACACCCATTTCTAATGGCTGTGAGTTAAAGTGTGGCTGTACAACTATTGTACCTCTACAAAGTCATTCCTTTTAAGGAGTAAAATATACCACATAAAAATGATTCATATTTTCTGCTCAAACAAGTAGAGAAACTGTAAGTCTGGAGTAGTTCAAAATTTGCCAGGGTGAGGACAATTGACAGAGGAGGAGCAGAAGCCACTGGGACCATCAGTGCTTCTTCCCCAAAGAGATATAATAAATTTCATAGCTCACTTTCTGTTCGGCAGCTTTGCCATCAAATTCATTTTTGCACATTTTGGACGATACTGTCCTGCATATAAAAAAATCCAAGTAACATTTTGTTTGAGTTGGTCTCACAATACTGTGATCCAAATTTGGTTATGAAATCTGTAGGACAAGAAGCAAAAAAAGGTCTTGGAAAAACTTAAAATGCCGGAAAATCCAATATGGCACAATTTAACGTCATGGTCTCCAGTGAACTTGGCATGACCCAAATAATCAGAGGACAGTGGGCGTCAGAGAAATCACATTTGTATAGAGTGTCTGTGTTGCTAGAACGGTTAAGGGGCATACACCAGAATTGCTGTGTAGGTAGCAAACACTGTCTCCTATCACTGTACCAAATTTCATAAAAAGCTTAAGCTTAATTTAAATAAAATCTGTTTTTAGAGATTTTACTTTTCAGGGTTGTGATTTTTTAAAATCTGAAATCTTAGGGTTCTGATTTTTAAAAATCTGACTTTTTAACACAGAAGAAAAATAATTTTATTTAGTGAGGTGTGTATTATACAAAATTCATATTCAAATACTTTTGTCAGCTTTCAAGCTCCATACAGGAATAGGCTCCAGACTTTGCAGGAAAAGCTCAATATACCACTCACTGAAAGTGTTATTATGAAGGTGCTGTCATTTTGTTGATAAACAAAACTTATATTAATAACTGCTTTTGTTCTTGCAGAGGAGATGGGTCATCTGCTCTTTCAGTAATACCTTTAGCCCGGCGCCTCCTCTCCCTCCACTGTGACCCTCACTGCAAGGAACTGCAGGAGCTTCAGGCTATGGAGGCCTGCCTGTGTAGCACAATGTGATGTTCAGTCATTCCTCTGTTTTAACAACATAATATTTAAGCTGGTGACATAATTGATATTTTAATGTGAACATTTTGATTTTCAATGAAGACTAATCAACAGAAATGACTGCTTTAATATACAATTTGTAAAGATTGCATTCTGTTTCTAACCAGTGTTTCTAAGTATGACAGACATGAATAAGTGCTGCAGCAGGCTCTACGTTTAATTGATTATTATTAAGGGTATCTTAATTGTACCTTAATTAGTATTAATTGTATATCTACTGTTGAAGCAAAAAAAAGTTCTATATCACACCCCTGAGGATTACTGTATGTAGTATGTAAATTGAATGGACTCCTGTGATCCTTAATTACATTTCATCTTAGCATCCAATTAGGTTAATCAGTGTAAAAAAAACTATCAAAAATTGTGCCAATTCTACTAAATCCCCCAGTGAAAACCATGCCCACTCTCTGCCACGACAATCTGAATCTCCCTGTTTTGTCCATGATCTGTCAGGTGTAATTACAAAACCATTCACCTAAAAAATGTGTTATTCACAGTGGGATAGTGAATAACTGGTATATTTATGTTTATTTTGTTTCTACATGTTGGTTTAAAATGAGTTTAGCATAACAGTTTGCTATGAAGCTGTAGGTTGCACGCTCATTACATCTTTGTACATTATGATTTTAAATAAAGTGCACAGTGTATAAAAATTGCGTTTTTGTGATTTGGTCTTTATTATTAATCAGGAGCATCAGTGAAGATTTTATTTAGCTGTGTTTGTTTCCCAGTTTACACAGTGGCAATTAAAAATTGCATGCGTGTGTTCATGCAGTTAGGCCATTAGACTAGTTCTTAACTAACTGATTTTTAAATTAAGAGCATTAGCTAGCTACAGTAGTTACCTTGGATGAGTAGATTTGCAGTGGAGAAGAGTGGGTTTTGTTGTCAAGTGACTGATAGTGGTTTATGTTAAAGATGTTGATTTATGTTTAAGATGTTTTATCAGGTATTGTAGGTAGATGCAGTAGTTCCTCCTTTTGATCTTTTCTATAAAAAAAAATTGTTATTTTTAAAATGATTTATTTCTAGAAGTCTAGAACAAGTGGGTAAGACCATAGTGCATGAATGTAGTGGTTAATTGTGTTAAGTGTGAATCACTTTGTATTGAAAGTGTATATTAATAATTTTAGTCATGTTAAAGATGGATTTGCATATCTTCTTCTTCTTCTTCTTCTTCTTCTTCTTCTTCTTCTTCTTCTTTCAGCTTTTCCCTTCAGGGGTCGCCACAGCGAATCATCACGCTCCACCTATCCCTATCTTCTGCATCCTCAACACTTGCACCCACTAGCTTCATATCCTCATTTATTACGTCCATATA
>CM074932.1:8210216-8223737 GCA_037576815.1 Pangasius larnaudii
AGATAGGGATAAGTGGAGAGTGGTGATTCGCTGTGGCGACCCCTGAAGGGAAAAGCCGAAAGAAGAAGAAGAAGATTTACACAATATTAAAATATATTGCCTGAAATTTTATTTATTGATGCCATGAACAAGTGTGCTACACATAAATGTTTTTAAATGTTATTGAGGATGAAAGTAAATGTCTAAAGCAATTTCCCCCTGGGATTAATAAAGTTCTTTGAATCTTGAATCTAAACTAATGTCATGCCCCAAATTCCAAAACTTGCTGTCCCAACTTACCAAATGTCATTAAAATGTCTTTCAGCCAGATTTAACAAAATCCATGAAAATATTGCAGAAACAAATCACATGTTGGGGTATTTTCTTTTATTAATGACAAGAAAGCTTAGAAAATGTGGAAATTCAAAACCTGTCCCAATATATCTGAATTCACCCTAATTGTAAAATATTACTACACAACATATTTCATTGTTTTTATTGTATACGGGACACATGACAAAGAAATAAATAGGTCTCAAAGAAGTCATGTATGATTCTTACCAAAAGATTTCTGAAACCATGTTCATTAGAATAAAGTTAATGAAAGTGTTGTGTTTTTGAATTGCTAAAGATGGTTGGGAGGCTCCTAGACCCCAAACAGATGGTGAGGCTTAAGATATGTGAAAATGGCTGTTTTTAGCATTTTACACTCATGCGTGCTATGACCTAATGCACGACTGACCACTTTGCTCATTTTTCATCTCGCCTAAAAACAATTTAAGGCTTAACCCTGATTAAATGCTTAAATATGATTTCAACATATAAATTTATAGACATGCCCATTGATTGACAGAACTACAAGAACATTTTCACTTTAGGAAATAAGCCTGTCTAGTGAAAAACATACTGTGACAATTTGGTGTCACTAGATGGCAGTATATACTTTTATTTCCTACATCAACATCAAGCAGGTAGTTGATAAATGGGATACAAAAAAAAAACAAAATGAAATTCTACTTCACAGTAACATACACAAAAACTAAATTCAATTTTATTCTCAACCTCCCAGCCCAATTTTATTGCAATGTAGAAAACTGAAAACATTTTTATTAAAAAAAAAAAAAAAAAAAAAGTTTATTGATGTCAGAAGCATACCAGAATGTCAATGTAACAATTGCATTTTTCTCTTCTTTTAATCATTGTGGCAATTACAGTGGTATTCAAAGTACAGTAAATAACTGGTACGGAATTTTACTAACAATAGTGATGTGAAAGAAATTAAAAAGAACAAAAAAATGTATTAAAAGATGTGAACTACAACCTCACATTAAACTAGGTTGTGATACGCAACCTAAATATTCAATTCCAAGCCAATTTTTTTATTCAACCCCCTAACCAACTCCCTCCCCACCCCTCAATCCCAACTAGACTGTAATGGGGTACAACAGTGGCTTTAGGGACTACGATTACCCAAAAAATAAAAAGAAGGTGACGAAATTCCAAGTATTGTGAAACAGGAGTGGATAGGAGGAGAGACAAACACATTACACTTTTGTAGTGTTACTATACAAAAGGGGGGACTGTACATCTTAAAAACCATATAATATACACTGTCTTAACTTTTTCACTTTTCCACATTTGCCTATTTTATGGCCATAGTTAAGTGTGTACAGGGGGTTAAATGCTTTTATAAACAAGAATCTAAGCTCTACTTTGTAACCAATTTACTCGTCATCCTCATCATCTTCATCATCATCTTCATCCTCGTCGTCATCATCATCATCATCATCATCATCAGCTTTGTCTGGCTTGGTGGGTGCTTTGGCAGCACCCCCTACAACTTTTCCCTTTCGATATGCAGCAATGTCCTTTTATTAAAAAAAAATTTTTTTTACAGTGATTAAGACTTAAATTCCCTTTATCAGGAAACATTCTAAAATTTAACAAGTTCATTATATTCTAATGAATCCCAAAAGACTAACTCAGAAAATTAATTAATTAATTAATGGAACAAAATTAATTAATTAATTAATTTTTAAAATAAATAATTAAAATAAAATACCTTCTCATATTTCTCCTTCAGCTTGGCTGCCTTCTTCTCATAAGGCTGCTTCTCTTCAGCAGAGGTCTTGTTCCACATCTCTCCAAGCTTCTTAGCCACATCTCCAATAGACAGACCTGGGGTCTCCTCTTTCACCTTGGGCCGATATTCCGCACAAAAAATGAAAAAGGCCGACCTAAAGTGCAAGAGTGAGCATGAGATGCCTTTTTTTTTTTTTTAATGTCAAAAACTATAAAACCAAACATCTCACTGATGCATATCTAAGAACCCTCTAAGATTCTTACGGGGGTCTCTTGGGAGCATTGGGGTCCTTAAACCTCTTCTTCTTTTCACCTCTGGGAGGAACATAGTTCTTCATCTCCCGCTCATAACGCGCCTTGTCAAGTCTGGCCATCTCTTCAAACTTGCCCTTTTCCTTAGCTGACATAGTCTGAGTCAAATAAGAATAGTTTGCAATAAAGACAGGAGGAAAGAATTACACACAACTAAATTTTATTTAAAAAATTACACTAAAGTACTATATACCTTCCACCGCTCAGAGCACTTTTTAGAGAACTCTGAGAAGTTGACTGATGTGTCAGGGTGCTTCTTCTTATGTTCCTCTCTACAGGTCTGGACAAAATAGGCATAAGAGGACATTTTGCCTCTTGGTTTTGCTGGGTCTTTCCCCATCTTCCTGATATTCCTGAAATAGATAAAGAATTGAAAGATGCTCCACATCACTAATCTGTACAGTACATTCAACGTTAGCACTCCCATTAGGCTAGATGCTTAATACTTAGTCTGGATGCTTAATTTTTTGTGTAGATCAGATGCCAATATTTTCCCTAAAGTGTATACACCTTGCCTTTGCAGAGGATTAGATACATACTATCTCGTTTACTGCGATGTATTCACGTTTTTTTTTAACGTTAACCTTAAAAAAAAAAAAAAAAACGAAAAAATCTAATAAAGTTCAAAATTAGTTATAAGTAAAAGCAAATTCGCTTTTAATGTAAGTTCTATTTGCTATAATATCGTATAAAGGGGAGAAAAAAAAAACTTAAAATTTTTCAATAATTAACATAAATATTGTCTATTGAAATACGATTTTCCCTATGCAATCGTAGAGAGCAATGGCGCACAAGCCGTCTTGTTGAGGGAAAGGAGGTCAACAACGACGGCAATATTTCTCCTTCCATTTTGTGAGAAAGGCTTCTTCATGAAAGAAAGTACTCCTAAAATGTCTCCACCCGCCTTCCTGTTCGCTTTTTAACTCGACAAATAAATCGCGACAATCAGTGTTCTTGACCATTTTTTTCCATCGGAAAACCCTATGCACTCGTCCCGGTGTATAGTAATACACTTGGTCTGTACTAAGTCTATGTGCGGACTGTGTAGAGTTTGCAGTAGGCTCGGAATGGCCGCTTGTCTTCATGCACTAACACTGAGAATATGGCTCCTTCTCTTTGTGTCAATGCTCAGCCATTACACTGCATGGAATAGGGGGCAGAGCGACCGTAATACCCACCTCAGTTCAACCGCGAAATAAACAACGTTTCCGTGCACGGATAATTAAGAAAAAACATTCGTTGGAACGATGAAAGATTGAAATTTTATTTTCCAGTGAAATATGCCTCGCTTCATGGTCAATAACTCAAGAAAACACGGTTTGAAAAAGTTGATGTGAACTGCGCTTGTCACAGGCTATGTGGCTTCGCCTTGTTTCTTAAGCGAGTACAGTCAGCCATTACACAGTGAAGAGCAAATCTGGAGGCATTTTAATCCTTGTTTAAGTGCTGCTAAAATTACCGTATGAACAAATACACATATAACTTGTATATATTTTTAAATAGAATAATTTTTTCCTCTGTTACTTTTTTCCCGTTTAGATGCTTTCAAATGCGAGGCATCTCTTGCTATGCACTGCAACGGCTAGCTAACTGATTTGCTAGTTCGCTAGCTGCCTGCCAGTATTACCGTCCATATACCGTGTTTGTACGCAATTCAGGCACCCAGTCGCCCGTTAAACGTTTTGCTATTAATAATATCCAATACATGTAAAATTATGACCATTAATGAGTTAATATATGCAAAAGAAAATTTTTACTACCATACAATTTCTCTAGGTAAGGTTATATTCATTTTACTGAAATGATAAAACCATGAGTATTTTGTTTTATAAATCCTTTATAAAAACAAACACATCAAATGCAAACATCGTAGACCTGTTTGCAATTCAAATGTGTTATTGCATTATCCTAACAAATTTTATTAACCCATACTTTCTACAGATGACACTCACCAAAGGCTGCTGCCGATTCTCAATGTACTGCAATGGCTGTGTGGAGGTAATAGCGATACGCAGTCTTCTCACTCTGCTCTCGGCTCTGTAACATTACTCTCAGTAGGGCTCGTGTCCTATTGGCTACCGCCAAGCCGAATGTGCCTCTGATTAGCTAAAAACCTTCCATTGTTCTAATAACAGTCCTGGTCGGATTGGATATCTTTTGTGAAACGTCATGAATCTTTTAAATGGCGGGCTAATACAAACTGCAGTGTGTTTCAACGCTGAAGTTGAAGCAGTGTTGGTAGACAGTGTGCGGTGTGTAAGCTATAGTATTATAGTTCTATGTGCGCCACACGGAGCATTCAGTCAATGGGTTTATATAGAGGGTGGTAGGGAGCGCTCTAGTATGATAGCAAATGCTGAATGAAATAAATCATTTCAAGGCTGCCACACTGCTTAACTCAGAGTCTCCGCCTTCTTAGATCAATTTTAGCATAATATGCAATGACAGTTTACATAATTTTGTGTGGATTTAAATTACTTGCTGTTAATGAGCCAATAGTCTTTTAAAAAGCATCTAAAATTTACAAAGGATGGCATGACAACAGCTTTTCTAGTTTCTAGTGTGGTTAATTGGAAATAATCATATAATAAGTAATTTCATATTACGTTTTTCTTTTCAGAAAGGAAACAATGCTTGCTCACTCAGGCCTTTAAATACATTCAAAATTAATATTTTCTTTCACCTTTGGCTGTTTAAGGTGAATTCAGTAGCATACTTTCTTTGGCTGTATAATTAATTAACTCTGAAAAATTTTGCAGAAGGTATGCCATCTACTGCACTTTTACTGAATTTACTGCAGCAAAATGAACAGAGTTTTATTTAAATTTAAAGGGCGAATGATAATGAATCTGTAAAGGTTTTATCTTCATTCTGCCTGTATGTCTCAATCTATCTGCCTGTCTTGCATTTGTCATTGTGTTATCTAGAAGACAACAACAAATAACAGTAGTAGTAGTAGTAGTAATAATAATAATAATAATAATAATAATAATAATAATAATAAGATTTTACAAGTTAACATACCTGTACTATATTTACCATAACCACACCTATGTGTGCTTTATATGACTAGTCATTTGAGTAGAGGACAAGTCCTCTAGGAGGGTAACTGTAAATTTTTTATTTTTTATTTTTGGAAAACATGCAAACGTATAGTGTTGAGGGGGTGGTGTTTGGGGTGGAGGGTGGGGGTGGTGGGTTGACAGTACTAAGGTAGATAAGCAGCAGGAGAGTCCGAAGGGGAGCAGAAGCCACTCTGTCCTATTATTTCACTGGATGATGAGCCTCAGCCTCAGCCTCAGCCTCAACCTTCACACGCAGTTACAAAAGCATTTAACTCACATACTGCACACATATTTTGGTGTCTAAATCACAGTCATAGATCAACTTGACCACATCAGTTTAACCAAATCAATTAAATAATTCATTGCTTAATCATATTTAATAGTTATTAGATCATTTTGGTGCAGTGTTTTATTTTTTGTGAAATGCATTTGATCAAAAGCAATCCGAAATCAAAAATGACAAAAGCCCGACAGAAACGGAAACGGTATAAAAATGGTAATAATAACAATACTCGGCATTACGAATTCAAACCAGTTTACGCTGTATTAAGTTACTCTGTTGTTTAGCTATTGCACGTGAAATCCAAGGGGTGGCGTTGTTTTGCTTGAATATTTTTTTGTCTCGCTTGAAAATCACGAGACCGGAAGTTTAACGTTGTCCCTCCGTCAGAGGCTGCGCACACATGGAGGACTGAGATGCAGGCGTGCTGCGTCTATCAGTCAATAAACGCCGGTTTTAATCTTTGTCTGTCGCTTGGTCAGTTCAGAGGTATGTACCCTGTGTTTTGAATTAATATCATTAGTTATATTAAAGCGAATGTAAATATTTATGCTGTTTCTAGAAAGTGCAGGCTAATCAATGTAGTGACTAGCTTAGCTTGTAGTAATCGTCACTAGCTCGATAAAATATATTTTTTATGGTTATACTGTTGCATATTGTGATTCTAAACGCTTGATGTGGCCTATTTTGATATGGTCAAATGTTGTCTTAGAAAAGCCCGTTTTAACACGGTCTGTATATTGGTTTATACTGAGAAAATTAGGCATTTTATGCAACATACAGTAAGTAATTGATTAATTTTTTACTTATAAAGCAACAAAAGTTGACCAAAGTGCTATTCATAGAATGATATTTTAAGGTTGAAAATAGTTAAATAAAAAATAAACACTTTCCCAGTTAAAAAAAAAAAAAAAAAAAAAAACCTTTGCGTATCCACAGCATCATTTAAGGTGGAACGGGAAATGCAAATAAGAAACTACATTCAGCCTCGTCTTGTTCTAGTTCATGGGTTCTCAACCTTTTTTTTTTTGCCACTTACCCCATTTTAAGGGCCAAAATTCTCATGGCCCTCTCCCATTAAACAATTACTTGTGGGGTGTTCCTTTTATGCAGTGGTTAGTGCCTACCAAAAGTGGTCCAAAGAAGGACAACCAGTGAACAGGCAACAGGGTCTTGTGCACCCAAGGCTCACTGAAGCACATGGGGAGTGAAGGCTAGCCCGTCTGGTCCAATCCCACAGAAGAGCTACTGTAGCACAAATTGCTGAAAAAGTTAATGCTGGGCATGATAGACTAGTCAGAGTGCCTGTGCTGACCTTTGTCCACTTCCTACAATGGATTTTGATTTTATTTTGGGTTAAAATTGGTTGACAATAGCTCATCCACTGAACGATTAAAAAAAAATTTGTGCCGTCACCACTCCTACTGCTCCATGGCACTTTTCAGTTGAGTTGTACAGATCACTAGATCACAAAGTGGCTTTTTATTTATATATATATATATATATATATATATATATATATATATAGCTGAAAAAATTAATATAAACTTTAATATAAAAATATAAAATAATGTATATATGTATTTCCTCATTCCTCTTCAAGTGTTTTTCAAGTGCGTTTCTAAATCTTTTTTTTTTTTAAGACATGACTCTGATTGCAGCAGGCACAGCAGATAAGCGTTGATTTTCACCAGTGTTTCAGCGCTGTACAGTGGCATGTAAAGAACATCTGCAATTGCTGAAAATGTGGATCTTATGTGACTGCTAGCTAGTGTGTAACTACCATCTGCTTTGATAATATATATATATTTTTTAATAGCATGCGTGGTCCGAATGAAATGAAGCATTGAGTTGTTTTTGGCAGGGGGTGCTTGAGTTTGACTCGTGCTTTAGATGCTCTTCTTCCTGGCTTTACACTATTGTAAAATCTTTGATAATGCGTATCTCTAACTGACACATTCCAGGAGCATTCACAGCAGGTGGCTCAGTCTCTTCTGTCCAATTACAGACCACAAGCGTTTTCTTAAAATTAAAGATTTTAGAAAAGGAACGGGTTCTCGTGACACACTGGTAACAGGCATTGTGAGGTGCGGCTATATCCTCAAAGAGCTTCTCAATTATGCAGCTAGCAATGCTAAAGATCGATGTACCTAAGAATTTGTGTGGGTACATGTTCTGTGAATTGTTTAAAGAACTTTAGCTCTGAGAGATTTTCTCTCTTTTCTCAGCTACAAAACGGCTTGCTTTTCTTCCATAGCCAGCTCTCTGATCTTCATGTTGGTTACCCAGGGCAAAACCCAGGGCTCACACCAAGAGTAGACATTTAGAGTTATTAATTGTTTCAACATTCAATCTAACAGGGCACACAGACTGTGGTAGGTGGACCTCTGATCCTCTAACCGGGTCTGTGGGCATGCTCCTCTATAAGAAAATTGTACATTTTGAAGTTAAATGCATCATTCTGGTGCACGTTGAGAGCAAAATTAAGAGGCTCTTATAAAATTTGTGCTCTTATAAATAGTTTGTGCATTAGTAATAACTTAATAACTGGTGATGACATGGCAAAAAAGTCACATCCACAAAGCATGGTAAATAAGATGGAGTTTAACAGGGTTCACAAATGGTCGAAACACAACTGAATAGAGCATACATACATTTGAGCCATGAAAGAAGTAAAGCAGAAGTGGTTACCATTTGTTGAATTGGTTTATTTATTTATACAGGTTATTCATCATGAGGAAGGTGGGAGTTCCGAACACTCAAAATGATTGAAGGATCTATAGCGAATCATCTGCCTGAGCCATAGTCATTTGTCCCGGTATCTAGACGGAGGGATAGCGTTATACGACACTTCATGCTCACCAGATTGCATAATTTAAAGGAAAATGTATAGGAATGATGATTCTCTCTAAAGAAATGTGAAGTAAACATGTGGGAATCCATCAGCATTTCTCCAAATGTAGACACTTTGTTTAGAGAAGCCCTGTGATGACAAACAGAAACAGACGCAATTGAATATGTATGTGTCTTATTTCATTCGAAATATCAATAACTACCGGGGGGCTGATCTCAGTGACTTTATTCGTGGCATGGTTGTTCATGCCAGATGGGCTGGTTTGAGTACTTCAGAAACTGTTGATCTCGTGGGGTTTCCACTCACAACAGTCTCTACAGTTTACTCAAAATGGTGCGAAAAACAAATTGAGTGAGTGTAGTTCATACACTTTTTCTTCACAAAACATAGACAGTTATGTGGCCAGATTGGTGAGATCACATTTTGTTCCCCATCTTGATCTTTGATGTGAACATTAACTGAAGCTCTTGATCTGTATCTGCATTCTGAATGATTTTTGGATTTGCTGCTGCCATCTGATTGGCTGATTAGATAACTGCATGAATGCACAGGTGTTCCTAATAAAGTTGACAGTGAGTGTGTCAAAAGTTCTGCGTTTATAGAGGTAGTCACACTTCTTGATTAACTAATCTTGTGCATTTCATTACCAAGTATCTGCTAATCACTCTCTTGTGGAAGTAGGTAGGGTGTACTCCCACCCCCCAACCTGGTTTCTGAACGTTGATTTGCTTTTTTGAGTGTGGGGGGAGGGGGGGGTACAGTTGTGTACATTTACTCATTTAAAAATGCTCATATGAATTGTTGCTTAAGACACTACTGCAGGTGCTCAACACTCACCAGGTCCAATGGGAGGACTGATCTTCTCAAAATCAGTAAATGAAGATGGAAGCACCTATCTGATCACAGCTGTTACATCCAACTAGATAGCTACTTTGATGTGATGGACACACCAACACTGAACCCTGCATCTCATAAATAAGCTCTAGAAAATGGTTCATGTCTTTGCTTTCTTGTGCTAGTTAAGTAAAAAACATGAAAATATATGGAAACATGTATTACAAACATGCATTTCTAGTGTAAGTAATCTCACAAAGTTCATTAATCCAATCAGAGATTCACTTTTAAGCTCTGTGGCCATTTCTGAAAAGTTTTAACAGATGCCCAAGCGTGCACTGCTACAGTAAGCTACAGACTGAAATGTGGCCCATGTGTTGTTTAGATTGTGGCGCATGGAAAATATAGCACAAATATTGTTTTTGTTTTGTAGTGTTTCGTGTTAGAAACCATGATCATGCCATGCAAAAATACAAAAAACATTTACTGCTGCTCTGCATGCTGTCAGTGTCTGGTGTAGAGGCCACTTTGATTAGCATATTGAATGTGGTGCTGCAGTCTGGTGTAAAATTGGCTTAAGAGAAGCTCCAAATTAATTTTAATAATCATCATTTGATATTTTCAGTGAATAGTTTTAGTTAATTATTATATATTCCACAAAAAGTTTATATGCATAAAATACATTATAAATAATAGTTGGTAAAGTATTTTGTGCCCCAATCCACATCTCAGGCAACCCATGTGGAGATGTGACCCCACAATTTTTGCCCATTTCTTCTGACAGAACTGTTGTAACTCTGGCAGGGTTGTAGGCCTGCTTGCTTAGACATGCTTTTTCAGTTCAGTTCACAAATTTTCTATGGGATTCATGTCAGAGCTTTGTGATGGCCACTTCAATACTTTTTTAAAGTTCATTTTCCTATTAGAAGGCCCAGTTGCTACTCCATTTTTTTTTTTTTCCCCTGGTTAATGTCTTGATGGTGCTTCATTATTTCTGGATAATCTTCATTCCTCATGAGGCCATCTATGTTCTGAAGTATACCACTCCTTTTTCCAGCCAAACACCCCCTAAGAGCACTTACTGTTTAGTGTTTTCATACCTTTTCCTCAGTATAAAAACACTTTTCCCATAGGATATGACGGAATCTTTGCCAAAAAATGCCTGAGGACAATCTCTTACATTGTCAGTATTTGTCAAAAGAAAAAAAAATCATCAATATTTTGAAAATGTTAACAGTAATGTAAACAGACAATCTTACATTGTGACTAACTGAAACCTTTTACTTAAACAAAAGCAAAGTCAAACTGAATAAATGTACAAATGCAATATTCTATACATTTAGCCTACATTCCTGCTAATAAAACAGTTAAGTTATAAAATATACCCATTAGTCAAGTAATATACTGTCAAGTCCATACGTTTATGGACAGTGACAAAATTTTTGTAATTTTGCTTCTGTATACCACTGTTAAGGATTTGAAATGAAGCAATCAAGATGTGATTTGAAGTGTAGACTTTCAGCTTTAATTCAAGGGGTTTAACAAAATATTGCATTAACTGTTTAGGAATTGCAGCGATTTTTTTTTTTACATCACTTGATCATTTGATTGCTTCATTTCAAATCCATGATGAGCCAAACTGTCATCAGTCCTCATCCTCCAAATCCTGTCAGCAGTGTTTGACACCATCAACCCAAGACTCTTGTCCATCCTCATGAGTCTTGGAATCAGTGGCACAACATGGCAGTGGCTTGTTTCCTACCTGGAGGGACAGTTATATCAGGTGACATGGAGTGTCCCTCAAGGCTCAGTACTTGGTCCTTTTTTGTTCTCCCTCTATACTCAATCTTTTGAGGTTATATCCTCACATGGATTTTCATACCACTGCTATATGGATGACACTCAACCCATCCTGTCCTTTCCACCTCAGACAGTCATGTTTCTGCTCAGATCTCAACATGTCTGGCAGACATCTAATCATGGACTGCTGTTCTTCCCAGGTGATTCATCCCCAGGATCTGGTGATTTCCCTGGACAATTCTCACATCTCTTCTTCTGTCTCTGCATGCAACTTAGGGCAACCATGGACAATCAGCTGTTCTTTTCCTCTCACATTGCTAAGCTGACACGCTCATGCTGATTTCTCCTTTACAACATCAGAGGATTCGTCTATTTCTATCCACACAGGCCACTCAGGTGCTTGTTCAGTCACTTTTCATTCAGATTCTCCATTCACTGGCTTCCTGTAGGCCTGTCACGATAACCACTTTTGTTGGATGATATATTATTATATATAATGATATATTACATATAATATTTAAATGATAACCGATATTATTGTCATTTTAAGGCCATTTTATGCCACTGATATGATAACATATATCATAATAATGCAAGTACACATTTTCAAAGAGCAGTGAACTTTAAATTCATTTGTCATTCAGTTGTCATTGGAATTGGAATGTCAAAAAAAAAAAAAAACACCAGTTTTTTAAATCAACAGGCCACATGAGGGCACAACAAATAAATACAAACCAAGCAGTGCCGGGTTGTATTGTCTGCAAAGAACAAACCTGGCTGTTAAAGTGCATAAAATTATAAAATCAAAAGATTTAATCTAGGCTCTCAGGCCAGATCCAGTGTTCATTTTCACACCGTTTTTAGTCATAGTTTTTGTCTTCTGACAAAAATATCCTTTAAATTTAATCAATATTTTGTCATCATATTTATTAATTTTAGTCAATTTTGTTCTGACTACAATGGCATAGAATGTTAACAGCATTTTAGTTGACGAGAAAAAATGTGGGAATATTTGGTTTAATTTTTGCATTATGTATTAACTAAAACATAACAAAAACATGAAAGCTGCTCTTGTGAAAACCAGATCTCTCGAAATATTACAATAAGTACACTATTGTAATACAATATTGTGAATTCTTTATGCTTTAGTTATTCATTGTCTGTTTTAGTGCATTGTTATGGAGAGAGCATATTCACAATATGACTTACCATTCTACCTAGCATGTTACTTAAATTTTCACTTGTGCATTCATGTCATTTTGTGCAGAAGCAAGTTGTAATATTACGTTCATATTGTGTATATATCTGATTAATCTCGTGTATAGGATGCGTTTGGGTGAGTTAATTAACCCGCTAGTGAAGTGTTTCAATTTACCAGTGTTCATTCACTGATCAGCTTCAGCTCACGTGGCTTAAGTGGGTCAATCCCCGACATTATTGACTATGACTGGATTATTTGTAACAAAAGAACTATTCTTGCTAGAATTTTCTTCAAAAAAAACATTCATGCATAGTTAATATTTTGTTAATAGTTAATATTTTGTTGCATAGTTAATATTTTTTCAACAGTATGTTTTAATTAAAATTGGTGGTAGTGCTTGCTACTCATCTTACATTTAGCTACACACAGTATTTGAACAGCATTTTTATCTTAAATTTGACAGCCCTAGAGCAGACGAGAGGACAGATGCATCGTGAATGACTAAAATGTTGGTGACCTTCATTCTTATGTAAACAAACATGCATGAAAACACAATGGGCAATAATGAGGTCAGCAGAATGATCGAGGTCATGTCCATATATTGTATGATAAGTTGATAACTTAATTATCGTAAGAGGCCTAGCTTCCTGTAGCTGCTCACATCAGATTTTAAACAAAGCCAAAAACGGTCCAGCACCCACCTACCTTAAGCACACTGCACTGCTTCCTCCGGTCTTCTAGCACTGCTTCACTGGTCCCACCATCTCTCAGGGTACAAGGAAGGCATGCATCAAAACTCTTCTGTATTCTGGCACCTAGGTGGTGGAATGAACTTTCCCTTGATGTCCAAACAGCTGAGTCGCTAGCAGTCTTCAAACGACGACCAAAGACCTACCTGTTCATGAAATACTTAAATTATCACTTAAAAAAAATAAACAAATAAATTATATATAATTACATACAGTTAGGTACAGAAGTGTTTGGACAATGACAGAGTTTTTGTGATTTTGCCTTTATACACCGCCACAAATTTGGATTTGTAGACTTTCAGCTTTATTTTAAGAGGTTCCACAAAAATATGGCATTTACCATTTAGGAATTACAGCCATTTTCA
>CM074932.1:8232905-8245086 GCA_037576815.1 Pangasius larnaudii
TGCATTGAGATCTCCTTGGACTTCATATTGGTAGCTCCAGTCGAACAGCTGCCAAATGCCAACTCAATACCTGATATTAACTCCAGACCTTTTATCTGCTTCATTTGTCTTGAAGTAATGAGGGAATGGACCATACCTGGTCAATTAACTTCTTGTCAATCAATTGTCCAAATATCTTTGAGCCCCTAAAAATGGAGATTCTTTGCTTAAAATGGCTGTAATTCCTGGTCAAGAGTTGAAGATTAGAAAAAAAAATCACAGTTGCTTAACAGTAAATTGTGCCTTATCACAAAATCTATCATGGTTTTATTGTTTACATTTCCTCATCACACTCGCAACAAGTGTTGTGAAGATATAAGTTAATTAGTTGGTCAGGTGACAATCATTTTTACAAATTGATATATCTCTGCTGAATGCAATTTCCAAATTTTAAAAAACTTCATACATATAGACAATAGGACATTCTGAGGACGCACAACAAGTCACGTCAAATTCCGCCTATAGGGGCACTAAAACTGACAAACTACTATAACTTCACAACTGTATGAGCCATGAAGTTGAAAATTGGTATGTATCACCTTTGGTACACATATCCTATGATTTGAACAAATGAAGATATGTTCAATCAATATTCAGCAGCTAATAATGTCAAATCAAAATGTCCGACTGTTATGAAAATTGACCTTTGCACGTAGTGTAAAAACGAGGCTGTGTACCAAATTGTTTGGCAATCGGCCACAAGGTGGCGCAATAAAAAGTTTTTTGCTAATAGCTCTGCATCCGTGGGTGCTAGCATACAATTCTTGCTTTCTATGAATCTTTGTATCAAGCGCTACAAAATGTATATATTATTTTTATTTATGAAATGTATTCTGCAATTCTAATTTTCTGAAAAACTACTTTTTTAACTCGTCCTAGGCCGTTTGATTCACACAAAATTAGGTATGCACCATCTCGAGATACTCTGGACAAAAAGTTATCAATAGAATTTTGATTCATGTTATCGTTGTGGAGATATAAGCCCATATATTTGTGAGTGTGGCAAATAATTGGCTTATATCTTGTGAATCTTGTGAAACTTCATGAAACTTGGTACACATGGACAGTAGGCCAGTCTGAGGTTCTGATGTTTGGGGGGCTAACAGCAATTTCTGTATTATCAGCCATTGATCTCAATGGGAGTGAGAGATGAGGGCAGTAATACTAATGTTTCCCACAAGAGGGAGCCATAGGATAATAAATATTTTTAAGTCGATTTATTTATTTTTTTCATCAGTTTGTATCAATTTGAATGGCTGAATAACTCAACATGCAATAAAAACAAATGCATAGAAATTAGATTAAATGAATAGAACTATGGTACTCTAACGATAGCTCCTGAGTTTTATCAAATTAGTTTGCAAACAAATGGGTGAAATTCTCAAAGATGATTAATTGTTATCTTAATTTTATGTCCTAATTATGAAAACACATCTGTCAAATTACCAGACATGATTAAATATATTGCTGTCCAATTAAAATGAAAAGACATTATTATTGTCTCTTTAATATAATATATAGATTGATTGTGTAGACAGGTTTATTTATTGTGTCAATAGCTATAATAAAATGAACACTTATGTTCTGAGATACAAGCATAAAATTGTTCATACAAAGACACCATTTTCATGTAACCCATATAATTCTTGTCACACCTCCACCAGACTCTCAGCATCTTCCCATTTTCCGCTCCCTCTCTATGGACTACTAACCTGTCATCAAATATCCTGTTCATCAAGGACTCCAAAAATAATCACCTCACACCCAGCTCTTTATCTAGTTACTAGGATCCAAGCGCAAAATGCTGGAACCCTATTTTATTTGTACTGATTTTCTTCTTATTATTAAGGGCCATGCACCGCAGGTGC
The DNA here is from genome assembly GCA_037576815.1 of Pangasius larnaudii. Lineage (NCBI taxonomy): Eukaryota > Metazoa > Chordata > Actinopteri > Siluriformes > Pangasiidae > Pangasius > Pangasius larnaudii. The sequence goes on from CM074932.1 coordinate 8,234,813, forward strand.
GTAAGCACCTATTGTAATTGTCAACTTTTTCTTCTTCTTATTATTATTATTCTTCTCCTTCTTCCGCAATTGATTCTATGGCATTCCATAGAACCGTACATCAGAAAGTTATGAAATTTGGCACACAGATAGAGGACAGTCTGAAATGTTGCCATAGCAAATTTGTCGTCACTATTCCTTGGATCGTACCAAGTCGATTGTACACCTTGATTTCAATTTCCGCCTACTAGATTTTCTGCCCTTTTGAATTTTCTGAAAAACATACTTTTTTTTTCGAAATCCTCCTAGACCATTTGTCTTGGATCACATTATCGTCAGACCATGCCAAAAAAAAAATTATGGAGTTCAACTTGATTAGTCAAACCGTTCTCGAAAAATGAGCAAACAAATTTGGTGGCGAGCATGCTGAAATGGACATGAGGCTATATCTCCATAATGCCTTAGCATGTTCAGACCAAACTTAGTAAATGTTATAGCCATCATGACTTGAGGATAGCTGCACAGTTCCAGAACTGCACCACCTAGTGTTCATGAGAAAAAGCATATGTTTGCTTATAAATTTTGAATTGAAATTTTTTGGTTTGTCGTAAAATCATGATACTGGTCTCTTTAGATTGTGTGGGGCATACTGAGTCGAATGATATAAAATTTTCCTATGTTGGCCATTTTGAGTGTCGGCCATTTTGAATTATATTATTGATACCAATTATGCCATGGTTGGCTCAACTTCCTGTCCGCCATTTAGAATTTTCTGAAAAACCTACTTTTTCTAACTCCTCCCAGACTGTTTCTTCTGATTTTCATGAAAATCAAAAGTCATCATCAGACCATGCCGACAAAAATTTAAGGAATTCAAGTTGATCAGTGAAACAGTTCTTAAATTATAATGCAATTTTTAAAAATGTGAATAGCTTTTGACTCCTTTTGCCTATTGTCATGAGACTGGTCTTGCTAGATTCCTTGGATCATGCCGAGAATAATGATACCACTTATGCCATGGTCGGCCGAACTTGCTGTCTGTCATTTTGAATTTTTAATGTAAATGTAAAAATGTACTTTTTCAAACTCCTCCTAGACTGTTAGTCCAATTTTCACAGAGATCGAATCAGATCATCTTCAGACCATGCTGGCAAAAAGTTCTCAAATTCCAATTGATTAGTCAAGTCATTCTCAGTCGTGGCCTAATGGTCCAAGAGTCGAAGGTGACCCGAAGGTGAACCCGGAGGTCGTGGGTTCGATTCTCGGGTCCGGCAGGGATTGTAGGTGGGGGAAGTGAATGACCAGCGCTCTCTGCCACCCTCAATGCCACGACTGAGGTGAGACCCTTGAACAAGGCACTGATCCCCCAACTGCTCCCCAGGCGCCACAGTTAAAATGGCTGCCCACTGCGCCAGGTGTGTGTGCACTTGGATGGGTTAAATGCAGAGCACAAATTCTGACTATGGGTCACCGTACTTGGCCACAAGTCACTTCACTTCACTCAAGTAATGCATAAATGAATTTGACCATAAGCATGCCCAAATGGACGTGAGGCTATATCTCCGGAACACTTTAGCATATTCAGACCAAACCTATATGTCATTGTCTTCATGACTTGAGGCTGCCTGCAGTGTTTCGGAACAGCCCCACCTAGTGCCCACAAGATATAAAAAAAAGTATATTTTTGCTTTTCAGACCGTTCGTCCGATTTTCATCAAATTCGGCGCCGATCATTTTCTGTCCATTGGACTACTTAAATCAATAATTTGAGAAGAAAGGTTGAACCATGCCATTGCCATGACAGCAGGCAAAAACATTTGAAGTGGGTATGGCCACTTTTACTGAAATAGCTATAACTCTTGAACAGAATGATATATTTTCACCAACTTTGGCATACTTATGTATGGGCTCAATCTGAGGTCACAAACACAATGCCATGGCCATGTGGTGGTACTATAACAGGACAAAACATGAAATTGGTGATAAATAGGGAACCACTGGTCCAATCGACTTGAAATCTTGCAGGACATGTCTGTGTCCAAGGTCCCATCAGAGTCTATGAGGACAGTTGTGAATTTGGAAAAACATGGCCGCCATTGGCCATTCAATGTTCAGCAGCCATTAGACAAGTTTAATGAAGGCCGATCAGAACAAAACATGGTGGGCCTGTTTGACTCCCTGCCCCAGAGGCCTATGCAAAATTTGAAAAAAAAAATTGGCCACGTTGTAGGTGTGTAAATTATTGTATATTATGAATGATATTTTTTATATGTTAGATCACCTCATTCTGAACAAATGTGCCTCATGAACCACTGGTGTCAATCAAATTGTTCATTAAATATTTGAGATTATTAAAAAAAAAAAAAACAACTGTGAACTAGTCCTAGGTTTTTTACTCAATCACAACAGTGTTATAACAGGGTTATTTACAAAAATTAGTGTGGTTTCGTGTACTCAAGTCAATAATTCCTAAAGGAAAACTCAACACTGCATGAAATTAAGTAAGCGCATGCAACCTATATGATTCTTAAGAAGTATGCAAAATTTAATGGCAATCAGGCAACAGATGGTGCTACAAGAATTCAAATGTTTAAAAATGCTATTTCATTAGGGTAAATTACCGTATATTTCTTAAAATTATCTTGCTTTTTCTTGCATGTCCTTAAAGGCCCTAAAGTGCTTGAACCCTGATAATTGCTGCTTGCAGCCACATTTATTAGTAGTAGTAGTAGTAGTAGTAATAATAGTAATATAGTATATAATATAGTATAGTAATATAGTAATAATAAAATAATGTGCCAACCCACCCGTATTTTTCAGTTATTAAGGATAGGCTTCAAGAGACAGGTACACGCAGACCAATGATGAGATGACCCAGTTGAAGAGCCAGAGGGAACTCTTGTTCCATGCGGCACATCATAATCCCATGGCTGGGCATTTGGGACAGGATAAAGCACTAAACCATCCCACAGTGTTTGGAGCAGCCCGAGCCCAAGACTGATCGGTCGGTTCCTTTTTTGTATGGAAAAGTCAAGGTGGTCTCTAAATTTGATTCATCCTCGATGCCTTGCATTGCTCAATCGGTTAGGCGCAGCTTGCCTTTATTTGAAACTGAACTTTACCAAGGGGTATTATGCTGCTACTATTATGTTAAACATAATACACATAATACAATACCATTATGTTTACACTACTCTGTATTATTTGCACTACTGTCACTTGGTCACTTTTAAACAGAACTGCGTACTGGTCAGCGTTGTTGTAGTTATTGCACTGTCTTGTTCTGTCTTGTGCGTCCGCACATGTTTGCACTTGTGCACTTTATGTTTAATTTATGTAGTCCCCGTAGCTCTGTGTTGTTCTGTGATGTCTTATGTAGCACCTTGGTCCTGGAGAAACATTGTTTCGTTTCATTATGTACTTGTATATGGCTGGAATGACAATAAACTCCTCTTGACTCTTACTCTTGATTCCCTTGAATCCAGTATCTCCAGAAAAAACAACCTTTTCCGCACAGTGCATATGCCACTACTTTTCGGAAGCCACCAGCCCACTGACTGGCCTCACTAAAAAGGAAGCACTAGATCCAGTCCAGTGCATGGAGCTGTGTGAACAGGCTTTTTGCCAGGTAAAAGCAGTTTTGTGTGGGTGCCCACTGTTGCATTCTCCTGACTTTTCTATTGTTCTGCAGACTGATATGTTGGACAGACAGCTGTGGCTGTTTTTTTCCATGTGGTGGAGAGGGAGAAGCACCCCATGATGTAAGAGAGAGTAAGTACAGCACAATAGAGAAGGAGTGTCTGGCCATCAAGTGGGTGGTCCCCATCCTCTAATACTACCAACTCCACTGCATGAAAGATGTCAATATGTGGATCACCCGTTGGTATCTGGCACTTCAGCCCTACAAGTCTGAGGTGGTCCACAGACCAGGGGCACAGACGTTATTGGCTATTTATCTATCTTGCCAAGGTGGGGTGGGGAGTTTGGTCGGGTGCAGGCCATATGACTCCCTGACCTGAGTCGAGTGGTGGGGGTATGTAGGGGCTGTGGATGGAGACGAGGCAGAGGGACCAGCAGGGACTGCGGTAACCAGCAAGAGAGTGGCATAGATGTCAACACCCCCACACACACACACATGCATGGAGCATCAGCAAAAGCTGCCAGCTAGTGACAGTTGGGTTGGTTTTCTGGTCCCATTTCTGAAAGTGTGCTGAAAAGCACCTGTCTCAGTAGTTCTTCCCACCCACACACACCAGGGTTCTACAGTAGTCATCTGCACAAGCTCTATAGCCCTGGGTGGACCCTAGAAGGTCAGAGTCACACCCTCAGACCTCCAGCAGGCTTCCATTTTGCCTCCCCAAATGGGTCAACCTACACAGGACACCCAAACCGCTGAAGACAAACTTTCTGAGAATTTCTAAAAAAAAAAATTTAGCTCAGGGAACAGACACAGTCTCAATTTCAAGTCAATTTCTTCTTCGAACTCAACTTCCCCAGCACAGCACTCACTTGGACATTCAGTCAGTGCGAAGTAATGCTCAGTGTGCCTAATCTGATTTACCAAGCCTTTAGTTCTTTGAGTACTCTGGTTTTTGACTCTGTTTTTGCTTTCTGGTTTTTGTGTCCTGGTCTCTGCTACATTGTCCTGTTTGCAGATCGCCTGAATCTTTGCCTGTTTTTTGACCTCGAACATGTCTCACGTTTTGGAACTGTCTGCCTTGTGCATTAAACTGTTTATACTGCACTCGTATCCATTTCAGCCTTTCCACTGTGATAGATTGCAACCGGAGAGCCTGATTTGTGCCATTCTCTTACCACGCAAGGACAGCTGATGGGAGAGCAGCAGCATCTGGCCAATCATGACAACAAAATTAACCTCCTCACTCAAGCTCTCTCCTCCACTGCTGAGCATTGTGCTCCCGCACCAACATCCAGGGTGCCAATGCCAGCTCTAGATAGATTATCCAGTGATATTTATTTGGCAGCCACAAGGGGATGTCAGAGTCACAGAAAATTGCCCACTTCATGACCCTGCTCACCGGCAAAGCACTGAAGTGGGCCACAGAAGTATGGGAACAAGGAGGCGAGCCTATATCGTCTTATGTGCGGTTCACGGAATTGTTTCACTGCTGTTCGGTCACTTCCCAGAGGGTAAGGAAGTAGGGGAGCAACTCTTAACCCTCAATCAAGGTTCCCATCAAGTGGCCAAATTTGCCCTCGAATTTTGCACAATAGGCAGTGGATGGAATGTTGCCACATTAAAAGCTGCATTTTGCTTACGTCTCAACCTGGAATTACTGACAGAAAGGGCATGCCGCATTGAACCACTCACACTTGACTCCATCATAGACCTTGCCATCTGCGCTGACCATCTACTCCACACACTCTACCTCAGTGGAGAGTCCTGATCATCCTGTGCCCAGTGATATTCCCTCTGAGTATAAGGACCTCTGTGAAGTCTTCAGTAAAGCTGAAGCCAGCGGTTTACCTCCACACCACTGCTAAGACTGCACCATAGAGCTACTTCCTGGAAGCATACCACCCCACAAAAGAATCTACCCACTTTCTATCACAGAACAAAAGGCCATGAAGCATTACATCCAAGAAGAGCAGCAACAGGGATACATCTGCCCTTCCACATCACCTGCATCTGATGGTCACATGGTTACAGGGTTCTCAGACCCTGTATTGACTATTGTGGGCTCAACCAAATCACCAGGAAATAGCAATATCTCTTACCCCAGGTGCCATCCACACTCAAACAACTCAGCTCATCAATCTAGTAATCTAGTGCACATCCGTGAGGTAGATGAGTGGTTTGAGACTGCTTTTAGCACCACCCCTGGTCACTATGAGTACTGCCTCTTGCCATATGGGCTCTCTTGCACCCCCACAGTTTTCCAGGACTTAATCAATGATGTCCTGAGGTGAAACCTGAGGGACATGTTGGGCCGATATGTCATCATATACATTGATGATATCCTCATCTACTGTCCGTCTTATGAAATTAATATATTTCATGTTCACCAGGTTCTTCAGTGTCTGGCACAGCATCAGTTGTTTATTAAAGGGGAGAAGTGTGAATTTCACAAATGCACTCTTTCCTTCCTGGGTTACATCATCACCATCAATGACTTGCAGCGGTTCCTAGTTTTCACCAAGGTGGCCCTACACAAGCTGAAGGCAGCCTTCACCACAGATCCCATATTGAAACACCTTTCTCCGTCAAAATCCTTCATTGTAGGAATGGATGCTTCAGAAACAGGAGTAGGAGCTGTCATCACAAAGATTTGGAGAAAAGCACAAGCTTCATCCAATGGCCTACTTCTGCAAAAAAAACTCGCCCCAGCCGAACAAAATTTATGACATTGGGGACAGAGAGTTCATCCATCCATCCACTCATCCATTCATCATATTTACTGACCATAGAAACCTCAAATACTTCAAAACTGTGAAATAGCTTAACCCTCGCCAAGCTAAACTCGTGCAGCTAGCAGATAGTTGCTTTAGCCTGCTTGTCCTCTCCCTGGCCTTGGTTCTGGACTGGCACTGATTAACTAGGCCTGTTCTGAGACTATGAGCCTATGCTGCAAGAAATGAGACCAGCACCTTCCCAAGTGGGATGGATACCATCCCACCCTAATAGGTCAGCCTTGCCCTCAAAACTACTCCAATTATCTATAAAGCCCACAGTGTTTTTGGAGGACCATCTGGACATCCAGCAGTTCATCGACCATAACCTGCTGTAAGCTACATCACCACGCCACATTGGTTTGGGGCCAGAGCATATTGCTGCATTGGACATCACCTTCACTAATTTAGCCACCTCTACAATGTTACTCTTAGTAACATCTAACTGGCAAAGGCATATTTGATTAGCTCCTATGTGACAAACTATCTTTGAAAACCTATGCTTGACTGAGACCCTAAGATTACCTGCTATGTGCGGCAGACTATCTTCCGGGAAACACCTAACCAACGCTGCTGGTGGCCCTAAAGGGCTTGCTAATTTCAGATAGAGTCCCCTATTACCAGAGCTTCAGGTTCCTCAGCAGATCCTTCAGTGAGGAGAGCAAACTTTTAATGTCAGATGGCTCTAATGTCCACTTAAGGCATCCAGACTTCCCCTACAGATACTACACTGCTGTCACTCTCGCTAACCCTCTCTATAGTCTGGATGCGCACCTCTAATGCTGCAGTCTTCTCCATCAGAGCGATAACTAAAATACACTTATCACAAATAAAGCTATTACTAATAAAGGAGGAAGAATGACTAAACATCCTGCCTTCAACACACTGAACAAGGTGAATGGTTGCCATTTTGAATGTTAAACATACCTTGGTTGAAAATTTGTTGAGATTATTTTAGACAGATCCGACGTACATTTCCTCTTGCTGCTTTAGACAAAAAAAACCAAAAACTTTCTTTGAGAAAATTAAAATGCGGCAGAAGGGGAAAGTGAAAAATACAAAAAAGAAACCCATTGTGAAAATTATTGATGAAAACAAAAAATATGGTATAGTTTAAACACCGACACAGGCAAGAAACTCCCGGCAAATGATTCAAAAACAGCATCATGAAGTTGGATTGTTTGAGAATGCTAGCCACCCTGTCATTCCAGCATGTGATGAACATTTTTAAACTCTTAAAACAAAATTGGGCAGGTTATTATGCATGGTTTAGGCTTCTGTAGTTTAGGCTAATCTTCTTCAGGTTATTGGAGTTAAGGAAATTTCAGCGGGTCATCAGCCTGTGGCTAAACCCCAAATACTACAGACAGAAATGCATCATGGTCTCACTGAGAAGGGCATGAACCCTAACTCTCTGAAGACACAAATCTTATCTCCAAAAAACTCCTCAAAATTCTTTTCTTACCAGTTCTGAGAGAAGGCCACCTGATGGTCTGTTTGGACATGTTGCCCAATGTTGGTCAGATGCATCAACCTGCCAGTCATGGCACAAGGCCAGATGGTGGTCACTTTGGAAGCTCACACATGGTTTGCCTCACTGTGAGTGACTGATGTACAAATATGTGCAGCAGATGTGTGAGTGACTGATGTGCAGCACAATGCTGCAATGGGTGCACTGTTGAGGATGCACATACAGTGGTGTCCCAGAGCTGGGAAACTTTTGGCAAGGCACATGTAGACTTTTTCGCCTATGCCAGAGCAATTTATTTTTACATTTTGATATTTTTGACAGTGGAAACTGTTCCATCATATGGACCCAGTACACTGTTCAGTGCCAAAAGCACTATCCTTCCTGAAAGGACTGTTAGATGGTGGAAAGTGTCCATCTACTTTAAAAGTCTATGTGGCAGACATTGCAGCATGCCACAACACACCACAATACAGATAATGGTGTCTTACTGGGGTCTCATAAATTTGTCACAGACTTTCTGAAAGAAGCCAGGTGCTTTTGCCCACCATGCTTCCCCAATAACCCAGTCTGGGATCGTGCTCTTGTACTGGAGTCTGTTAAGATTTTCTTTCATGATTCAATACAGGATACCAAACAAGATAACACTCCAGTGACCTTGGGGATGAACCTATGGTACTATATACGGTATTATCTGTTATGGAGGAAAGACACGGGACACCCTGTCAAAGCCGAGACTGACCCACTGGGTTGTGGATATCATCATCCCGGCCTACAGACATACCACTCTACAAGGAGCATCACCTCCTCATGGACAGTACTTAGAAGTGTGCTGCTCCAGAAAGTCTGTGCTGCAGCTACATTGGACCCTCTCTAACTTCTACAAATTCCAATACTATCAGGATTACAGTTTTTTTTTTTATTTAAATAAATTAATCTTTTGGCATAATGCAATATAGAGAGCTCCTTGATTATAGTTCTGGTTCATTCTTGCCAGTCGTGACTCATGTGGGCCACCTCCTGGTGCATGTGCAGATAACATCTGTCTCTAATTATTCTGCTCTAGAGGCATGTTGAAACAGCTGTTTACCATGATGATGCCTGCTAGAAAAAATGCATTAAAAATGTGAAATTATTTTGTCTATTAAGGAGAAAATGGAAACAACATCACAGTACAGTGCAAACTATGCCTTCCAGCTGTGAAGATGCTGTCTTTATTGAAGGACTCAACATTTAATATAAAGAAGCATTTAAGCACAGAAATCATGTTAGGTAGGTTATCTAAAATTATTTAGTGTTAGTTAATGCTTTGAAATTCCCTTGTTTGCATGATCACAGTTGTGGGTAAGGTTGCCAGCTGTGCTGAATTAGCTGGGAACGTCCTGTATTTTGGTAGAAATTAACACGACTCCCCCCATGATCACCCAACTACATGGGATGCCTACTGTCAAAACCAGTAAGGGGAACTCCTGCCAACCCCCCAAGAACGATCGGTGAAATGAAGAAAGATCACGGCCTTGATCGATATGTATTTTGAAACAGCCTAATGTACATGTATATGGTGTAGACTTTTTTTTTTTAATGTTGTGTGTGATAGTAATGATATTTTTTCCTTGTACTTGCTAAAATTAATTAATGAAATTTGATTGTATAAGAAAAAATGTATAAAGTATGTCCAATGAACTGGAGGGTATTTTTTTTTTTCAGAATCAAACTTTTAAACAAATAATAAAGTGTTTAGTAAGGACATACTGTATACCAAAGCTTCTAAGATCATGCTGCAAAATTATGAAAATTAATAATATTCAAATATATTCAAATGTCAGATTGGTCACTGCACCGGCAGATATGTGCTCTACTGTCACTTCTCTTTCCCATCATATGCTAAGTTGTTCTCTAAAGTGCTTTTGTGATGTTGCTGATGTTGTTCATATTGCTTTTCTCTTGACTTTATTTACATATATGACATTGAAGTAATCCTGAAGTAATCCAAAAATAATCAGATTACTATCATATTGTGATCCAAACCCTAGGTATAGGTTATCCAACACCCTTGGTTAGGAAGGAAGAAATAGAATGCTAGATACCTATGTAACCACAGTTACATGCATAACAACAACAACGCTGTATGTTGAACTCAAAAATGAGGAAGGAGAATTATTTTTACAAGATTATCAAATTTTCAAAACCATGTTGTTGTTATTGCTGTTATTTTATTACTAAATTACAGAATGTTACTTCAGGCCAATATTTTATGTATTTTTATTTAGTCACCTATATTTATACAATATTAAATCTAGCCATGGGGGTCACAGTCCAGTGACTTCTGTGCCGGTCCCACGTAGAGGAGGGAAGAGAGTGCGTAGACAGAGAGAGAAGAGGAAAGGTAAGAGTGTAGGACTGAGAATAGGAACTC
>CM074932.1:8274154-8303593 GCA_037576815.1 Pangasius larnaudii
TGCCAAAGACTTGTTCACATGATAATGCATGGCTGGCCAAGCTCTTTCAAAGAGCTTTCACATGATCTCCGCCCATTCTTTGCCATGAGAGAGGAATTTGTTGTTGAGGACGGTCTGATTTTTCGTGGACAGAGACTCCTAATACCACCATCGCTACAAAGTTACTATGTGACTCAGCTGCATCAAGGCCATCCAGGTCTGGCAGCCACAAAACAAAGGGCAAAAGAAACAATGTACTGGCCCACGATGTATGGTGATATAGAGAGAGCACTCTCTCATTGTGCTCCTTGCAATTCCCTCAAGCCCCATCACTCAAGAGAACCTATGCAGCTGCACAATGTTCCTGACCTCCCCTGGATGTTCACTGCTGCAGACATATTTGAATGGCATAGTAAAATGCACTTGGTTCTAGTAGACTCGTTCTCTGGCTGGTTCGAGCTCGACCATCTACCTGACATGAGGAGTATCACGGTAATTGCGAAACTTAAGAGACACTTTGCAGTCCATGGCATTCCCCAGACGCTCATGACAGACAATGCACGGCAGTTTGTATGCAGTGATTTTACAGATTTTGCACGTGCGTGGGATTTCAAGCACATTCGGAGTAGTTCTCACTACCCTCAATCTAATGGCTTTGCAGAGTGTGCCGTGCGATCCGCCAAACATCTGCTGGAGAAGTGCCATAGGGAGTACAGTGACATACAGGCTGCTTTACTCCATCTACGCAATATTCCACGTGCTGACCTGCCATCTCCTGCCCAGCTCCTCCTCTCCAGGCGTACAAGAACTTTTCTTCCTGAGTTGAAAGACAGAATGACACCCTTTGTATGCCGTGGGATTAAGACAGTGCTGACCAGGAGGAGAATGGAAAGCAAAGCATACTATGATCGCAATGCCCACACCTGTCCATCTCTACAACAGGGTCAGACAGTAAGGATGCAGACAGCTCGGGGTTTCGATAAACTGGCGGTCGTACAGGGCCCTGCCTCTCAACCTAACAGCAATGTGGTAACCTCTCAGGGCAGACAGTACACAAGAAATCGACGTCTCCTTCTCCATGTTCAAGAGCCTGCACCCGCTGAAGGTGTGGAGGATGATTATAGGCCCCTCTCACCAGCTCCACCTCCTACAACCCCCCTGTCACCTGCAGTGATGCCATCTCAGGGTGAAGCACCTGCCACTGGTGCTGCTGCAATTGCCCAGCCTGTAGTGACTCGTTCAGGAAGAGTTAGCCGTCCCAATCCCCGTTATCAGGACTATTTCACTCGTTAAGGACAGTCTTTTTAGTTGTCCACAATGTTATGTTATGTTGTACTTATTCCTGAGTTAATTTCAGATACTATGTTTGTATGTTTAGTCTCTGAGTGTTATTTAAGGAAAGGGATGTAGAGTTGTTAAATGTTGCCATAGCCCTTTAAGGTTGGTGTTATACAGGAGGAGGCGGGTCGTCAGGTTTTGGAAAAAAAGGGACAGGCAGAGGGGTGTAAAAAAAAAAGAAAAGAGAGAGCCGGAGGGAAATAAACAATACGTTCTGTTGGCAGTCCTATTCTGTGTTGTATCTGTTCTTAAAACAATTTACAGTAACATCCAACTGCAAAGGGGTGACCTGAAGAGGGCTGTGCACAAGACATGCCCAGCCAATCTGACAGAGTTAGGATGCTTTTGCAAGGAAGCATGGCAAGATTTTGCTACGTCAAGAGGTGCCAAACTGATTGACTCTTACTCAAAAAGATTGAATGCTCTGATAAAATCTAAAGGTGCTTCAATTAAAGTATTGGTTTATTTATGCAACCAGGTTTTATTTTCATAATAAAGGTAGAAAACGTTCTGAAATGTTTTATCTTGGTTTCTTTTTTTAGATCACAAAACCACTTTAACAGGGGTGTGTATACTTTTTATATCCACTGTAATTGAGCCATGAGGCACTTTTTAATCCTTTATAAAATTGACATTTCAAATTGGTAGACAATCAAACATCATCAAACAGTTCAAAGTAAGGTACTCCATGTGCCAAATAAAAAAATTATTAATTTTACTGTAGAAAGTTAGCATATTTCAACTTCAAGTTTAAAAGATCAATTAATCGAACCGAGCTAATGCCGAGTTCACACTGCACGATTTTCAAAGTCGTCGGATCATCGTGGCTTTCACACTGCACGACTATCTGGGGTAGCATTCAGTCGCTGCTGTGTTCATATTGCACGATGGATCGGCGACAGGAGGTTACACACTGCATGACTTTACAGTAGAAAGAATCGCCGACAACATCGCCGTCTGGCTTGCAAACTACGTTTCACAACCAAACGCACGCGAGAAGGGATAAGGAAATAACGCAAGTGAGATCAGAGTTCTCAAGCGAGACTGGAAATGGTACCCCGAAAGAAGTTCGCGATCCAGGTGGTCTGTGCGCTGATTTGCAGCGAAAGGGCAAAAAAGAAAAAGAAAAAAAAAGATTATGGAGGAGGAGGAAATGGTTGGGGAGACGCGGGGAGCTTTCCTCCATTTCTTGGGTCCAAATAGACCGAGAAGGAGCATTTTCCGGCACCGAAGCCGTGTTTTCTGATATTCTACAATCGGTCATCGCCGATGTTTGTTTCAGTCAGAACTAATTTCACACAGCAGGATTTTGAATCGTCCAGATATTTAGCATGCCAAATATTTCACGAGCGTCGGCGATGCATCGGCGATTCTCTCAGATCGCGTCTTTGATCATTCGCACTGCGTGACTGTCACTCGCGTGAACGAGCACCGATTTGCCTCCGATTTCAGGCATTTGTCGGCGATTTCGCAAAACCTGTCGGCAAGTGAAAAATCGGGCTAAAATCGTGCAGTGTGAACACGTTTAATCTACCACAGAATGCTCATTTCAAATTGATAAACCCTCATAATAAAAGATCTTGATTGAGTCTTGATTGCATTAGCAATGACAAATTTAACAGGTCACAAACAGTATTACAAAGAGTAACAATGTTGCTAAATTGAATATCAAATTTTAACAATTTAATCCAGATAAAGAAAAATAGTTCAATAGTATTTATTAAGCATTTCTTAAGGATTATCTACTTAAGATTTTATGTATTGTGATTAAATATTAACCAATAGACAATGCTGTAATGCTGATATTAATAATATGTAATTTGTTTAAACAAAAAAATACTTTTACTATTATGCACCATCAAGCAATGCCGCCTCACAGCCTCGGGGTCCTGGGCACGATCTAAAGCTTGGGTTATCTTGCTATGCTGAAGTGTGTGTCTGTGTGTTGGGGGGCGGTTGTCTGTGACAAAGTCATCAATATGTCCTATCAGTATGAGTCTTAGGTGTGTCAGAAACAATATACCATGAGATAGGAATAGGTTGACTGAATTTAGCCAGTCCACCTACTTGTATGTTTTAGACAGTGCAAGAAAACCAGAGAACCCAAAGCAATCCACATGAGCATGTGAATCTCTGAGAAGAAAATAACCGAAGCTCAGGATCAAACCCAGGACCTTGGCACTGAGTCTGAGTGGGTTTGAGAGTTGAAATGTCCATTTTACTTCAGCAGTAAACTGAAGTAAAATATTAATATTTTGGTGTTTTAGTACTACATTTACTCTTTTTTTTTTTTTTTTGGGCTTAATGCTTTATAGCGTCTCAGTTTTTTTTATGTGCAGCTAGATTAACTGTGGCTTCAGGAAGAGCGGCTGGTTTAACCGCAGTCTCGTGCCTGACGTTCCTCTGTGGCGTTGCCATGGCTACAGCTAACTCCTAACGTCATTCCTTTAGCGCAGTGCTAACATTCATTGGCTAATTATGCGCACTTGCTATAGCGTATGGACTTTAGTCAGCTAGCTATGTATTTTACCTGACCACAAATATAAAACTATTAAAAAAGAGAAATTATACCATGAGGGGAAATGGTGAAAGTCTGTAACACTAGCGAACTTAATTCTACAAAAGGAAACTAGCTAGAAATACATAAACGTGAACCTTTGTACAAACAGTTAACAATAAAATTAAGTCTAACTAGACGCACAAGAAATGATAAAATGTGAAGTAGACTTTGTAGAAACATACCTAACGTAAGGGATGGAGCATCGAGTCTCTTTTTTAATGAATGCTTTATTTAACGTCACAACTCACACAGCAAATGCAAAGAATAGCTAGAAAAAAAAGTCACAAGTACAAAAGTCTTTAAGATGGATAAAAGTTCAAGGCGTTACAGCAGTCCATGGTCTTTTTTTGCCTTGGTGTTCCTTACCAGGGCTCTACGCTTACATTTATTAGGAGCACAGTTCAACAGTTCAAGGTTTTTTTTAAAGAGACGGCAACGTTAATTAGCCACAGTACGAAATGCACAAGCAGGCATGAGAAATCTGAGCTTATCAATTATGGTAGAATTCAGGATCATAGTGTGAGTCATGACAAAGGAGTTTACCTTCTGATAAACCACATTTAATATTAACAGCAGCCCAACCTGTCTCGCCCTGTAAAAATGCACAAAAACACAATCTTCAGTCTTTGAAGTGTAGTCCTTGAATATATTTAAGAACTCTAGACAAGTGTGCAGTGTTGATTTTGATATTTAAACTTCTGTAGGGTTTATTGTCCTGTTAGCGGCTGCCTGAACTGTCGGGGATTAGGCTGTTAGGAGGCGACCTGTGAATGAGTATTTCCCTGCAGAGATGGCGCTGGGAAACGCCGTGCTTCACTGGTGATTCTCACTTGGAGTGTGAATTTCCACACGCGAATAGCGGAGGTTATTTGCAGTTATTTGCACAGCATAACACTTTCATCTTGCTCGTATTGTAGCCAGGCTTCCAGCCATTCTTTTCTGAACCTGTAGCCATACCTGTTTCTGTTTCTTACAAGGAACAACAGCAGCTTCCTCCTCTCGTTGTTCTTCTTCGATACTGCTCTGTTCTGCCCCATCTGAGGCAGAACTTTGAAAGTACGATGTGATGCTTTTCATTTCATTCAGGTCGACTAAAACGCCGTCATCGTCGCATACAACTTCTTCGCGCGTGCACGGTTACACTGAAGGCACGAAAACCAGCCAATCGCAGTGCGAACCGTAACTGCTGTTATTTAGCGTACGTTGCGTTGTAATGTAAGTGTAGATTCATTTGGGAGTTGTAGATTTTTATTGTATTTATAGCTACAATAACTATTCATGAGCTTCGTTTCCGTTTGCTTACAAGACAAACAGATCCACAGAAGATGCTATTTCAATTTCAGTTCACAAAATTCTGAATCATCTGGAAAATAAGGACAGTTATGCCAAACTGCTTTTTATTGACTACAGTTCGGCCTTCAATATTGTCATCCCCATGAAACTTGTAACCAAGCTGCATAACCTGGGACTGTCCCCTGCCGGAAAAGGTGTCAGAATTGGTCACATGGTGTGAGGCTAACAATCTCACACTGAATATCAGCAAGACCAAGACAATGGTTGTGGACATGAAGAGAGGTGAGCGTTTCCATCAGCGACTACTGATCAGAGACTCTGAGGTAGAAAGAGTGGAAGTTCCTGGGTGTCTCTCTTTAGATCGGGTCACTCTCACCGGTGCGCCTTAATATCTTTTCACAGTGGCACACAGTAATGGTCGCACTGTAGAGCCTGCTTACGCCTCCAGTGCTTCAAGACACTGATAAAGCTCGGACCTAAAGTGTACAAAGTTTGGTACCTTTTTGACCATCGACATTTATAAATATATTTACCTAAATAATAAATAAATTAAGAACAAAACACATTATATATAAAATAAAAATGGACACACTTCTCCATGCTGTGCACTGTATATGCTATTTCGACATCACGACAAAAATATGTTGTGATCGTGAGAAAACAACATTTGTTATCCTTAAGCCAAGGAATTAGAGGGGAAAAAGAATTTTGACTCTGTGTCTCTTAGTTCTCGAGATAAAGGGAAAAATGTAAACGTGCGCTGTAGTGCCACAAAGAGGGGCAAGCTAGTCACTTGGCTCAGCAGCAGGTGACATACGGCACCTACCTATAAAGTTTCATGTTGATACGCTTTATGGTTTAGGCTGCATGATTCATTTTACCAGAGAATAATAACAATAATAATAATATTATTATTAATAATAATAATAGCCTTAATTGGTGATGTGCGGGCAACAGTCAGTCTTAGCGAACATCAACCGCAGTGGCCAGTCCTTGCAAATGTACATACAACAATAAATAGGCCATACTTGAACATACTTATGAAGTTTTGTCATAATAGCTCAATGCTCGTTGTGTGACATGCCTGTTGAAAGCTGATTGGCAAAAGGCAGCCATGTTTGTGAAGTAATCCATTTGTAATTCAAAATCCAGTTATATATTAGCACATCACACCAAATTTCAGCACAATCAGTCTTTCTGTTTCCATATCACCCCAGAATTCTTTGCTAAGCATACATTCAAGTTGTGTAATTCCAAGCAAGGGTCACATACTCCTGAGTAGTTTGGCAACAATATTGTTAAGATTGTTAGCCTATAACTAGTTTGCAAAAGTAGGTTTTACATATTGCAGATTATAAAAATTTGAATGTAGCTAAATGGTCCGAAAGGCACATTTTTAGGGAGAAAGGAGACAAAGCATTGGGGAAAAGGAAGTTTCGCTGTACCCCTTATTTTTTATGAACATCCGCTCATCCCACCCACAATTTCTTCACCCTCATGAAGTCTGGCAAGCGGCACTGGAGTACCGCGGCCAGAACATCCAGGCTCCGGAAAAGTTTATATCATCATCTACCACCGCTTCCACAGAGGTCATAAAGATGAGATCAGCCCCCCTGCTCTATTGCACCTTGCACCTTACCAAATGGACTATCATACACACACCTCATACTAATTGGATTAATAAGCATTGTCACTTTAAATACTACACTTTGCACTGACACTTTATCACTACTTGACACTTTACACTACTGCCACTTTATTATTTATTTTTATTATTATTCCTGCCTTGTTCCTTATTGTATTTTTTTTGTACTTTTATTGTCTTTGTAATTTATTGTTTGTTGCCTTTCTACCCCGTCTTCTCGTGAGGGGAAAAAAACAAAATAAGAACTTCATTGTACCAAAGTACATATGACAATTAAGATCTTGAATCTTGAATCTCATTTATTCAAGAATAACACTAAATATAATTTAAAAAATGTGAAATGTTTGCCTTCTGTTATTCATATTTGAATGAAAATTAGAATTCAGAAAGATGATTTAACAAGCAGGTATGTAGGAGAGCACAAGGACTCCAAAACTAATCAGAAGATACAGCAGCTCTCCAGTAATGTTTCTGATGTTTGGCTACCTGAAAGGCAGAAAAGAGGTAAAGAAGACATTTAAATAACACAAAGTGACCACTATAAACAGTAAGTATTGATGTCTGGATAAGGCCTGAATAGCTGCACTATCAGCTGCCAGGCTTAATTACTTTTATGTATTTCAGTCCCAGACCAGTCATGCGGCTGTGGAATGTTTTAAGGTATGTAGAAAATGTAGCCAGGAGGTAAACGTTTACTTCATAGCTACTTTAATTTTTTATTAAAATAAATGTTCTGCCGGGTTGCATCAAGTAATTAAATCTGAAAGCCCTGTTCATATTTATCAGTGAAATTTAAATGGGCTTCGAGCGACTATTTCTTTGACACTTGCAACTTAAGCCACACACAAAAAAAAACAAGGACACACTGTCATTGATGTGAAGCACAACTATACATACATGACCCCTGACTGCAATTCTGTGTCCCAACATCACCATACACTATACAATTTTTTTTTTAATTGACTCTAGTTCACACTGAAGTCAATTCCACACATGTGCAGCAAACAAATTAATTTAGCATCAGAGTGTTTAAGTTCGAATGGCAGGTGAGACATAGTTACAAAACAGTGTGCTGATCCTATGGAGCCCTGCTGTTGACATTCCTATTAAAAAATTGTGTAGCCAAGATTTGTAGTCCTAGGATCAAGATCATTCAAGTCACAGCCACAAATTAGTAACATGAGGGAACAAGATAATCAAGTGCAGCCACATATTAATAAGGCATAATTACTGTAAATTGTTATAGTAATTTAATTTTATTTTTAATTTTTATAAATTACTTTTTATACCACATCCTAATGATAGTGTTCCTGGTCAGAGAAAGGGTGTTCGGTCCTGTGGTTTCCGAACACACCCGGCTTTCACCACATAATGTCATAAGTCTTCTTGAGGAAGGCCCCTTTTCTTCCAGAGTAGAGGTTGGAAGTTTTCTTGTTGGCATTTCTGTAGCCTATAGGGATTTTATGGGGTAAGGTGGCTAGCACACCTGGGCTTGAGACTGGCATAGGCAGGGTTTATAATATATATAATATATTATTGTAGTTGAACAAATCATTCTATTCTTGTAAAAAGATGTTACATACAATAATTAATAATAGATTGTTGTAGAATAGTCTGTCAATTTTTAGAAAGCCAGTCTTACATAAAAGTTGTGGAAATCTAGAATCTGTAACCTGACACTATATACCAGCATGGATTAACCCTGCATAATGAGTTTTTAAATTAATAAATAAATACATTTTTTAAAGAGTCTGATACTATTTTTGCACATCTACATTTTCCAATGTGCATTCCAATAAAAAAATATATATACTTCATATATGTGTTTTTATATATGCATAATTATGTAAGAACTAAAACAAAATTGAAATCGTATTCAAGAATCATTCATAAACATGAAGAAATCAAGACTTGATTTTTTTTTTTTTTTTTTTTTTTTTTTTGCAGTATCACTCATCCCTAGCTGGAATCCTCTTGTTTTTTTTTACATTTATGACATTTGTTCCTTTTCCTAATCCAGAGTGACTTACAGTGATCATTTGAAGATGGTCAGTGATTCAGCTGTTCAGACATCTAGGGGAAATTCATTCCACCACCTAGGTGCCAGAACAGAGAAGACCCTTGATGCATGCCTTCCTTGTACACTGAGAGATGGTGGGACCAGTCAAGCAGTGCTAGATTAAACTGCAAGCAGATTAAACTGCCTGCATCCTCCACAAAAATATGTAGGGGAAACTAGCAGATCAGCACAGAGGAAAAATTTTGCAAACGTAATATTGCAACAACTAATCAACTATACGTCCAGCGATAAGTTTAAATTAATCTACTTATTAATTGTGCATGGGGTATTACCTCTGTGGCCACTGGCAAAAATATCCTAAAACACTATATTAAGAGCACAGTAACAAGATCGGCAGATTAAGGCAGTAAATTATATTTAATTATATTATATATAATTATATTATATTATTTAACTTTATTAAACTAGTCTAACACATAAACAAATACACATGCATGCACACACAAAGGTCAAACAGAGAAGGGTTTTGAACAGAGAATAAATGAAATCCCAAGTTTCTAGGACTGTATGCTGTTTCTCAGACCATGGCCTGAACAAACCATCAACTTATCAATTTAACCTTCTTTCCTTTCTTTAGAAGAGCTTTAAACTTTATATTAAAAGCACCAGTTCAGTGAGAATCTGGAGGTACCATACTTGTGTTTAAGTTGCTCTAGATGGGGATTTATAAGCAGTCTGGTTGCTTTTGAGTGGCGTCTCAATCAGGATGATGAATGGAGTGAAAAGCACACCAGCACAGTCTCATAGGCAGATTACAGGAACGGTGCTTGATGAGCATTACGTGCTTTTTCTAACTTTCACAAGGTAAAGTTACAACTTTGGTCAGAAATTATGTAACACAAATGTAACACACTGTACTCAAATTCACTTTGTGTTGCGATACAAAGACATGTTAATGCAGAAGAATAAATTGGCCTATCATCAGCCTTTTGGCTATTCAACACTATTCCTCCTTTAACTGAATCTTTTCATTTGTCTAAATACCCATTTAGTAGAATGCCATATATTACTCCTCTTACAACAGGAGTAGACTACCCCGGGCTGAGGAGTAGGAATTTCAAGTTGAGGGGGTGTTTTCTTTGGCTTTTCCTGGTTGGAGGTTGGGAATTACAAGTTGTGACCTTGAGTTGAATGCAGCATAACTTGGTTCAGTTTGAAACGGCATCTTCTTATAATGTTGTGCAACACTTCAGATCCAGCACTAATGCTGCATTTGAGGTGAAGCTGCAACTTGATTCCCTGCCTACAACCAGTAAAGGCCACCAAAAACACCCCCCTCAAATTGAAATTTCAACCTTTAACTTGGGGTTGTCTTCTCAACTATCAGTTCCTTCCCTGTTTAACAAATGACATCAAATCAACATGATCGCACATACTGTGAACAGTTTAAAGTGTCCCTTCTCTAGATTGGCTTAGATCAATTAATATACAGACAGAATACTTGGTTAAATTGAAAACACTGACGATATTAATCATAGTTTTAAGGTCATCAAGGTCATCATCAACATTATCACTAACTTTCAGCAGCTAGCTTGTTGCTAAGCTACTCGCTACTGCCCACTGTTGTTGCTGTACTGCAATTTCATTCTAAAATGTTGCATGAATGTTTGAAGTTCACTATAGTAGAACAGTACCAATAGCCACTCAGGCCTGTAGTTGTAAAAGTTAGCTTTTTACATGCGCTTTCACACTGAACATCCCAGGGTGGGAAATGACTTTATCACAACTTGCAAATTACCACTTACATGGCACCACACAGCATAATGTGGCCAACAAAAAGATCGAAGAGAGATTAGTGACTGATCTTGAGAAATTCAGCCATTCATTTAATTTACAAAGCAAGCTTTATTTTCACCTTTTCATATTTTGCAGTGATTTCATGGTATGTGAAATCTATACTATACCTATAATGTATGCCAGAATTGTATTTTATTTGAAATATATACACTTAATTGAATCCACTATGAAATGAAAATTTCATTTTAATAACTAATTCAACAGTGAATTATTTAATTTAATCCTATACAATATAGCTCAGTGAACAGCAGTCAAGTGTAAGGTCAGAATATTTGGCTTTTTTAATCATTGGATATCTACAATAAATGCTACCACATGGATTGTTTGACTCAGTATATTATAACAGGTATGTAATATTACAAATCTAGGTTTATTATGTACTACATACACATGATGCAATAATGCACATAAATAGCATTACGATACAGTTGTGATTGTTGCCTTTCAGGTCAGAGGGATCTCTGGCTCCTGTATCTGTGGTTGATCTCATTCAGTACTACATCTGAGCTGGGCTCCTCCTCCTCTGTGATTGTACGGTCATCTAATGGACTGCCTGTGATTAGGAATTGGGAATAGAGCAATTACAAGCACACCCTTGTCAAGCGATGCTATTTCTTTATCCTGAATATAATTTGGAATGGTGTGGGAGGTGGATGTTGATAGTTTAATAGATGGTTTGAGAAAGTGGCATAAACTGTAATGGATAGATTGAAAGACTGACCAACACTCACCGATTCCCATTGACCTGTCTGATCCTGAGTTGTCACTGACCAAGAAGGAATTGGATGAGTTGTTGGACTTGGATGATTTCACTGATCTGAATGAGGAAGCAATTCTATGTACAGTGGATTTCTTGGTCCTCTGTGTAGCAGTGTGACTCCAGTCTGTTATCCAAATGCAAGAAGATAGTGTATAAATTCTGATTTTAATACATCTATACAAAATAAGCGGACAACATCCAGCATAATTAAAATGAATTAAAGGAAAAGCTTTAATGCACACAACATTCCATTGCTATGGCATGTCAAAACATTTGATGAATAAAACAATCAAACACACCTGAGTTCTCAACTAGCCTCAGGTTTCCACAGCACAGGTGTATTCTCCACTGTCTTCTGACGTTCTCCTTCACAGCACAGTGGAACACAAAGATAAAGAAGCCTGCAGGAGACAAACAGGGCTCTGTGGGTCATAACTGCACCTTCACAATGAATGTGAATGTGAAGTGACATGTGGCCACTGGTGACCCATACTCGGAATTTGTGCTCTGCATTTAACCCATCCAAGTGCACACACACAGTAGTGAACACACACCCGGAGCAGTGGGCAGCCGTTGGGGGATCGGTGCCTTGCTCAAGGGTCTCACCTCAGTCGTGGTATTGAGGGTGGAAGAGAGCGCTAGTCATTCTCCCCCCACCTACAATCCCTGCCGGACCCGAGACTCGAACCCACAACCTTAGGGTTCACCGTTGGGTTACAAGCCTGACTCTCGGACCATTAGGCCACGACTGCCCCAATGTGTTAAATAATTAGTACAGAGTCTGCACATACTTGTTAAAATTGCAGGGGCTTGTGAAAAAAATAAACCATGTCAGATCTCTTTCCAAATTTAAAGTGATATAGCAACAAAAAAAAATCAAGTGAAAAACAAATAGACAGTTTTTAGGGATATAAAAAATATGATTTGTTGGAAGCCTTTTCCCACTAAAATACACCCATGTAAATCACCCCAAACCATATGGTAAAATGTGTCATGGCCTGATGAGATCAACATAGAACTTTTGGGGCATAATTCTAAAAGATCTGTTTGACACAACAACAAGACTGCTTGTTTTTGTGTCAAACATACCAAAGAACACTATGCCCACAATGAAGCATGGTGATGGCAGGAACATACTATGGGGCTACTTCTCTTGTACTGGGGCTCTATTCAAGTTAGAGGGAATCATGGTTAGCTCCAAATACAAATATATTTTGGCAAAAAAAAAACTGCAGGCCTCTTTTAGACAGCTGATGATCAAGAAAAAATTTACCTTCCTGCATAATAACAGCTCAAAGCACAAATCCAAGTCAACAATGGAATGACTTCAGAAGAAGAAGTTCAATGTTTTGAAATGGCCTAGTCAGCCCAGATCCTATTGAAAACCTGTGAAATGACTTGAAGAGGGCTGTGCACAGAAGACTCCCTTGCAATTTGACAGATCTGGAGCATTTTGGCGAGGAAGAGTGGAATAAAATTGATAAATTACTATAATAGTCCTAAGTATGGTAGACTTGCAAAATGTGCTTTATTACAAAAGCAAAAGTTGCTTTAACAAAGTATTGGTTAAGGGGAGTGCACACTTGTGCAACCATGTTATAGTAAGTTTTTTCTTTTTCTTTTTTTCCTTAAAGCATTTTATTTGTTTTTTGATGGTTGTAGTATCACATTAAAGGTGGAAAGCGATTTGACATGATTTATCTTGGTTTAATTTTTTTTACATGTAGACTTTTTATGTCCACTGAATGTCATGTGCAAAATGACATTCAGTGGACATAAAAAGTTTACATGTAAAAAAAAAATTAAACCAAGATAAAATGAACTAACAGTCAAAAGTGACTAGCAATGATTAATGTTATTAATAACAGGAATGAATTATGAATGTGGAAGCTCATTTTTGACAATTCTGCACTGTTTCATTTCTAGAAGGCTTTTGTGAAGAGATGATTATTATAAAAGAGAGCAATCCGAATCAAGATGATCCCCCACCATTAATTACGTGTATTATACGTGTATAGCTTGATGGCAGGATTAAAGCCTCATGACAAGTGGTGAAATATCTCCAAGAATTAAGAGACTTCTTAATACTACAAGTAGTAGTAGTATTTAGTTTTAGTATTTTAGTATTTAGTAGTATTTAAAATTAAATACTTAGATATTTACAATGAATTGGATTGCTGAAAAGGAAGGAAGGAATGGCTTTAGGACAAGGAGTCCTAAAGTGTTCTCTGAAGTATATCAACTTCTACCAGTGGACTTTATTTAAGACTGCAGTACATGGTTAAAGAGATATTAGAACATGTACAGTAAGTGCTTAAATGCATACCTTGCAGTGAGTTAAAGATGGCAAACAGGTACATAAAGGGCAGGTTGACAGCACCCCAGGCAAAAAAGGCAAATCCCCAGGTGAGGCCCAAGAGAACAGTAAGCCCTGCCACACTTCGCAGGTCCTGTAGGACACTGCGATGCTGTAGGTTATGAGGATTTTGCCTCTTAATGCGACAAAGCTGAACCATTACCACAATGAACATGCTAAGGTTCAGCACGAAGACAACACAAAAGTATGCCACCACTGCAACATAGTAGGCTATATCATTCCTCAGCCAGCAACTGCATGGAGAAAGATGACGAGATCACACAGTTACACATCTGATTTCCATCAATGTAATTTTTCTAAAAAATGATTAGATGTTCTTACAATTGATCTGAGGTTCCATCTTCAAACTTCCCATACGACACTAGTCCATAATTTTTTTTATCAATGGCTATGACCACGATGACCACAATTAGAGGAATACCTTAGATGCAAAGGAATAAATGACAATTTATTCAATCAAAATTACAACTGACCTAAACAAGACAGATAAAACCAGCTATGTGAATGTTATAGAAATACAACACTTATCCACATACCCCAGCCAGCAAGTCCTAATTTGACCATGAAGCGGGACACATAGGTGTTAAAAACTTTAACAAGGGCAATGTACATATGGATAGCCTCCATGGCCATCCAGGTGAAAGATGCCAACAGGAAGTAGTGCAAGAAGAAGGCAGTGGAGATGCAGAGACCCTCAACTTTGGCGTACAGAGCCAGCCAAGCATCCAATAGGAATGTCAGGTTCAACAGAAGCAAAGCCAAACACAGCTGGATCACAATTTTTGATGGGATATCCTTACGCAGTGTCCTATAAGAGAAGATTTAAACATTGTACTTAAATAAATTAAGAACCTTAAATTTACTCAATGTAGATGTACAATAGGACATATTTTTGATTGCTTAAATGATTCTGACTTTGCTATTTGCAATAACACACTTTAATTATATATCGTGTAATGCCTTTGCAATGTGTGATTGGTGCAAAACTCACTCAAAAGCCAGATAAGTCATCAGGGTGACAGAGAGGAAAATGGCAGAGATGCCACAGCCAATATAGGTGATGTAGGTCAGGATGGTGGCCTGCAAACGATTGTTTATCCCTTCTCTGGAAAGGTCCTATTATGAACATTTATTGAAAAAAAAAAAGAACTAAGCTGGAATTTGCCAGTCAAATATTTAGATGCATTACAACTAAGCAAAAAAGACATAACTATTATATATATGCTGACCTAACAATGATCCTGTGCACAAAGTGAGCTCCATAAAGACATAGTTTACCAAAATTAGTGTGAAAGAACTCAACTTCCTGACAGCCCTGAGTCCTGACCTCAACCCCACTGAACACCTTCAGGATGAATTGGAATGCCAACTGTGCACCAAGCTTTCTCACCTGAAATCAGTGCCTGACCTCTAATGCTCTTCAGCTAATTCATACAGCCGCATTCCAAAATCTAGTGGAAAGTCTTCCCAAAAGAGTGGAGGCTGTTATAGCGGCAAAGGTGGGACCAACTTTGGAATGGGATGGTCAACAAGCATGTGGGTATGGTCAGCTCTCCACATACTTTTGGCCATATAGTGTAATATAAGAGGATTTCTCTTGACTAAGGATCTGGAAAGAAAGTTTGTTACAAAATGTGTTTTACATTATATAACTTCTTCATTAAATAATAAATTCCTTATGTGGCAGCACAAGTCATTAGACAGCAGAAAATGCACCTTTTAGCCTCATCAAGAAGCACTATATAAAGCACTATACGGTTCCCCTGTGACTTGCTTGGCCTGCATTTGCCTCTTGAAATATAATGGCCTTTTTTTGGTTTTAACCCCAATTTAGTCATCACTAATTCCTACCCACTAGTTATTTCGTCCCTACAACATAACAAGTACCAATCTGGGGCTAATCCGTGTTTGCCCAAACCCACTCCATCTATTTGAACTGCTACTGATGCAATGTCATAGGGCAGCTGGACATGCTTGGAGGAGAGCACTACACACCCTCTTCAGTGTACATGAGCTCAAAGATGCCAATGATTAGCCAGTTTCACAAAGGACAGAGGAAAATTTATACTATCTTTCAGGATTTGCCTTCCCAATATCCAAACATTTTATTATTACATAGCTTGGGAGGCCAAATAATAACACTTTCATGTCGCATGCCTGTGAGCTCAGATTACCAACCACTAATCATTACCAGAATACCAACCACTGTATACAACCACTCAAATAAATTCTTTCAAAAGTATCCTAAAAATTATTTATGTTTTTATAAAGTTTAAGGTGACTAACAGTGGGTCCCTGGAGGACACGGTACTCTAACAGCCGTGGCCCGGGTTCGATTCTCAGCCACACAACAGTGCACTCCCAACGCCGGTCCAAAGTCCGGATAAAAAGGGTTGCGTCAGGAAGGGCATCTGGCATAAAAACTGTGCCAAATCAAATATGCGGACCAATGATCCACTGTGGCGACCCCTAACGGGAGCAGCCGAAAGAACAACAACAACAACGGGGTGACTAACAGCATTAAGCAGTATTTAATATTTTTATTTATAAAGATGAAGTTATCTCCAGATATTCTGTAACTCCTAATAAGTTTGAAGGCCCTGGATTCTCTGAGTAAGGAACTCCAGGCCCAATGTTTCATACCTTCCTTAATAGCCCATATACAGTAATGTTTTCATCTGTCTTTCTTCTTATCTACATTCTCAAATAAATTCCTAAGCAAAGATTTTTTTTACTAGTGAGGCAATGAGAGGCAAAGGTTTCTCTCACCAAGAGCACACCGAAGCTGGTCAGATGGTTACAGCCACAGATTGTCTCAGTTTCAGTGTAGTTCAGCAAAGTGCAGCCCTCAGAGCTCCAGCCACCAAAACCACCTAACAATAAACAACAAAGTCAAATAATTTAGTAAATATCTTTAATAAATTTTATCAAGATACTATATAAATCAGTGAAGAACAATGACTAATTGTGTTGACAACACTTAAACTGATTTAATAATATATTTAAATTCTGGAGATAAAATTAACAGTACAATCATAATGCTTGCCCACAGTCAAGTTCAATATGCAGGGACACATTTCCGCTTAGCTTGGGTTTAAGTTTAATCTGCAATCTTAGAAGTGTAGGTTAATACAATGGGTGACAAACTGTGTATTGTTCATCAAATTGGCCTACTTGCAAATAAAAGTGCTTGAAATGTTGGAGTGTTTTTAAAGTTTCTCTGGTTTCTTTATTGAGCTCAATTGGTGATTATACCTTGACAATATTACCATTTATACAATACATTTATGTTATTCTGATTATGTATAGGCCTTACCGTTTAAGTCAGATTTCCAAAATACACATGATCGTGAACAGTTACCCTGTGGAGACAATATTAAATGTATTAATGAACGTTTTTTAACATGCAACCAAGAGAAAAATGCATTTAAGCTTAGTTTTACAGCCTGTTTTACAGCCTTCTTTTACTGACCTCAACAGTTTCTGTGTTCTTCAGGGTAAACACTATTTGGTCTCTCAGGTTAGAGATGGACAAGTTAGCCACACTGGAGCCAAGAACCCCACTGATCAGCCTGCTGTTGTTCGGGTTTAATGTTTTGTCCTACAGATTGTGATGACAACAATGCATGCATGTCAGGTATGCATTTACCTCATAAACCTGTCAAATGCAGCCAGGTATTATGTACAAGAGAACTAAGCAAATAAAAAATATCATATAGTACCATGGAGAGAGAACACACCTGGAAAAGAGTGGTCTTCTGGTAGAAATTAAACTGTACTCTAGAGGCCAGTTCCTGCTGCTGAGGAGTGAGGTTCGCTGTGAGGGAAGCAGGGAGAGTTATGGAACCCTGAGGAGACCTGGGCTCAGTAATCCTCAGACTGGGGCTGATCTAAAATACATAAGAAGAGACACTTTAGAAACACACAAAATGTCTGATTTTATAATATAGTCACTATAAGCAAATATATTTATGATATAAAATAAAAATGATATAAAATACACCATTTTTCCCGTTATGAGTGTGAGTACTTGTTACTGAGGTGTTACCTGCAAGTTGGAGGGGTTAGTGATAGTGAATGTGGTCTCCGGAAAAAGAGCCCCATCCACCAGTTTCACTGCCAGAGCCACAGATGGGGAGAGAATACTTTGACTCTGTCCCTGCACAACCAGCTTCAAGCCAACAGTATCCACAATGCCAATGATCCTCATCAAATCAGAAAAGGTATAATGTTTATTATTGCACAGTATATGTTATGAAATGACTGCATAGTGTTCAAAACAGTCATATAGTGTATTTGTCATAACTATTATTCAGAGAGTTTAAATTTAACCACACAATGTTTTGGGGGTATATTTAGAGGAGTTGAGTTTAACACTTATTCAGGGTTGTCTCTTAAGCCTCCAAAATCAGGAAACGAAAATGCAGACAAAAGAAGGAAATAGTTTTTTCCCCTTTGCTGTCAAATGTAATATGAGGTAACATAAAAAGAGACAAGAGACAATTTAAAAAATAAAAATAAAAAAGGCTAATAGGAAAATATATTAATTAGAATGGCAAGCATTGAAAGTAACATCTAATAGGAGCCAGTATATAAGCAATATATTTCTGCATGAATATCGCTAATTGTAATAATCACATTAACCACTGCAAATAACACATCCTATTATTTTGCATATTGGAGAATGATAATAGTTTATTCAGTTCTATTCAAGGGCTACAAGTCAATCTCTTTATTTTTACCTGTTTGAACTGGATGCCAGCATACTAGGAGGTGCATCCATAAGATTGCTGACAATGTTGATAGTCGTGTTTCCCAGAGCCAAGCTAACATTGGGCCCAGAAAGAAGCAACTCTAGCAGAGATACAACCTGCTGTATCTGTATGGAGTTCAGAGAAGATGCATTCCTTGTCAGATTCAGAAGACCTTCAGCTGTCGCTTCTGCACTTATTGATGAGTCTGTGGAGGCTGTATGTGTCGTGGTATAAACAATACAAATTCAGATTATAGTACTATGCATGCATTATTAAATGTATCCAATGTTTTCCTATTTACATTATTTAAGTGATATTAAGAATTGACCTCACAACTGACATGCACTGTATGGCCAAAAGTTTGTGGACACCTGACCATGACACCCATATGTGGTTCTTCCCCAAACTGTTGCCATAAAGTTGGAAGCACACAATTGTATAGGATGTCTTTGTATGCATGCATGTTCCAGCATGACAATGCCTCTGTGCACAAAGCAAGGTTTATAACGGTGTGGAAGAACTCAAGTGGCCTGCAATTTCCATTTATTACTGGGGTCTTACCACATGTTTGGCCATATAGTATAAGAATCAGGTGTGTGTGTTTGTGTATATATATATATCCCAACAACAAACACTCAAAATTATCTTCTCACTAATTGCTTCAAGTAAAATTCTTTAATAACTTTTAAAGAATAGATTACACAGTTTCTTTTCAGTCCAGTGAAATGTGTCATGGTGTTCAAATGTTATTTTTTTCCTAAACTTGAGCCAGTCAAGATTCAAGATTCTGATGCTTGTGGCCAGAAAATGTATGTAGCCCATGTGCTGAATGTCTGAAGACTACGAAGACTACGCTACTGCTGGAAATATTTAGCCAGACAATTTTGTTGTAAGTTTATCTTTTAAAAGAAAAATACATTCATACATTCATAACTCCTTTCATGTTACCATACATTTCCTGTGTTAAGTCAATTAAAGTATATACTCCATTTTCCATAAGAGGTCATTTCAAAATCACAGCTAAGAGACAGATTTATTTCAGCTTTTATTTACTATATCAGATTTTCAGTGAGTCAAAAGTTTACATATACTTTGTAAGTAGTTGGTGGCATTGCCTTCTACAAGCTTTATGCAAAACATTGTCAGAATTTTTGTCCATTCCTCTTGACAGAACTGGTGTAACTAATATTTGTGGGCCTCCTTGCCCAGACATGCTTTTTCAGTTTAGTCCACACATTTCCTATGGGATTCATTTACATTTTCAGGTCAAGCTTTATGATGGCCACTCCAATACTTTTACTTATTTGTATTTAAGCTTTTTTGTTACAACTTTGGAAGCATTCCTAGGATCATTGTCCTGCTAGAATACTCAGTTGTGACCAATTTGTAACTTTCTGGTCGATGACTAGCGGTGTTGCTTCAGTATTTCTAGATAATCCTCTTTCCTCATGATGCCATGCCATCTTCCCCCACAACATGATGTTGCCACCCCCATGCTTCACAGTTGGGATGGTGTCCCTCAGATTAAAAGCCTCACCCTTTTTCCTTCATATATAGTGCTGATTATGGCCAATTAGTTACATTTTTGTTTCTTTCAAAAGACTGGTGATTACCTGCAAACATGAGTTAGGCTATTTTATACCAGTCTCAGAGGGGGGGACTTCTTCCTTGCACAACCGCCTTTGGTGATGTAGGACTATCTTAATAGTGGATGTACATACATTGGTAACTAATGCCTCCAACTCCTTCAACTGGGATTCAGTTAAACCTGTCAGACCAAAGTTTGTTCATCCATGTGAGTTGAATGATGCTGTGTCTGTGTGGTTCTATGATTTATATATTTGTATACTATTGTTTAATGGCATACAAATGGTATATATACATGCTTGATGCTTGTGGTACCTTGTTTCAAAATTGCTCCTAAAGAGCAACCGGACTCGTCAAAGCCCACAATTTTTTTTCTGAGGCCTTGGCTGGATTTTCCCATGGTATCAAGCACAAAATGGCACTATCTCTAAAGAATCAGAAGTATCTAGGAAACATCAATTTCTGAAATCTTCCAGACAGTCAACCTGGTGTATGTAAACGTTTGGCCCATTGAAATTCTGATATAATTAATTAAAGCTGAAATAAATCTATCTCTAATCATTTGTTTTGAAAATTACCACTGATGTGAACAAAGTAGATGCTCTAATTGACATGCCAAAAGAAATTTATAGTAATATGAAATGTTTGGAATTGTGAAAAACTGAGATTGAATACTTTAATCTAGATATATGTGCAGCCTTTGGCCTCAAACATGTCTATCTTGTATATAAAGAACATGCTGTGCAGTGTATATTCTTTGCATGTCTATGACATGAGACCAGACAGATCTGTGTTCCTGTAAGAGTGGGTTTCCTACCTGTTGTGTCCAAGGTGGCTGCTGAAGTGTTTGTGACTGAGGCTGTAGTTTTGATGTTGGTGACATTAGTGTTTACAGTTGATGGTGGCATACTTGTGGTAACATAATTCACTGGGTTGCTGTTGCACTTTTCCTTCAGTGGCACAGCTATGTTTGTTCCTTTTTTGCTGTAATACAAAATGTGAAATGTGTAGAAAGAGGCAATATCATTAAAATGTATCATAAGGTCAATTTTTGCAGTGTATAATTTCATTTATTTGGTTATTCGAATAAAGGCTCACTAATTTGTTAAACTGTTTTCATAGAAGGGTTTTTGCAAAGCATATTTTTTCATTCAGACGTAAGGAATAAGAACTAGTGCACTGACCAGTAATTTGATACAATGTTCACTTTTCCAACTGGGCAGACATCAGATAGCAGAGCAGAAACTGGCAATATATTTGGTTGCAAAAGATCTGCATTTAGATTATCTTCCCAGGTGCATATGGCTGAAAGACAGAAGTTTGAGTCTCATTGCCATGTTGAGGTGTGATGTTATGCAATATTGCATATTGCATGCATATTCATCAATGTCATAAAACATTTGAACATAAAAAATGTTTCCTGATACAAATCATATAGGGCTGTATTCACAGTTGAGTTACGTGGACACAGTGGGGAGTTAATAGCACAATTGCACACATTGGTATTCAGACCTCAGACATAAGTATGGACATTCACACCTATTCATTTTTTTTTTTTTTTTTTTTTTTACAAATCTTTAATCTTTAGGTTGAATGACCATGACATCTTTGTAGCTTATGATCTGAAATAAAGTTTAAACAATATAGAAAGCATGATTCTGTAATGTCAATGGATTTCTATGGCATTTACCTTTCACTCACACGATTTAAAAAATAAAAGAGATGGCACAAAAACAAAGAAACAGTGACATGCAGCCTCAGGTTTGACATGCGTCTGATGCACCTCTGAGGGAGCCAGCGTGCAATGAAATGTTTGTTCAAACAGAAGTATAAGTGCCACATGTGACCCATCTCTCGTGTATGTTGAAATAATGCTTCATAGATATGTCCTGGTAAATTACTTAAAAAGGGCAGTGGAGATCCCCTAGCAATTAGATAGATGTGCAGCATTTTACAAGGAAGAGTGGAATAAAATTGCCAAACCAAGATGTGTTATTTTAGTAGACTCTTACCCAGAAATACTGCGTGCTTTATTACAAACAAAGGTGCTTTTACAAAGCATTAGTTATGGGGTATGCACACTTTTGCAACCAGATTATTGTAAGCTTTTTCTTCTTCTTTTTCTCCCTAAAATGTTTCCTTTTGTTTTTCACTTGAATTTTGTTGGTTGCTACATCACATTAAAGGTGGAGGTCTGACATGATTTATCTTGGTTTCCTTTTTTTATTTATTTATTTTTTTTTATACAAAATCTTGTATATCTAAATGTGATATGTTATACAATATACATATAGTACATATTACAAAATATGTGTAATTGTAGACTTTTAATATCAATGGTGTCACTGGATTAGTGATTTTATTTGATCATTTTAGATTTGTCTTTTGCTTTTATCTTCCATCATATTACAGTTGACAGCAGGGACAGCTGGTCATGATATTAGGGCTAAAACCTAATCTATCTATCAATAGCTCAAAAATGAAACTATTAGTGTTGAGCAATGAATTGGGTCCCTGGAGGACTAGTGGTTAGACCACAGCACTTTCACTGCTCCAGCCCAGGTTTGATCCCCAGCCAGGGAACCAATTCCAGCCATTGAGACTGTGTGCAACAGTGTGCTCTCAGTGCCAGACCCAAGCCCGGATAAAACTTGGGAGGGTTGCGTCAGGAAGGGAATGTGGTGTAAAAACTGTGCCAAATCAAATACGCAAGACCGATGATCTGCTGTGGCGACCCCTAATGGGAGCAGCTGAAAGAGGAACAACAACAGGGTTGAGCAATGAATTATATCACAAGTTCTCACTGATAGCATAAGAATGATGTGAGGCAAATTACTTATAGTAGGTGTTTCACTGTAATCACATGATACTACTGTCAATGATAGGCTGCATGAATCGACAATCTGTGATAGAAATAAATCAGCCCTAGCCTTGCTTCTTCATACCAGTCTGTGTATTTTTCTTATGACCATTGATGGAGCTGTTTTGTTTTGGTCCACAAAATTCTTTAAAAAATCCACTCTAAAACCTCAGGTTGATGCCAAAAATTAAACCTTGACCTTTTTATGTTTAAAAGTCAGGATGGCACTATCCCTTGCCCATTTATACCAACCACCCCTGGTTTACAGCAAAGGCAAAAAAAAAAAAAGTGTACACAATTTTCTATGCCTGAGGTTTCGGTGGCGGTGGGGGGAAGGGATGTGGTGGTTAAAGGCAAGTACATGTCTTTAAAGGTGGTAGCCTAGACACTATTGGAAAACTCCATCTCCAATGCCTCTATGCAAGAAAAATCTGCCAACCTCAGAAGCAAGAAATACATGCTTTTAATACAGGAATTTTAATAATCCTAGGAATAAACCCAGAAAATCAATGTAAGCACCTGCATAAGCTGACTGTACATGGAGAAAACTTTCACTGCCCTCCGTAAATACTGACAAGTCTTTTGAAGGCCCTGACTTTCAGTTGCCAACTCTGAATACAGTCCATAGATTGAAACACAGCATGAAGATGCATGAAGATGCATGAAGAATGAAGATGCATTTATTACTTTTTTTTTTTTTTTTTTTTTACATTTATTCATTTATTTACTTTATCTTTTGTTGAAGCTGTAAGAATAATACACATACCCAATCTGGTGACAGTGCCATCAGTGACAATGGTGCTCTGGTTATGGAATGCACTCAGTACTGCTGAACTGAGTAAACACACATCTACGGCTTTGCTTAGTTTCACAATGACGATGCATCTTTGCAGGCAAGTAAATGGAGAGTAGTAATTTTAAACAAAAAGAACTTTGTAGTATTTGTAAATTTTTGTTGTAATCAGACTAGTATAAACATATACAAATATATGGTAGCTCTGAAGTTAGGACTAAGCTAGTGATTGGAAGCAAGGTTTTTAAAACTTAATTCCTTATACTGTATCTTCTCTCAGTCATAAATTGATTTGGATAAAAGCAACTAGCAAATGCAAAGCTAAATGTAAATATTGAAAGTACAATGTAAATATCGAAAGTAAACTTACCTTATATCACATTTCACAGTAGATTTCTATATGAACAGAATGTATTCCATTATAAACAATCATTTTAAAAATATTAATAAAAATCCTTTTACTTCTAACTCAAAGATACTTACTTCATAGATTTCAGAAATGTTCTTCAAAGCTTGGCAACCAGGACTAAATGAAACACACACACACACACACACACACACACATATGGAACAGCAAGGCCAGCTCTTTTGTTTTTTGATATACACTATAGAAGTTTGAGTTTGACATATAAATCCAAATGAATACATACAATGGATATAAAAACTCTACAGACCCCTGTTAAAATGGCAGGGTTTTGTGATGGGGAAAAAATTAAACCAAGATAAAGTATTTGTTACACGCTCAATGTGAAATTACAACATATAAAATTAAGTGAAATATTTTAAGGAAAAAAAGGAAATATGAAAAGGTTACATTAACCTGCTTGCATAAGTGGGCACAACCTTTTATTGTGGAAGTGGCTGTGTTCACAATGAACCAAATCTCATGTTAGAATGTAATTACCCTACAGCTGTCATCAGTGAAATTATTCTGATTAACCTCAAATAACAACCAGCTGTTTCTGTAGGATTTTCTTCACATCTTGGTTTCATCTGACTGCTAAAGCCATAGTCCACAAAGAGCTTACAAAGGCTATCATCAGCAAGTGGAGAAAATGGAGCACCACAATTATATTACCAGGAACCGGATGTTCCTCCAAAATTTACAGAAGGACAAGACAAAAAACTTACAAGGGAAGCTGTCAAGAGACCAACAGCAACATTAAAGGAGCTGCAGGAATATCTGACAAGTACTGATTACTCTCTGCATGTGACAATAATCTCTCGTATTCTTCATATGTCTGGGCTATGGGGTGGCTAGACAGAAGCCCTTCCTCACAAAACAAATCCAAGCCCAACTAAATCACCCCAAACCATGTGGCAAAATGTGTTATGGTCTGACCAATTCCAAAAGGTATAATAATTCCATAATTCCAAAAGGTATGTTTGGTGCAAAAAAAGCACATCACCAAAAGAACACCATGCCCAAGGTGTGGCATAGTGCTGGGAGAATCATGCTTTTCTTTTGATTTAGTTGGGCTTGGATGTTTTTTGAGGGAAGGCTTCTGTCTAGCCACCCTACCCCATAGCCCAGACATGTGAAGAATATGAGAGACTGTCACATGCAGAGAGTAATCAGTATTTGTCAAATACTCCTGGGGCTCCTTTAATGTTGCTGTTGGTCTCTTGGCAGCCTCCCTGGTAAGTTTTTGTCCTGTCCTTTTGTAAATTTTGGAGGGGCGTCCTGTTATTGGTAAAGTCACTGTGGTGCTCCATGTTCTCAACGGTGTTCCATGGTACATCTAATATTTTGGAAATTATTTTATACCCCTCTCGTGATCGATTGCTTTTGACAGTGAGACCCTGTACAAGCTTTGTCAGGTCTTTGAGGACCATGGTTTCAGTAGTCAGATGAAACCAAGAAGATGTCAAGAAACTCCTACAGAAACAGCTGATCTTTATTTGAGGTTAATCAGAATAATTTCATTGATGACAGCTGTATGATAATTACTTTTGAACATGAGATTGAATGTGATTGGTTCATTCTGAACACAGCCACATGCCCAATGATAAACGGGTGTGCCCATTTATGCAAGCAGGTTAATGTAACTTTGTCATTTTTTCTTTTGCAGCAAAACCCAGCAGCCTTCATTATGTTTGAAAGGTGTCTCTTATGTAATATGCTACTTTCTTTACTGACATACAAAGATTTTTCTGTAACATTTAATTTTGTGCTGGAAAACTAATGTTATATATTTATTTATTTATTTATTTAAACTAATGTTATATATTTATATATTTATAATGTTAAATATTTAGTTATATAGTATATAGTGAACATACCTATTGATGTTACATGTGGAATTTGTCAATATCTGTGGAACAGAAAATGATGAGTTGTATCCTTCTTCCAACATAAGCTAGTAGAGTTCAAATTATTGTAAACCAAATATTATGTATTGTGTTTAAGGCACACAATAAAGCTTCAACAGAAAACTGACTTGTGTCATGTTAAAATTGAAGTCTGCAGTTTCAATGTCCAAACCATAATAGGCAGCTATAAAAAGAACAAAGAGAAGGATAGCCTGAGTTGAAATCCTAATTATTATTTTGCACTATATTCATTTCTAGCTTTTCTCACCAGTGCTGTTGCAATAGGAGGAACAGTTACAAGTATTTGGTTGGTTTTCTGAGGAGTGAAAGAATTAAAATAAGTTTCGAATGTGATATGATAGCATGCCATATAACAAAGTTCTGAAATGGTCTGATCAGTGTATCAGTCATTAATAAATTACTTCAGTTGCTAAAAAATCATAGCAAATGAAAACACAAGTACTACGTCCAAAATTATTCATTATGTCTAAAGAGATGCATATGAATATTGTGAGTCCACTGTATTTGTGTATACATATTTCATCTACCTCTTTATTTGAACAATGGACAATGTTTTATCATAAAAAAGGATATAATAAGGATGAAAGAAAAAATGATCCTAAATAATCAGCTGTAAAAAGAAGAGTATATATTGCCACCACGTTTGCTATACATACCAAAGGTGCAGTTCATTTGGTCTGGAATGCTTAGTGAAACGTATGTCGTTTCACTGTTCCCACTGCTGAAAAATATATAGGTTGTGTTTATATTGTGTGTATTGTGTGCCACCTGTATGTATATATTTATGTATAATTACGTTCTTATATATACAGTCAGGTCCATAAATATTTGTACATTGGCAAAGTTATTTTATCTGTCTACCACAGTATATTGGAGTTTAAATTAAATGATTAATAGGAGCTCAAGGTGCAGACTTTCAGCTACAATTTGTGGGTCTTTAAATCCAAATCAAGTGAGTGGTGTAGGAATTACAGCATTCTTTAAAAATGTGATCTATCGGCTCATATTCACCTTTTGATCTCAAACCTGTACTAATCTTTTTTTTTTTAACATGTAATAACAGTTACTGCTAAACATTAACAAGGTTTCTTACCATGACACATTAACTGTGGCATTTGAATTGCAGGGAATGTCAGGGCTAAGAGAACCGTTGCACTTTTCAAAACTTCCAACTGGTGGTCCTGAAGTACTGCTGCGACAAATCCCTTTTACTGTCAGGTTAAAAGGTGATGAGTTACATGTCGTCTATACGCTGTATATTCTATTTTCTGTAACTCTACAACCATGTGGTGCATTTTTTAGTATGAGTACATTTCGTCATCATTTCTACCAAATCAACAGTTATTTCTACCATATGGACATCAGAATCAGAAACAACCAGAATCCAACTTAAAAGTGTCAGCAGTATTGCATGCAAAACAAGCACTTTACAAGTATCAGTCTTTTATGATTTAAGTCTGTGTATTAAGAGCACTCACCCACTTGCTCTACATTGTCTCCAACCACATAGGCCTGGATGGAAGATTTATTCTGTACTGTGCTCACTGTTTGTATAATGCAGCATGTACTAGTTGGCTGTGTTAATTGCAGCAACACAGTGCATGTAGTCTGTCTAGACCAGATGTTTTGAGCCATTAACATTATATCATCTTTGCATAAAGAATTAACAGGAAAATAGCAAAGGAGAAGAAGCTTGGATAACAGACCTTATAGCAGTCTTATTGGCACACATGACCATCACATCCTAAAAATTAAAATAAATAACAAACTAACTTTTCTTTTTCACAAAGACTTATTCATCCCAATATATACATTTATGTTACATACACACGGATACAAAACACATCCTAAACACTCAGTAAAGAAATATAAAGTACAGATTTTGGGGCTGCTTTCTAAAAATAGTGCTTACTTTGAAGATGTTTTTAGTAGTTTCACTTCCATTTGACATGCTGCAAACAAGGAATTAGAAAGAAGCATTTATCTCACAGGCTTGTAAGCTTGTACTTTTTAAAATTAAATAAAGATTTGGATTGTCTGTATGTACAATGTACTACATGTCTAATTTTCTCAATGAGCAATAAATACTGCCCTTCACATTACCTGCTGTTTCCAAGTGTCCCAGTGAAAAATAGATTTGTAGTATCTGAGCTGACATTTTGTAAAATGGTGGCAGTAATGGGCGCTGACCCCACTCCACTGGGTGAAGTAGCATTGATTTTCAATGGTGTGACAGTAGGAAGAGTAGGACTACATTCGGTTTGATTTTGGAACAGATTCTGAAGCTGAAAAACATTTGAGACAGGCAGGGTTAATTGTAAATCTAGGGTTAGGCATGTCCACTGTAAGTATTTTAAAATTTTCTGTAAATGAAGGGACATTGACACAAATATGAGCATAATTGTCACAAAAAAGCCATGGATCACTGATAACATATAATTTTTGCTCTTCTTCATATTTAAAGTTATATTCAATTATTGACTAACAATTCAGTAAAAAAAAATGTTTGTAGGACAAAACGATGAGCACAATCTCATGAAGTGTGTACATAAAAAAGGGGGGAGGGGGATTCCGGTTAATTTTAAGACACAAGCCTAGTGGCAGATCATATAAATAATGGTACTGTAAGCAAATGTTTAATCCATATTTAACCCAGAATCACCTATTAATAATTAGGTCTAAGCAACATGAAATAGCAGTCATTTTAAATACTTTTGCAAGTCATAAAAATGTAGCAGACTTAGCTAGCTAATTTTAGAAACTTTCTTTCAAATGGCTAAAGCAAACCCTGTTTCATAGTGCTTTCAGGTCTATTTATATATTCTGTTCCAGCTGTCATTTTTTTGCTACTCTGTTGTTATAAGAAATATAAATACATATCTTACGCATTGTTCATCATAGGCATTAGCTTTCAGTACCTTGCTTTTAATGAATAATTCATACCTCAATCAAATTTTTGATACTGGTTTAACGAGTGAATTAGACAGAAGCAGCAAATACTTATGTGTTTGTGTGTATATATATATATATATATATATATATACACAGTGGATATAGTCTACATACACCTGTTAAAATGACTGGTTTCTGGTGAACAAAATGAGACCAAGATAAATCATTTCAGAACTTCTTCCACCTTTAATGTGACCTATAAACTGTACAACTTGTCTGAAAAACAAACTGAAATCTTTTAGGGGGGGGGGGTGAGTAAAAATAAAAAACCAAAATAATGTGGTTGCATAAGTGTGCACACCCTCTTATAACTGGGGATGTGGCTGTGTT
>CM074932.1:8308908-8320843 GCA_037576815.1 Pangasius larnaudii
GACTTCAAAGCACTA
Organism: Pangasius larnaudii; assembly: GCA_037576815.1. NCBI lineage: Eukaryota > Metazoa > Chordata > Actinopteri > Siluriformes > Pangasiidae > Pangasius > Pangasius larnaudii. Next base: position 8,308,924 of record CM074932.1, read on the forward strand.
TTGTAAGTCGCTCTGGATAAGAGCGTCTGCCAAATGCCATAAATGTAAATGTAAATGTACTAAAATATGTACGTTGCTAACATTGTTTGGCAAGTGAAGGCCACAAATCTTCATTTCATTTGCATGAGGGTGATATGACATTTCAGTGGAAGGAAGGGATTTATTTTGAAAGATGTAGTACAATGAGCATTGTTTTCATCTGTCCTGCCAACAGTCACCCATTCCTTCATGTGTGGACTCCATGGCACTCTTCACTGGTGGAGTTGGGCTGTTTAAAGCCTTATTTTCAGTTCAGCCATGTCTGATGCCGAGCCATTTACACACTCAGAAAGCAATTCTGGTCACTTTCTCTGCTTGTTAGACTCTGAATCAGGGTTTAAACCTGCCAGCCAAACACACTGTGTTGGCATTGCTGCACAGTCATCACAGGGACCTCCTAACTGGAGACTGGTCAATGATAGTGGCTTTTAGGGAGCTTAGACACCGGTTGCAAAAGCTCAAATCCTGCAGCATGGATTGTTAGTCACTCCGAGACTAAGCTGTGTATAGTGGAAACCAGCTAACCTTGTGACTAAGCACAAAGAGCATACTGTATATTATTTCAGGAAAAAAAAAAACAATTCAATACATTAAAAGAATGAACTCACAGGCCACTCTTCTTCAGATGGGATGTAATGTAGAAACTAAGCAAATAATTGCCAAGAGAGAATAAATAGCCTAGCAGTGAGAAAGAGGGGTTAGCAGAGAACACTCAACTCCAACGTCATTGTGGTGGTAGTAATTAGACTAATGTAATATGCTAGCTATGATCAGCATCTCAAAATGCTAGCGGTGATTAGGCATATGACCATTGGTCGGCTACACTGTGTGGCATGGGATGGGGGCAGCTGACTGAGCTGAAGTTTTGAGGTTGGTCCCACTCAGCATAGATATGGGAGAATATAGGTAAGCCCAATTCTTGGTGAGTAAAGTACAGCTAACTTTGCAAGTTCATTGGTGGAGAGTGTGGTGTGGTGAGGGAGGACCACCCAACCTTGGCAGGAGCATATATTCACATACCCAATTTTGGCAGACGGAGTGCAAGGTAAAAACTCTGAGTATCGGGAGAAGATGCACGAATGAATGACATACTGAGCAACAGAACAGTTTGTAGCTGACGTACCTGGACAACGTGAGAGTGATAGATAAAAAGGCTACCAAGCTTGGGAATCCAATTTGATAGGAGTCTATCGCCTGCTTTGGAGGGCAGGTTACCTGTAGCTCTAACCATAGTCACAAGCTGTTAAGCAGATAGCACCAAGGTGCACATAAGGTCTGATATGTGTATGAGGCAAGAAGAAGAAAGAGAATGATGGCTGCAAAACAACAGTATCTATATCAAAATACTGTGTCATTCAGTTGACTTATAACTTTGTTGAAGGTCTCGCCATGCATGCACACACATAAGAAGGAGCGTATGAAAAACAGGAGTCAAGAACATTTATTCACCAATAGTCACTTTTGACAGAATCACAGAACAAGTCTAAAATATCTGAGGGCCATTGTATTTAGTTAACCCACCTGTTGTAGCATTAAAGCTAGCTGTGACTGGTAGAGGTGTGTTAGTAGTGTTGATGTATGCTCCTGATGTGTTTGTTGGCACTGCAGTTACTGAACCATTAAGAAAGACAGAGACAGACTTTTTAAAATCAGAATCAAATTAGCATGCATTACAACAATTTTCCAAACATAATGTCCTTGCAATGGTCTAAAAACATCTATTATGATCATTTAGCTCACATTATTAGCATGTTGATCACACACTGTTTCCAGTTATATGAACAAAAATATTATAGAAACAGTGGCGTTAATGTTCCTACAAGCAAAAATGTTGTAGCAACATTGTTGGAACTATAAAAACCTTCTCAAAATCTTAGAAAAATCCAGAAAACCTGACAGATTAAACTTTTTCAAAGGAATTCTGACACACAGAAACCATTATGCTAACCTAAAATTGTTAGCTAGACTGGAACACTTAGCAATTGTTACTTCTATCAGCAATACAGAAACTTAACAATTGAGGGCCATTGCATTTGATCAATGCATCTGATGTAGCATTAGAAATTGCTATGACCCTTTTGATTGTGGTAGTTGTGGTGCTAGTGTTTACTACTGTTGTGTTTGCTGGATCTTTGGTCCTTAAACTGTCAAGACAGAAAGAGAAACATTTCCACAAGAGTGGCATACAGGAATGATGGTTACTTTGATTACTAATACAGAACCATGCTAAAATAATTCTAGTTGGTAAAACCCACCATTTGTAGCATTAGCAAAAGCTGTGACCAATGAGGTTGCAGTAGTTGTGCTGGTAGTAGTCACTTCTGAGGTGCTTGTTGGTTTCTTGGTTCCTGAACAAACGAGACAGAAAGAGAAACAACTTTTCCACAAGAGTAGCATGTGGTACAACAACCAGGAACACTTAACAATGGTTACTTCAATCAGGAATACAGAACCATGCAAAAACGAACGTACACTGTTAACCCACCTGTTGTAGTATTAGCAGTAGCTGTGACCTGTTGGCTCATGGCAGTTGTGGTGGTATTGTTCGCTACTGAATTGACTGTTAGATTCTTGGTCTCTGAACCTTTCGGACAGAAAGAGAAACACCTTTTCTACAAGAGTCACATATGGTACAGCAACCTATTGTAACATTAGCAATAGCTGTGACCAGTTGAGCAGGTGATAGTTGTGGTAATCATGTTCACTACTGATGTCTTTTTGAATATTTAGTTACTAAACCACTAACCCAGATCGAGAGAAAAATCAAACACTAATAATTATTTTAAAAATCATTGTTTTAAACCAAAAAAGATGTTTTAGTGGGTTATAGCAAGGCAACACTTTGAATCAAATATACATACATCCTTGTTTTTCCTTACCAGATGTTATAGCCTGGTGTGCTGTGGATGATGTGCTCATAACAGCAGTTGGGGGAACTGAAATAGGCAGTGTAGTAATATTTTTTGTTAATGATGGAAATCCATGTTCTCCTGTTGGTGCTGTTGTAGTTGCATTTGTTGTCAAGGTGCACGTTACTAGGGAAAAAGACATAGAAATGAGCCAATGAGACCTTCAAATGAGAAAAGAGTCAATTCCTTTGAACGCTAGAATATTATGATATCATCATAAGTATCTGCATAGAAAATAATAAGTCTGGCATAGATCTTCCATGATAAGAGATCAGGATAGATAAAAATAAAAATAAAAACAATAGGTTAAAAAACAGCCAAAAAAGGAAAACTGCATATGCGTCAGCACATTTTAGATCAGTGCAAAAATTAAGGTAAATCTCTTTCCTTGAATTAGACTGACTTGAATGTGAATTCAGGTAAAATATGCATTCCCTAACCAATCAACAATGGTATTTCGACAGCCTAAAAGGGGTGTAATACAATGATAGGAAAGTGAATATTCTAATGTTTAATAAATTTGAACATTGGAGTCCCGCAGCACCAGAGGCTGCATTATGAGGTTCCTCCCAATTAAATTGGATGCGCTTCTCTGTAAATTGCTTTTCTCCCATACACTAGACAAATGGGTGGGTTCAAACAAAAGGTACCATTTTCCAAGTTGTTTAACACATCTCTATGTAAATATCAGGACATGAAAGCCGAAATCGCCTCATATTCATCTTTTTATTCTCAAACCCAAATGTCAAGAAAAGAATTGGCCTTGCTGTTCCAATACTTTCAGAGGGGACTGGATTTCTTTTGAACTCACGCATACTACATGAAGACAACTACAATGACACTAATTTCTTTCTTTCTTTCTTTCTGTGGTTTTGTCTGTTGTTTTCTCTCTCTCTCTCTCTCTCTCTCTCTCTCTCTCTTGCTCGCTCTCTCTCGCGCGCTCTTAAACACCAACTCATTCTTCTTTTTACTGATGGAAGTCAGAATCTAGTCACACATAAAACCAGTCCAGCAGGTTGTCTAAATTATGTTCAGGTTATATGAACCATTGTGTTTCAAGCTAATCGCAAGGCATTTATACAATAACTAACAGGAAAGAATGCCACCTGCTGACGCACTATACGATGCCTTAGATGTTTTCCGCTTTAATAAACACAGTGACATGCAACTCAAGCCAAATGACCAACAATATAATACATTTAACAAATATATAAAGAAGGATGAACACCTCCTATAGAGGAAACATCTTTCAAAAGGTGTGGTGCTATAACATAACCTTGCTTAATAAGCACCAATTTTAAATTTCATAACATGTGTGAAAGTGCAGACTCCTTTTGCTCTTTTTTTTCTATATATGTATAGGTGTTTTTTTTAATCTGACATTTTGTAGAAGAGTCCAATATTCCGTTAGATTTAATTTAGTGTGTTTCTCATTCATGCATTAAAGCTGCTCTGATGTGAACAGACTACATTCACATTAAAAAAATACAACTTTAAAATGCTCTAAATGTGTGGTATTATGGACTCTTATGTGATCACATGACATGATGTGTGATGTTTTGTCTTACCTATCTGAGACAGCAGGAATAAGACAGAGAGTAGAACATGGTCCAGAACCTTCTGTGGCCTGCTGCGCAACACAAAGAGGCTTGTACTCACCATCTTTCTGTAACCGAAATGGGAAGGGTAAATTTACAGTCTTTTTCTAACTTGGCAGCTGCTGGCATGCTGCAAAAGATGACTTGTACAGCTTGTAAAAGACTTTTGAAAGCTGGCATTTTTTAAACATATTTATTCATTTGTTTGGGTTTTTTTTGCTATGTGTCAGACCTGCAATTTGAATGTGATGTTGGGATTGATTATTGCTGAAAATTAAAATACTGAACTCATTTAACCACCATATATGGAGCATACACTGATCAGTCACAACACTTGTGGCACCAAAACAGCTCTTACCCGTTGAGGCGTGGACTCCACAAGACCTCTGAAGGTGTGCCATGGTATCTCACACCAACATGTTAGCAGCAGATTCTTTAAGTCCTGTAAGATACGAAGTGGGGCCTCCATGGATCGGACTTGTTTGTCCAGCACATCCCACAGATGCTCGATCAGATTGAGATCTGGGGAATTTGGAGGCCAATTCAACTCCTTGAACTTTCTGTCACGTTTCTCAAACCATTCCTGAACAATATTTGCAGTGTGGCAGGGTGCAATATCCTACTGAAAGATGCCACTTAGGGAATACTGCTGCCATGAAGGGGTGTACCTGGTCTGCAACAATGTTTAGGTAGGTGGTATGCATCAAAGTAACATCCACATGAATGCCAGGACCCAAGGTTTTTCCCAGCAGAACATTTTTCCATTGCGCCATGGTCCAGTTCTGATGCTCACGTGCCCATTATAGGCACTTTCAGTTATGGACAGGGGTCAGGATGGGCACTCTGATAGGTCTGCGGCTACACAGCTGCGATGCACTGTGTGTTCTGACACTTTTCTATCATAGCCAACATTAACTTTTTCAGCAATTTGTGCTACAAGGATCGGACCAGACAAGTTAGCCTTTGCTCTCACACACACCAAAGAGCCTTGAGCACCCATGACCCTGTCTCTGGTTCACCGGTTATCCTTCTTTGGACCACTTTTGGTAGGTATTAACCACTGCTTACTGGGAACACCCCATAATACTTGTCATTTTGGAGATGCTCTGACCCAGTAGTCTAGCCATCACAATTTGGCCCTTGTCACAGTTGCTCAGATCCCTACGCTTCCCCATTTTTCCTGCTTCCAACACATCAACATTTTGAGAACTGACTGTTCACTTGTAATATATCCCACCCCTTGACAAATGTCATTGTAACAAGATAATAAATGTTATTCTCTGCAACTTTCAGTGGTTTTAATGTTATGGCTGATATATGAAAAAATCATACAGTTCATAGAGAATGTGGTGCTGTTTGATATCTAAGCATTTGTCTTTATTAATATCATCCACTTCAAGATTAAGTGAATGTTTAAGAACAATATTGTTCAGTAAAATGTTTTTTTTAAACTATAATGTAATATGTAATGTAATGTAAGCTAATGTAATATAAGCTTGAAAGTGCCATTTCATGCACCCCAATCACCCCAATCCATCTGAACTTACTCAATAATCAATTACTTTTTCTTCTCCTTTATAGTTCCCTTCAGCATTAGATGTTTTAATTTATTTATTTTCCTGATGTAAAATCCTTTCTTACAGCATTCAGTGCATTCAAACATCAATGTATTTTTTTTTTCTAAAATAGGTAATTTGACTGTGTAGTGCACATAAATAAACAGCTAGAGGATACAGTTTCTTATAATATATTTTGTTTTGAAATGTTAAGGATATTAAGTGAAGATAATAAGTAAACACATTTGTTTTGGTTGGATGGCTACTCATGTCACAGGTCCCTGGACCAGTGGTTAAGCCACAGTGCTCTCACCACTGCAGCCTGGGTTTGATTCCCAGCCAGGGAACCTACCCCAGCCACTGGGGTTGCGTGCAACAGTGCGTTCTCTGTGCTGGTCCCAAGCCCAGATAAAATTGGGGAGAGTTGCGTCACATTAAAACTGTGCCAAATCAAATACGCAGAACAGTGATCTGCAGTGGCGACCCCTAATGAGAGCAGTTGAATGTTTACCTCTGAACAGACACTGAGCTGACCCATACTGTCTTCAAACTATTTTTAAATAATTCATTCATTGGCAAAAGGCTGAGAAAGTCAGTCCAGATGACCTCTGATGAACTCTTACTGGGGATCCCCTGACATTCCCAGGCAAACTGACCAGTAAATGGAGAGCTTCCAAAAACTGACCTCCTGCTTCCCCACCACAAACCAAAATGATGACACTGCTGCTGCTGACGATCCATTCATCAGTCTCACTCTCTCGTTTTTCATGACTCATGAATAAGGTATTTAAACTCCTCAAATACCTGAGGTATTTAAACTCCTCAAATTTATTTTCAGAACTTTTGTCATTATTTTTAACCAAATTAAGTAATAAACTACAAAAGGTGATAAATAATAGGATAATCAAGCCTTTTTAGATATTAATTTTTCCAAATTGATATTACCAGAGATAAATTAAGCCCCACAGATAACAATACTACTATTCACTGTTTATTTCTTATGGTTACTGAACATGTGACCAGTTCATTTTTGTTGGATACAAAAAAGTAAATGTTTCTAATAAGGAAATGAGGCTTACTACAGGTTATGAGAGGGTAGCATTGAGTAAATGGAAAATAATTATTAAGCAAACACTGCCATATTAACCACATGTCTTACCTGACCACACCTAAATGGGGGATCAGCAGCCCTACCAACTGAGTGGAGAAAATATTATATCCAAGCGCAGTGATCTGTTTTATTAAAAAGTATAGTTTAATCTTACTGTCAGTTTAATATTATTAATTCACATTTGGCTACGACGAAGTGGGCGCGCGCGCGCGCACACAAAGTGGCTAAAGTGGTTTTAAAACTGAATAGCACCTAAGAGGTAAGTCTTCTCTTGTTCCACCCTGTAATTACTGGAAATATTTCCACCACATGAACAATGCTTTGTCTTATTTGTCCAGACTGTCTGCTTTCCAACGTTAGTCCTTTTCACACATCATTTGAAAAGCTTTTTTTAGAGATCTAAAATTCGTAATCTGACTAGCCTTTATCGCCTTGCACTGAATTAATTTGACAATAGCCAAATTAAAACTTCAGTTATACTAAACCAGTAGCCTATCAGTAGTCTGAAGAGCCCCATGGTTATAAACTCTCTAAAAGACACCAGATCTCCATCCTAAAATCCAGTAAAGCACTTACGCGTTCGCTGGATTTCATACGAATGTATTTATTACGAATGAACTTAGAGTATTTGTCTGTATCAGAATGACACAGGATATATAAAAGTTGTAGAATGTAAGTGATCAGAGTTTGGTGGTGTAAGGGCGCCCGGTACCTTGCAGTCGGACATCGGCGAGTGTTTATATTGGCACGTGCGAGCGCGGGGTTTCCTCCATCCACGGACGGACGGTGATGTCCGTCAGTAACCCATCGGTTTCTCCCAGCCGTCAGGTTCAGCTCTGTATGTGGATCCAGCCTCTTTACTAATATGAAACGACAAAGGTCTATGTACCGTTTATGTCTTCTAATAAATCGCGCGCCTGTGTTGCCTTGTATGCCGGAGTTAATTAAACTGTTTTAGGCTGAGGCAGGCTGCTTGTACAAGCCAACTGCGTAACCCGCCTCCTCCTCCTGAAACTGTGACGCACCCTGTTACACCAAAGCTCGCAAATCTGTCACTGCACACAAAAAAGAAAGAAAAAATACTCGTAATGGCTTCAAGTTTTCATTGGGCAAAACCTTCAGTATCAGATACTGTACACACTGAATATTCAGATGAGAGAGAAAAACGCCTACTGTCACAACACAGACAACTAGCTTTGAGAAATCATCTGTTCTGACTCAAGAAGCGCAAACATACATTAATAAACTTGGCTTGTGCCCTAAAAAGAATCAAAAGCACGTGACTTATTAACGTCAGCGGGATCCACCCATACCTGTATCATACCTGTCCCTTACGCACACCTTGCCCAAAAAGTACAAACAAGATGTAACATTCAAACATTATTACTGTTACAATGTGAAACCTGGTGGTATATTAATTAATGATTTGCGTTATGAGCAATAAGTGTTGGTGTAAAACAAAGTGATAGAAAGCTTATGTGCACAAGTCTGACTGAATGTCCTTCACTCAACACAATACACAGTTTTGCCATTCTGCTTATTTTTGAGTTCCTCCATAACATGGCTCAGGAGGGAATCCAGCTGGCCATGAGGCAAGGGAAGCTTTTCACAAGTGTAAGAGAACTACATTTGATGAATGTGATAATAAGTGTGTGGAATTGTGAGAGGCGAGACTGTAGACGGTTAGCTGTGTGTGTGTGTGTGTGTGTGTGTGTGTGTGTGTGTGTGTGTGTGTGTGTGTGTACTGAGGTAGGAAGAAAGGAATGTGACCAGGCTTGTTCAGCTTTGCCTCATGAAATTATTACTTAGATTATGGCTCTATATGTAGCTATTTCAAGATATTTTTAGCCTATAGCATGAACATATGAAGTAAATATATTATTTCGGGTATAACAAAATCAGGGTTCTTCAGCATTTATGGTTCTCTGCACAACAAGGGGAACATTTATGTTATCACTTCGTCACAGTTAGACTTGACTTGATTCTTTTGTGTACCATGATAAGATCTCCATATGTTCCATTTGGGCATGCTATAACTTTATCATTATATCACTGTCAGTATAAAATAGTACTTTACAGCATTCTGGAATTGGCTTTATTGTTACATTGACTTGTTTATCAAAAGTGCAAAAAAATCTTTTAAAAAAAAAATATTCTGTTCATTTATGTATTCATTCATTCAGTTTACATGGCAGTAAAGTGCAGTGATGCCATGGATTTCAGCTTGGTCAGAGAACCTCAGTGAGAAAAATGACCAGACATTTGTTTTCAACATTCTTTTGAAACACAAAATGAGGTCATTGTTCCCTGCCAAAAGTAATGAAAGGAAGTGACTCTAATATACACAAAAGAGAATGAGTAAAACACCTAAACTACCTTGCACTAGCTATTGGTAGAAGACAATGGCAGCTCAATGATTAGTCTATGAAATGGCTAAAGTGATAGACAAAGTCAAGAGCATTGGGTTCATCTCTGTCAGAAAAAACACGGTGTTAAAGTTCTTTGTCAATTTATAATTTTAATCACACCTCTGCAGTAATATGGCCAGTATTTTTAGATGCTGACCAAACTTGGAAAAGCAGGCAACAGACTATAACACAACAAGATTTATAGGCAGAAGATGTTCAGCTTTCTTTGTGAAGAGCTTTCTGTGGGAATTCATTGTGTGGACTGCTGTGGGAGGAGGAGAAAGAAACGGGCCTGAGCAGCAAAGACCTATATGAGGATGATTAAAAAAAAGAAAGAAAGAAAGAAAAACTGAAATAGGCATCACAACGGAGGTAAATTTGTGAGCTTGGGACTGTGTTACATCTCACATTGTTCGATGCAGCATTGGAAGAAGCACGAATTAAGGCCATACACTAAAAAATGATTTTTTGTCACACTGGATATTCACAGTACATGACATTCAAAAGTGTGATATTTAAGGTAAGAGAAAATTTGCCTCTGTGACAAAGAATATAGTTAGTTAATAGTTAATAATTAATAGAACTAATAATTAATTAATTAAATAATTAGTTTTTGTAGCTAACTTAGTCATAGCTAGCTAGTAAGCTACTGATCTTTAGCCTACTGATGAAACTTTATGTAAAACTGCTAGAGCTAGTATTTATAAATGTTTATTGGTTGCAAATATACTGTAGCCACATTAATTATGAATGTTTTCTGTGTATTGAGTAAGTTAGTCCATTTCTGCCACCCACCAGTTTGAATTCAGATCAGTTTAGCATAATTTTGAGTGAAATTAGTATTAAATCTTTATAAGCTTTATAAACATAACATGGTCGGATTTCAGAAGAACTGTATATACACACACACACACACACACACACACACACACACACACACACACACACACACAGGATATAATAAGTTTACACACCCCTGTTATAATGGCAGGTTTTTGTGATGGGATATAAATCATGTCAGAACTTTTTCCATGTTCAATGTGAAACGTGCAACTTGTACAAATAAAGTGAAAAATAATCAGAACATTTTAGGGAAAAGTAGGAAAATAATAACCAGGTGGTATAAGCATGCACACCCATAAACTAATACTTTGTTGAGGCACCTTTTGATTTTATTACACCACTCAGCGTGGCACATCTTGACTTGGCAATATTTTCCCACTCTTACTTGCAAAAAACATTCTAGATCCATCAAATTGTGATGTGCACAGCCTGCTTCAGGTTACCCCACAGATTTTTAGTTGGATTCAGGTCTGGGTTCTGGCTACGCCATTCAGAAACATTGATCTTCTTTTTGTTTGAGCCATTCCTTTGTTGATTTGGATGTATGCTGTGAGCCATTTCATGCTGAAATGTGAAATGTGAGTGTGCATTGCTTAACTGGGGAAGAGATGGCACCAGGATGCACTATGGGAAGAAGGCACTATGGCAGAGGCAGTGTGATGCTCTGGGCAATGTTCTGCTGGGAAACCGTGGGTCCTGGCATTCATGTGGATGTTACTTTGACATGTACCACCTACCTAAACATTGTTGCAGACCAAGCACACCCCTTCATGGCAACGGCATTCCCTAATCGCAGTGGTCTCTTTCAGCAAGATAATACAACCTGCCACACTGCCAAGATTATTCAGGAATGGTTTGAAAACATGACAATGGGATGAAGGTGTTCCTTTGGAAGACATTTGCCTTGGCCTCCAAATTTCCCAGATCTAAATCTGATCAAGCATCTGTGGGATGTGCTGGACAAACAAGTCCGATCCATGGAGGCCCCACCTTGCCACTTGCAAGACTTAAAGGATCTGCTGCTAACGTCTTGGTGCCGGATACCACAGCACACGTTCAGAGGTCTTGTGGAGTCCACGCCTCGACAGGTAAGAGCTGTTTTGGCAGCGCAGTGGGGACTTACACAATATTAGGAGGCAGGTGGTTTTAATGTTATGGAAGACATTTTGCTGGAAGACATTTTTTTTTCAGATAGCCTTTAAGAATGCCTTTGACAAAAGAAGAACATACTGAAAACATTCTTATGACTGGAAAGCTGTCGCAAGGTTACGATGGACTTTAACAGGAAACATTTGTGTTTACAAAAAAATGGCAATCGTGTAGAGGATGTTTTGTAAATAAGTTACTTTTTGCTAAAAAGTGTTAATATGGAGACTTTTGGGACACCCTATATGTATGTATGTATGTTTGTTTGTATTTATGTTTGTGTATATATATATATATATATATATATATA
>CM074932.1:8323994-8337649 GCA_037576815.1 Pangasius larnaudii
TTACAATTATGTCACTTTGTCCAAATACCTTTGAGCCCCTGAAAATGGAGGTACTTTGCTGAAAATGGCTGTAATTCATAAATGGTAAATGCTATATTTTTGTGGAACCTCTTAAAATAAAGCTGAAGGTCTACACTTCGATCACATCTTGATTGTTTTGTTTCAAATCCATTGTGGTGGTGTATAAAGGCAAAAATCATAAAAACTGTCACTGTCCAAATATTTCCAGACCTGTAATTTTTCATCTCGGTCTTATTATCTGTTTTGATATGCCAAAATATGTTCATGATAAAATTAACTCTTTCAGATGCAGCCCATCACCCGGCTCATACCCTGTCCAGGCTTATGCTCCAGCATCTATGTTTGCTTCTGAAGCTATAGGAACTGCTCCAAACAGTGTAGATGGTTGGTCACATTCAACTATTATCCAACAGAACTACACAATACCTTCACTAAACCATGGATATAGCGTTGGGCCCAGATTTGGATCCAGCCATGGACATACGCATGGACATGTCTGTGGACACAGCCATGGGCACAGTCATCAATATCAGGCCAACAATTTTTGGATGCCAAAAGCTCCTTATGCCCATTCTCATTTTAGCCCTCCTGAGAATATGGATGTACAATCTTTTGGTAACCCATCACACACAGCAGCTCAAGCAGACTCTGTGGCATCTGTCCCTGTGGTGTCCAGTTAGCAATATGAGTGGTGCAGTCCACCCAAAATCTACCAAAAAAAAAAATGAATATAGTAATGCTGAACCATGACAGGAAAAAAAATGTTAGGCATGCTGTAGCTAAACATAACAAGCCAGCCATGAATCTGTGTAACGTTTGATTTTGTGATGCTGTACCTACAAGCTGATATGGTGAATTTATTTTTTTTCTTTTAATCTTTTGTTGCTTTACATTGTGTAAGAAATACAGCATAACAAAAAAGCAAAAAGAGAATTGTACATTAAAATAAAAAAAATCTCACATTTACATGAATGAGTATGCATACCCCTGCCTTGTGCCCCGAGTCCCCTGAGATCCAGGGGGCTAAGTGGCTCCAGGCTACCCCGTGACCTGGATGGACAAATCAGGATGGAGTATACATATTTCTATGTACATACAGTCCCATCTGAATGACACTACCTAAGGTTGAAATAATGGATTGTGAACAAAATCAAATATAGAATGACCGAATATTAAACACTTTATAGATCAGAATCTCAGCTTTCATTTCCTGATATTTACATCTACATGTGTTGAACAACTTAGAACATGGTACCTTTGGTGGCAGACCACCCAATTTTTTAGGTGAGCTAAAGTAGTCTTAAAGTTAATAACACTGAATATTTGGTTGCATATTCCTTGCTTGCAAGAACTGCATCAAGCCAGCAACCAAATTGTCCCATTTAGATTGGATGCATTTCTCTGTAAATTGGCAGACAGAATGTTTCTGTAGACGTCTGAATTCATTCTGCTCCTACCATGAGTTACATGATCAATAAAGATTAGTGAGCCCATTCCAGAAGCAATGCTGGATTGATGAGCTTGTATGTTTTGGAAGATGAGCAGATCCTTTCTTTCTCCACACTTTGGCCTTTCTATCACTGTGGTAGATGTTAATCTGGGTTCCAGAACTTTTGTGGCTCTTCTGTGTATTTCTTTGCCAATCAAACCAAGAGCAGACATTCAGAGCCATTAACTGTTTAACTAATCAGTCTAACAGAGCACACCTGGGCAACAAGAAACACCAGTCAGTCACGTTACAATATTTTTGATCACTTGAAAAATGCGTGGGTTCAAACAAAAAGTGCCATGTTCTGTGTTGTTTAACACATCTAGATGTAAATATCAGGAAATGAAAGCTGAAATTCTGATCTATTCATCTTTTGACCTAAACCCAGATGTCTTCAGTGTATAGCACTGGCATTGCCATTCCAATACTTTTGGAGTGGACTGTATATAAACTACAGTATGTACAAATCAGAAAAAAGAAGCGGTTTTGTGGAAGCACAATGTATTAAAATGGGTTCATGTCATACGCATGCTCCATGAAATCGTACTGTAAGTGTGAATCACAAGCAGAATTCATACAAATGTTACAAATATGTAACAATCTTTTAGTACTCTATATATATATATATATATATATATATATATATATATATATATATATATACAAATTGAAGAAAAAAACCTTCACAACAGTTGACTGATAAGCCTCAAAAACTCTAGAAGACTAGAGTTTGCCAAAAACATTATTAAAAAAAAAAAACAGTCCTAGAACATCCTCTGGAGAGATGAGATGATCAACTTGTACCAGAATGATGGGAAGAGTATGGAGATAGGAACTGCTCATAATCTGAAGCATACCGTTTCATCTTATGGAGTCGGCATGTATAGCTGGTTCCTTTGTATTTATTGATGATGTATCTGCTGACAAAAACAGCAGGATGAATTCTGAAGTGTATAGGGCTAGTTTATCTCCTCAGATTCAGTAAAATGCTTCAAAGCATATTGGACAGTGCTTCACACTGCAGATGGACAATAACCCAAAGCATACTTCAAAAGCAAGCCAAGGCAACAACGTGGAATGTTCTGCAATGGCCAAGTCAATCACCTAATTAAACATGCAATTCACTTGCTGAAGGCAAAATTGAAGGTAAAAACACCCCAAGAACGAGCAGGAACTGAAGACAGCTGCCGGAAAGCCCAGGCAGAGCAGCACTAGGGAAGAATCCCAGCATCTGGTGATGTCTCTGAGTTCCAAACTTCAGGGAGTTATTGACTGCAAAGGATTTTCCACCAAGTATTAAAATCGAAAATTTAATTTATAATTGTTTGTCCAAATACTTTTAGTCCCCTAAAAAGGGCTAAAAAAAAGTGCTGTAAGTCCTACACTGTTATTTAATTTCAACTCCAGTTGTCAATGTCCAAATATTTATGGCTACCTGACTGTATATTAATTAATATTTTAGGTGGATGGCACAAAAAAAGCACATTAAACAAGATAAAACCACTGAGCAAGGCAGTGCAAATTATAATTACATGGAATTCAAATTCTAGATATTCTTGAAGATTGGTTGGATATATACTTCCTGTAGTAGATTTATAAACTGTGGCCTTAAACTGATTCTGGACTGGTCAGATTAAAATGACCAAGAACGTGGGTCAGAGAGACCATGTGAACTAAATCTGGTCATCTAAACTCTGTTTAACTTAAATATTCCTCAGAGCATGATGGTATCAATTTAAAGCGTATTTTACAGTGAACAATGTGGTGATGTCAAAAGTACCGAACAAGTTTAGTAAATAACATTTACAGAATATGGTTTTATATTTTTGCAACATGTGACTGTCCATCTCACACACCTACACATCAGAGTTTCTGCTAAGAATTTCTGCCGCTGGTCACTGTGTCCGGGAATGATGATGTTTACCGGACAAAATTCCAGTCATGTGTTCATTACTACTGCTGCGAGGAAAAAAAAAAAACACTGAAATTTTGGGCTATACAAGAACGACTCCATCAAATAAAATGAACATTTAACCTTTTTTTTGCATTACAGTCAACATTTAAATAAACAAATAAAATAAAATAATTAACAGGCCTATGAATGCAACAAACAACTGAGAACAAGAAAACTTTCCGCTAACGAAAAATATTAATTTATGACATGAACGCTAATAATATTTTATTTATCTTTGTTTTAGTACCCAAACGTTACCCTTACAACACACATTCTCAAATGCATGACATTTCTGCTTCTTGGCAGCTGGACCAGGATCCTATGTCTCCATGACCTCAACATATTCCTCACTGTCTGGATTACACTGATAAGAATCCCTTGCTTTCAGCAAGAACATTTTGCGGGATTGTACAGTGAATATTTGCTGGTAGATCTCAGTATCATTCACCTTGCGTTTGCAAGAAACTTTGGAACTGAGTAAAGCAATATCTGACTCTGTAAGTGGAAACTAATTTTGGTGTACAGAGTGTACATAACTAGGTGACAGGAATTTTTAAATCTGTAACTGAGTAAGGTATCGGGACAGTCTGCACGTCAGCAGAAAGTTCCGCCTACAAGACCAATAAACCAATAAATAAGTGAAAATCATTCCAAACGGTTAAGCCATTTTTATTTCGACTTTCGGATGAATAAAATATTTTAGCCTAATGCACAGCATCAGAAGTTGCATTCAACTTTTGTTTGTCTGGTTGGTTGGTTCATTCATTCATTCACAGTAAGTGCGTTATCCTGGTCAGTGTCACAGTGGACCCAGAGTCAGGAATACACCCTGGATGGGATGTCACCCTGTACACACACTCACACATTCATTCACACTTAGGGCAATTTACTGTAGCCAATCCACTGACCAGATGCGAAGAAACTGGAGAACGCGGAGGAAACACACACTTTAAATTAAAATCTGTAAATTAGAAAAGCAGAGTATAATTGCATTACAGTAAAGTGTGACACTAAAGCTTCAACTTCACACAATAACATATGGCACAATTAAGTGCAAAAAAAACATTTGTATAAAACAAAAAAAAGAATTTCTCTGTGGATAAAGACTTTGGGAGTGTTTGGCTTTCATTCATAAATCTTTTGCTTTGTCCTGATTTGTGTATTTCTGGTAAACTACACCCAGTGTGGTGAAGAAGTTTCCCATAAACAGCACAAGGAAGGTGGAGCCACACATAAGGACCTGTAAAACAGAAAGGGACATGAAAATACTTCGTACCAGTTTAAAAAAATAAAATAAAAATAAAAATAAAAAAAAAGGAAAAGAACAGAATATCACAAAAACACCATGATATTGACTGTATTTCTACCAGTATAGATCAGAAATGTTCTTCTAACATCAGTGTGTTTTGCTGAACAAACTTGAATGTCTTAGTTTGTCCTTGCACAGTGGTGGGGAAACGACTAAGGCCCTGGGTTACTGAACAGAATGACATGGTTGAAGCCCCAGCACCGCCAAGCTTCCACTGTTGGGCCCCTGACTGACCATGACCCATAACCCTCTATGCTCTAGGAGCACTGTATCATGGCTAATTTTTAAAATATACTGTGATATACATTTTTGGTCAGGTTAAAGTGAGCGTAATGTTAGTAGGCATTAATACCTTAAACATGAAGAGGCTTGAACTACTGCAATTTCTACAATATTGTTATGTCTTACCTGCCACTCTTTCCATTCTGGCAGTTGGGCCATTTGGAAAAGTGTGATTCCATTGTAGAGTTGCCAAAACTGAAAGTACACAAGTAGAAAATAAGAAAAGTGAAAATCATACATTGAATGAAATCTTTACCTTATGACACACTGGTATAATCTGCCATTGCACACTAAATTCTATGCTAGATTTTGCAATTATGCCAAAGTTTATTTCTGTGCAATATGCTTTTTTTTCCTGTTTTCTTTACCACCACCCTGACCAGGCGAACATAGTTACTGACGATGAATGAATAAATAAATCAATGAATGAATGTTTTACTCTGATTACACCTGATATAACTATTACACCTGTTTTGAAGTACCTATTTACATGTAATGTAAATATTTACATTTGCAAATCATTCGCACTCTATATTTAATTTGAAATAGTACAAAGACAACATATCAAATCTTGAAACTGAGAAATGTTATTGTTTTTTGAGAAATATATGCTCATTTTGAATTTGATGCTATCAACACGCTTCAAAAAAGTTGGGACAGGGGCAAAAGAAGTTTAAACGATTTGCGAATTATTGTATTCTGTTTTTATTTATGTTTTACACAGCGTCCCAACTTTTTTGGCAACAGGGTTGTACACTATTACTTCAAAGCCACACAGACTGTATGTTGAACCACTGAAGTCCAAAGAATACATAATTACAATGATGAGAAATCCACTGTGATACTCACATGGCCAAAGAAAAGGAAAGGCAACAGAAACGTTAGTCCCCTCCACATCCAGGACTGAAAACCCTCTGAGAACAGAACATGGACATACTGGTTAATTACCCAAACTATGCTGTTCTACAATTATACAACTTGGGGATGTTTGAGCACACAGCGCTGGCACTCAGTATGATGTGGTGCACTGAACTTTGAAGAGTGGGAAAACATGCCTTCTTCACTGACAGGCACACATTAAGGATAACAAAAAGAGGGAAAGAGCATCGTTTTTGAATACTGAAGATGTACTAGTAATAAAAAAAAAAGGTATATACACATGTCATACTAGACTGTACTGATCCAGAGATGCCTGGAATGCTTGCCAAACTTTCCCTGTTATTCTGAATTGTTGACATGCAAAATACCAGTAACACCACTCAACAATACCCCTACTGACATCAGAGCTGGATTTCTCTGTGGTGTGGCCATTTAGAGTATACTGTAGCTCACCAACTGTGAGGTCCATGTTGTGTCTCTCTCCC
Source organism: Pangasius larnaudii (assembly GCA_037576815.1). Taxonomy (NCBI): domain Eukaryota; kingdom Metazoa; phylum Chordata; class Actinopteri; order Siluriformes; family Pangasiidae; genus Pangasius; species Pangasius larnaudii. The sequence continues at coordinate 8,330,414 of CM074932.1, forward strand.
AGAGCACGAAGCCGGTACAGACAGCCACTCTGGTAGTAGTACTGAAGAAACTGGACGAAATCTGTATGAAACATGAGTTTAAAATGTGCCTCTCTACACATATACTAACCTCTCAATATGAGTCTGATAGAAATGAGACTTAAAAGAAGCCATATTACTTATATACATAGAGTAAGACAGGAACTGGTTCCTAAACATTTGGTAGAGTTCTCCTTCAGGCCTATAAAACAGAGGTGACATCAATAATTCCTTGTTCTAAAAAAAAAGCTGGTTTACTAGCTATTGTCCAATATACCGAATATATGACTGTGTGTATGTATGTACACACACACACACACATTTTATATATATATATATATATATATATATAAAATGTATATACATATATATACACACACACACATACACACACACATGTATGTATCTGTATCTACATAACATTTAGGACACTGTCATTACAGCAAAAAAAAAAAAAAAACATACTAAGAAACTCTAAATTGCATGTAAATATTTCAGAGATTCTACATTTCACTCAAGCTGTTGTCAGTAATAAAATTTGTAATGGAAATTGTTGTATTAAATTAGAAAATAATGCAAAATAGACATATTTCAGTAGTGGTCTCAGACTTTTGGCCCCCACTGTATATAATGATCACATATATTTATCATTGTACCAAGATTATGCTTTAAACTGCTAACAGCATATTATCTTAACAGAAGATAACAGAAATATGTCAGCTACAGCTTTAGATCTACAATTGTTTTAGGTTTAGTTTCGTACAACCGATACAGTTACATCATTTCTCATAAGTCCTGAAAAAGATACAGCATATCTTACCAAGTCAGCATTACACCAGAGAGGAAAGTTGAGACATAATGTTGAAATACCCACCAGCCCTTAATCCTGCAACACCAAAAGAGACAGAAAACCCTGGTCAGAGGTCGAGATGCTACCAAAATCAACAAAAGCTGAATGTTTACATCAATTTACTGCACTTAAAAAAAAAAAAGACTTAACACTAGACATTGCATTTGGTATATCCATTTCAAATAGAAAAGTGAAACAGTCATTGTATTTGATTTGACTTAGTTTGTAACAAGTGTATGCTTTTATTATGTAGTTATTACTCACTTAGAGCCATTATTAATGAGTATACTCTCTCTTATCGTCAATGTGCAGTAATACCACACCAACAGAAAGTTGAAAAGTGCATCAAGCACCCTGTTAACGAAAAAACAGACGAAAAGCACAGAATTTACTTTATAAAAATGAATGAGGTGAAGAGCTGTTTCTTGTGTATGCATTACAGCTTCTTATGTTACCTATATAACTGTGGTTACCATGACCAAGTTACTGCAGGGCAGGTTCCCTTTAAACTAGTGGAGATTTCCCGTTCACTTAATTCCTTGCTGAGTACTAACAGCAAAGTCTTCACATTGTGACCGTTACCATGACCATGTGTGCAGCCTATGAAAGGCCCCCGCTATGTTATGCTTGTCGTCTGGCCATCCTCTTCAACCCAATTGACCCAGGTGGCCATAATGGTCAATAACTTGGTTGCAGAACCATGGTTACATATGTATCCTTCCTTTAGACAGATGTCTTGAATCCACTTCTTCCATGACAAGATGAGAAAAGGAAAGAGGACAAGCATGACTTGTGGGGGGGCCTTTTACAGGCTGCTTAGTTGAAGTCACGGTCACAAGGTGATGACTTTCCATTACTATTGCTACTCCACAAGGAACCAAGCAAACAGGAAACCGTCCTGGTGGTCTGGAACGAAAGGAAGTAGGACAGTAAATATCCATCTAATGCAGTACAGAGGATGCTAGACGTACCTGTAGCTGACCACAATGCGGCACGTAAAGGAGAAAAGTAGAAGTATGACAGTCAGGTAGAGCTTGAACTTCTCATATTCATCTTTATAGGCAAATCTGAAAGATTTTAAGAAGCAAAAGATTTATGTTTCATACTTTCATTACAAGTTTTGCAATGCTGTATAAGGCTGTTATCAGATACTTACTTGGCCTGTTTCTTAAGGAGGGTAACATTCACATTTCCAAGCACAAGACTGAGGTATAACCTAGAAGACAAAGTGAGCAAAAGTATTGCAACACAGTAACCTCTAATGTAATCAAAAATCTATTACAGCTAAATTATTTTGCATCCAACAGCCTACTCTGCACAGACACAGCTTTCAATAAGTCAACAATTCTGCCATGCTTCTTAGTTAAAGGCTGATAATGTGTACTGAAGGTGTGGCTGTCCTATTTGCTTTACCCATTTTTCTTTGGAAGGAAGGCCTCCATCTCGAAAAATACATCTGGTCTTTCTTTCATTGATTCTTGGATCCCATCTATAGTGCTTAAGTCCTCTGGGCACACTTTCTGTTTGCATCTAAAAAATATATATATCTGTAATATCTGTTTTGTAGGTTAAAAAAAAAGCACATTACTGTAAACAGTCTACACATGCATTTGACCAGGCTTTGACACAGCTTAAGTAAGAAAGCACTTCAACAAATAGCACTTCAGTGGGACCAGTTAATGCAAATCATACTCTTCAAGTGAAGCGGAAAGCTCTTTTAGCCTTTTCTTCTGTCGTGAAATAGAAGTGGAACAGCTATTTTGTAATTTGGAAACCTCCTCCAGCTTTTGCTTGTAGAGACGATGGGTCTCCTGAAAAAGGAAGTGAGAAACACTTCAGATGATGAACTTTACAAAAAACAACTCAGCAAAGAAAGTAAAGAAAGTTATTTAGCTGGCTAAAAGGTATATTTGTCTGGTTAAAGGGCATTGCTATTTATGTTAATATTTAAAAACACCTTTGCTGGTAAGAGGTTGAAATTTTGCTTCTTATTCATCTTTTCCGTTCCACCTTAAAAGATCCAGGACATGCGACGTCGTGCCTGTAGATGGCGCCATTTCGTGTAATAAAATTACTTGTACAATTCAGTGAACTGTGCATAAAAGAAGACATACCTGCTTATTTCGTACGCCATTTCAAAAGCATGAAAATTGTATTTTAAAATATGTTTAATATATTGTATATATACTCACTAAGAATTTTTTTTATTGTAGGAATTTTGAAATAATGGTCATATTAACTTTGCATACAGGCATATTGCACTTTCTGCCTAATTCCTCTGCCATTATCCCCTCATTTTCAAAGTGTCTGACAAATGTGACAACTGCGCATGAAAATAGGTGTGATGTACTATCCAAACACTCAATATGAAAAAAAATTTACTGTATGAATTTTGAATAATGGGCCTGTGACTTGGCATTTGAGACTACCACATACGGGCAAACTGCACATTCTGCCCAATTCCTATGCTATTATCTTCTCATTTTCAATGTAAATGGGTGAAAACCCTCAATATGAAGATATGGTACTGTAGAAATGTTTAATAACAGACCTATGAACCAAGCCCCACTGGCACCGTTACTGCATGCTCAGTGCCACACAAGCTACCTTACACAACCAGAACCACACATGCATTAGTGCATGACACCAACACTCATCCCAACCCTATCTAAAATATGAAGGGGTCATTGTAGCCAGCTCACTTAACAGGCTTTGCTTTCAAGTAGTTTATGTATTCTGTGGATGTAATCCACAGCCATCGTGACACTTTTTCTGCAGCCTTTGTGGTGTTTCTCATAGCTTTCCTAGTTTGCAGCCCTGTGATGGCAAGAAGCTTAAAGGACCTGTACAGAGACTGGCCTGTGAAGCCTCTGTAGCCAATTGCACTATTTGTCCATGTAGTACACAGTTATAGAAGGGATTTCTTTATAATTGCACTATCTGCTATCACCCAGATGAAGATAGGTTCCCTTTAGAGTCTGGTTCCTCTCAAGGTTTCTTCCTCCTATCGTCTCAGGGAGTTTTCCTTGCCACCATCGACTCTGGCTTGCTCATTATGGATAAATCCACATATTTACAATTTATTTTGATTTAATTTAATTTGAATGTATTTATTCCTGTAAAGCTGCTTAGTGACGATGTCCACTGTTAAAAGCGATACACAAATAAAACTGAATTGAATTTGAAATTACTAGGCCTTCCAGAGCTCTGTCCACAAGATCTTATTGTCCATCACTTGCTCCTATCTGGTCCAAGCAGCCTTGTGGCAATGGGGGTGTGGTCGAGCGTCAGCTGTGGACGGACAGGAGGCGGGCCGAACCGACAGGTAACACATGATGATTCTCACCTGTGTCTTATTACCACCAGTCTATTTATTTGCATCTTTGTTCTTTCATAAGAGAGTAACCAACGAGAGAGAGAGAGAGAGAGAGAGAGAGAGAGAGAGAGAGATAGCTGATGGAGCTCGTGAGACACGCACACACACCCATACCCACGCCACAGAGCATGAACTTAAACCTGACAGACTGAAAGCTGCGAGTCTGGAATGGATCGGTTTTCTGTTGCTGTCCTATTTTTTTTTTTTTTTTTTTTTTTTTTATTAAAGTGCACTGATAAGCGCAAGCCCGGAGCTTGGCCAAAATTCTGCCTGCATCCCGAGTCTTCCTACACACCCTCACGCACCAGGGTTCTACAGGCCTATTACCACATTCCTACAATCTTGCTGGTGCAAAGTTCCTCCACTCCTGCTTGCACCTCCTCCTGGATCAGCTGGAGTCTCTCCTTCTCTTGGAGTGCTATCCTGTCCAGACCCCACAGATCCCACTAGCACTCCGTGACTCAGCCAGGATTCTGCCTGGTCAATGGCCTCCTCTACTTCATCCCAGTTCTCACCTCAATGCCTGCCGAGTAGACTCTCGTGTACAGAAACACCCCTCTTTCTCAGGTAGCCATGAACTCCTCTGTCAAGACTGCTAAAAGGGAGTTGAAGCTTGTTCCTGTTCCCATACAAGGCAACAGTGCTAAAGCTTTGCGAGAGGCCCAGCCACCTGTGCAAGAAGTAGCTGATCTTTCTCTCAAAGCCCTCAACAGTGGTAAGCGGGACCTCATAGACCAGCAGGAGGCAGAGGAGTCATGGTAGAATGCCATGGTGATAAATCCAGGCTTTGACCTTCTCCAATAGCCCTGATTTGCCTATAGTTGTCAGCCATGCCTGTAGCTCACAGTTGGTTGCCCAGAGGTTGCCCATTTTAGTCGCCCATGTCCTTCATATTGCAGGCAAAACCTTGCCCAGGTTCTTAACTGACCAACAAGATCTGGATTCCTGCTATGGAGAAACAGAATTCCAGGTGATGAGTCAATCAAGGCCTTGTAGGATCCATCTGCTTCCTAGCACTGATGATGTCATCCATAAATACCCTGATGGGTGGCCAACACCAGACTTGGTCAAGAGGCCTCCACATTCCACTTTAGCCAACTTGACAAGCATTTTCATGGCCAGGGCCAACAACGTCACTAAAATGGTACACCCATTCCAGCCAGTGGGATGCTGATATTGATGTTCCAGAAGTGGCTCTCAAAATTAAGCAGCTTTAGTAATCCAGAATGAGGTCTACCTGATCCTCATTGATCCTACCTCAAACATGATGTACAGCTTGTGTGAGATTGAGCCATAAGCATTGGTGGGCTCCTGCGATGTCCCAGCTCTTGCTCTTTGCTCTTTTCTCAGGGCCATCAGATTTTTGAGATGTTTTGAGAATGAGAAGTTAATTACAGGAATCAGACAGCATCAAATTTGTCTGTATCTGACGGTTTCAAATGTCAAGCTCACAGGTCTTTTATTCAAAATTCCTACAGTAAAATTTCTTCATATTGAGTATTTTGATAGTACATTAAACATATTTTCCTAGCCAAGTGACAGATATTTCGGACGTTTTGAAAATGAGGAGGTAATGGCATAGGAATTGGGTAGAGAGTGCTACTTGCATGTATGCGACAGTCTCAAATGCCAAGTTAACAAGGCCATTATTCAGTAGTGAGTATTTATACATTAAATATATTTTATATGCAATTGTTTGTCAAGTTTTTGAAATTGCATATTTGAATATGTCAAGCTTTTGAAATGGCATACGAAATGAGCAGATTTCTCCTCTTTTATGCACAGCCTTCACTGAATTGTTGAAGTAATTTTATTGCGCTTCATGGCGCCATCTACAGGCGCGAGATCGTAAGTCCTGGATCTTTTAAGGCGGAACGGAAAACGCGAATAAGCAGCTAACTTCAGCCTCATTTTGTTGTTGTTGACACAGACAACGGCAGACGATACTTTTCGACATGAAATCTGTCGAGAAGATTATTAGATTATAGGATCCTTCACGACACGATTAGCTTCTAGAATGAGGCCAGATAAAGTTTTAAGTTGGCTATTCAACACAATTACATACTTTATTCTTAGCCAATAAGACTTGAATAATTACTGATCGTGGCTAGTTAGCTAGCTCGGGGTAGCTCTGCAGAAGAATTATTCGCTAGCTAGCCATCTACAATCATTAGCTAAGATAATGGTGGATGGTTATAATATTATAAGAAACTGCTGCCCTCTCACCTGAACTTGCTGATAGTCCTTTTCGAGATCTTCCCATTCCTGTAAACACTCGGTCAAAGAGGTTGGGCTAAATAACATATCGTGAGAGTTGCTGACTGAAGAAATGTAGGTAGCTATCTCGTTATACCGAACTGGCTTGAAGATTACGATTTATCCCCCGCCTATTCTCGCTGGAGTAAATGAAATGAAATCAGCTCGCAAGCCAGTGCTCTGTTTGATGGACGGGCGTCATCTGAGCACCAGAAGACGAGCAGAAGAGAGGCGTATAACTATGGTTCAATCCCAAACGGAACCGCATTAGATTTACTGTACCGATGACGTGTGGTGCGTTATTTTATACCCTACTTAGTGCACTTCTATAGGTCAGATGTAACTATTCGGCAACGCCTGTTGTCAAATGCCCCCACCCTGCTAGTCACGGGATTCACCCTTTAAAATAAAGGACTTTAGATTAGTAAATGTCGTGGAATTCCAATCTTATTCGATCAACCATAATTATTGGCACCCTTCCGCAGAATGGGCAAACATGTAATATACACTATATTGCCAAAAGTTTGTGGACACCTGATCATCACACCCACTTTAATCATCCCATTTAAGATATACAGTACTTCCACCACATATTTGGCCATATAGTTAGATACAACTTTATTGTCATTGCACAGTACAGGTACATAATGCAGTTTAGCATATATATATATATATATATATATATATATATATATATATATATATATATATATATATATACAAACACACACACACA
>CM074932.1:8352671-8366987 GCA_037576815.1 Pangasius larnaudii
TATATATATATATATATATATAGATAGATATACTCACCTTTCACCATGACTCTGTGTGTGTGTGTGTGTGTGTATATATATATATTCACCATTCACTTTACTAGGAACACCTGTACACCTGCTCATTTATGCACTTATCCAATCATCCAATCATGTGGCCGTAGCATAATGCATAAAATCATGCAGATACAGGTCAAGAGCTTCAGTTAATGTCCACAACAAACATCAGAATGGGGGAAAATTTGATCTCTGTAACATGGCATGGTTGTTGGTGTTTGAATATTTTTTTCAGAAACTGACTCCTGAGATTTTCATACTCAACAGTTTCTAGAGTTTACACAAATTGGTGTGAAAAACAAAAAACATCCTGTAAGTGGAGGGTGTGCAGGCTGAAACACCTTGTTGATGAGAGATCAGAGGAGTATGACCAGACTGGTTTGAGCTGACAGGAAGTCTATAGTAACTTAAATAAGCACTTTTTACAACCGTTGTGAGCAGAAAAGCATCTCAGCATGCACAAAACATCGAACCTTGAGGGAGATGGGCTACAACAGCAGAAGACTACATTAGGTTCCACTCATGTCAGCCAAGAACAGGAATCTGAGGACACAGACAATGGAGTCACAGACTCCAGTCTTAAACTGTCCAGTTTGGGTGAGCCTGTGCCCATGATAGCTGAAGATTTCTGTTCCTGGTTGACAGGAGAGGAACCTGATGTAGTCTTCTGCCGTTCTGGTGTTGGTCGCGGTGTCTGGGATCGATTCAGTTTTCCAGACAAATGAGTATAATAAATTTTGGGCTATACAAGAATGACACCATCAAGTAAAATGAATGTTTATTTAACTTTTTTTTTGCAGACAGTCTACAATTAAATAAACATAAATAAAATAGTCAACACGCCTATGAATGCCACCAACAGTCCAACAGCTGAGAACAAGAAACCTTTCCACTAATGGAAAATATTACTTTATGATATGTCTGCTAATAATATTTTATTTATCTTTGTTTTAGCACCCAAACGTTACCTTGCAATGAATATTCTCAAATGTATGCCTTTTCAGCTTCTTTGCAGCTGGAATAGCATCATACGTCTCCGTGCTTTTAGCTAAGAGTCGACTGTTTAACCATTGTCTGTTCAACGGCACGATTGTACAGGGACTATTTGCCTGTAACTTTTGCCGGTGTTAGCATTATTTAGCTAAGATGTGTACTTCACTAGCTGTCTAATTTTGTCACATAAAATGGATATTAAAGAGGGCACCATTTAGAAAACTACATGAATCCCATTTCAATTCCTCTCTCATTGTTTGAACACGGCCACTCAAGAAAACAGCAATTCCACAACAGTGGCTATATGAATTAGAGGCTAGCAGCAGGTAATGATACAACTCCCCAGTGGCAGCGTGCTTAAACAGCTACAGTACATTTAAACAGTGACCCACAACCTACCTTTTATACTTCAGCATATTGTCTATATTCATTTAAAGAGACATATTATTGAATAAAAGGATGTGCAGAAAAAAGTTTACTTACTTTAGTTTACAGGCCTTCTTGTCCAACATCAGTGCCTGTTTTCACAAATGTTAATGTGACTGAATGGGCAGAAATTCCTACAGACATATGCCAAAATCTTGTAGAAAGAAGAGTAGAGGTCCATGGTTTTGTAATGGGAGTTTTTGGAGTATGTGAAATGGGAATTTTGGGAGTATTTGAAATGAGAATTTTAAGAGTGTTTGAAATGCAAATGTACTACTGGAATTCAGAACCCCACACAATATCATGTCTTAATGGCTGATCTAAAATTTAATCTGCAATTGACTGTGAGTTAACTGAGCACAAAAGATACACACATTTTTAGATTAAGGCTTTTCAGAAATACACTGTTTTTATTTTTTTCAGCACTCCAAGAGATACACCACTGTGTAATAAAGAAAATGTTGTAGAAGTAATTACACATTAGTGCAATAATGAACAACGTTTTGGAAAACAACTGCTAGGTAAGTCATTTTAAGCTACAAAAGTTACGTATATAATCAAAGTGTGTAAAAAGTGTCAGCATTCTTCAATCGCAGCCTTTTTTATTCTTGTTATTACCTGTACAGGATTCTTCTCCTGTGGGATCATAACCACTGAATGCCATCAGCTGAAACTGGGACATCAGCCATTTTAATGATTTACTTTGGACTGTGCTCTCCAAAAAGTATTGGAAAGGCAAGGCCAATTCTTTTGTTTTTGCTATACACTGAAGACATCTGGGTTTGAGATCAAAAGATGAATATGAGATGATAGATCAGAAATTAAGCTTTCATTTCCTGATATAAATCTGGATGTGTTAAATGTACCAACATGGTACCTTTGGTGGCAGACCACTCAATTTTTAGGTGAGCAAAAGTACTAGAACAGACTTAAAATACATAACATAACTAGAACAGTCTTAAAATACATAACACTTAATATTTGGTTGCATATCCCTTGCTTGCAATAAACTGCATCAAGCTGGTGACCCACTGACATCATCAAACTGTTGCATTCTTCTTATCCAGGTTTGTACTGCAGCTTCTAACTGCTGTTGTTTGTTTTGGTGGCTTTCTCCCTTCAGTCTCCTCTTCAGAAGGTGAAATGCATGCTTGTTTAAGGTTTGGTGATTGACTTAGCCAGTCTAAAACCTTTCACTTGATGAAGTCCTTTGTTGTGTTGGCAGTGTGTTTTGGGTCATTGTCTTGCTGCATGATGAAGTTCCTCCCAGTTAGACTTGATGCATTTCTCTGTAAATTGGCAGACATAACATTTCTGTAGACTTCTGAATTCATTCTGCTGCTACCATCATGAGTTACATTATGAACAAAGATGCCATGCAAGCCCAAGTCATGCTTAACTGATGAGCTTGTATGTTTTGGATCATCATTCTTATTTCTGATAAGTGGTTTGCATCTATATTTCTGCTCTCAAGGTCATCTTCAAATGATGGATTGTGATACCTTCACCCCTGCCCTGTGGAGGTTGTTGGTGATGTCACTGACTGTTGTTTTTGGGTTTTTCTTCACAGATCTCACAATGTTTCTGTCATCAGCTGCTGTTGTTTTCCTCAGCCAACCTGTTTGATGTATGGATGTTACACTACTTTTTCAGGACATTCCAAATAGTTGTATTGGCTATGCCCAATGCTTGTGCAATAGCTTTGATTGAGGTTCCCTTTTTTCTCAGCTTCAAAATGGCTTGCTGTTCTCCCTGATCTCTGGTGCTCATGTTGGTTTATCCTTTGTAACAACAAATGCAGTCTTCACAGGCAACACCCAGGGCTCAAACCAAGGGCTATTAACTGTTTAAACTTAATATAACAGGGCACACCTGGGCAACAAGAAATACCTGTCAGTCACATGTTCCAATATGTCTGATCATTTGAAAAATGGGTGGGTTCAAACAAAAGGTGTCATGTGCTAAAGTGTTTAACACATCTAGACATAAATATCAGGAAATGAAAGCTGAAATTCTGATCTTTCTTCTCATGTTCATCTTGTGATCTCAAACACAAATGTCTTCAGTGTATAGCAAAAAAAAAAGCCCTTCCATTACATTCAGAGGAGCCTGTATGTTTATTTTGATCTGTGGCTGGTTGGTAAATGACCTATTGAGATATGTATTTACTGTACTGTTATATTATCCATTAATGCTGATAGTAATGAGAGTTTTTTTGGTTTACTGCTTCAAGTTCAAGTGATAAAACTGATATACTGGAACTACACATGGAATACAGTTCATGCTAAAACATGTTTTATTGTCAGGAAGCAAACTGATGTTGGCACAATGTCTGTTTTGGGCGGCTATGCTGGCCCTCCTCCTATACAATGCTACACCAACATTTTGCAAAGGAACACTTTTCACAACCCTCTCTGTGGTGGCAAGGTGGATTTAAAAGTGGCTTAAAGTGTGGTGGCCTTGGTGGCCCAATGGACAAAATGACATCAGGCCAATGCTGCCCTCCTAAATAAAATGCACTTTGGTCCTATCAGCTATAAGCTGGCAATCCACAGGCCACTCTGGTCAAGCTGGTAGATGGAAACCATTACTAAGTTACAGCTGTCTAAGTTACATAACATCATAGATAAGTTGTTTTAATGAAAATAACACAGTAAGGTGGAAGATCTCAAACATTTATTGATCAAGGACAAGTTGATTATTGATTATAAATTGTTTATTAGACAAGTAATAAGGCAGCTGGAAAATAACTTACAAGCTGGCAGAAATGGCCTACCAGTCTGACCGGCTCTGCCTGTGTTTTGGTCAGACAAAGCTGGATTTTTCAGCACGTTGGCACCCAGCATCACTTTGCTACCAAGGTTAGTCTGCATGGTGGAGTTAGTTCAGGCCTCACAGAGCTGCTGACGCAGGGACTCAGAAGCACAAGCTCCTCCACTACTGAGCAAATCTTAAAGAAAGAGCACGATTTACACAACCAAGCAATGATATTACGCTAAAAAAATATCTCATTTTTAAAAACTGGTTTAAATGTATTTTCCTGAAACCACTTTTTATTTTATTTACATATGTACCTAAATATGATTTTTTACTGTGTGTGTATAATATGTAATTCCCAAAGTAAAGACATTCTTAAATAACTTTGGTCTATTTTTATCATTTCAGCTGAATGTAGGGAATTAATCATAGTGTATGATAGATAACATCAGAGTTCATATTTAAAAAGTATTGCCGTGCTGAAGCCCTGTGTACGTTAAATGCTCAGTATCAGATGTGTTTATTTATGAATATTCCGGACACCTAGCAACAAGCACATGCTATGTTCCTAGGAACTCAAAATCCAGCGCATAAAGTGTCTCGTGTTTCCGCACGGTTACTTTTAGGTGATGATCACGGAAAGCCCGCCCACTCCAATGTTTCAGCCTGTGTCTAGCAGCAATGGCGCTGCCTGTGAACATCAGCGCACTTCTCCAGTCAGACATAATAGAGGACTCGCTTTACAAAGATGAAGGCGTTTGTATATTGGGCATATTTGGGAAAAGTGCTGTGCAAGCCGGATGTGCCAAGGAGTCTCTTATAAACATCTTGTCAGACAAGCATGTCTTTTCCCTGTTCGGGACCGACGAGACGGACAGTGTGGATGAGCGGAGCTCGATCAAAGCATATTACAACCAGGAAAACCGTGTGCTGTATTTGGTGCTGACATCCATTTTCGACAACCGCCAGCTTCTCCGCGCGTGTGACTCTTTAACTTCGGGTTTAGGTCACGCCGAAGCGCATGAATTTTGGAAAGGAGCTGAGAAGGATCACTGCCTTCAGCTGCTCTACCTCTTCTCCTTATGCCACATTCTGCTGTTAGTTCATCCTACCTGCTCTTTCGATGTCACGTATGACAGGTTGTTCCGCGCCTTGGACGCACTGCGCCAGAAAACGTTGCCTTTACTCCGTGGTGCCATAAAGGATTGCCCTGTGTCAAAGGAATGGAAGATGAACTGCCGGCCCTGTCCTCCTCGTCTGCTGTTTGTGTTCCAGATGAATGGGGCACTGAGAATCAGTGCATCTGGAAATGGCAATGAGGGCACAGGAGTAGACAAGCCTAAGAAACACTCCCCGAGAAGGCGTCTGCAACATGCCTTAGAAGATCAGATATACCGAATATTCCGCAAGAGCAGAGTCCTCACCAACCAGAGCAGCAACTGTCTGTTCACCGTGCCTGCAAACCAGGCTTTTGTCTACGTGGTTCCGGGACCAGAGGAAGATCCAATTGGTTCCCTGCTTGGGCTTTTGCGGGCAAACTGTGCGCTGCGTGAGTGTGACCTTGGCACGCCTGCCCCTGGGCAAAGGCGGTACCAACAGATGCGCCACTGTAACAGGCATCCCTCGTTTAATATGGAGAATAGTGGTCTTTCTTCATCAGGAGGTCAGTTAGTGGACTGTACTCTGAAGGAGTTCCTTTGGCAGCATGTAGAACTTGTGCTGAGTAAGAAAGGCTTCGACGACAGCGTGGGCCGAAACCCACAGCCGTCTCACTTCGAGTTACCCACCTACTCCAAGTGGATTCGCGTCGCCTCCAGGCTGTACCAAGTCATGATAGAGAACAGCGAAGACGACACGGCAGAACTTTTCCTTAAAATGCAGGGTCAGCTCAAGGTTCTCGAAGGCTTCCTGGATGCAGATGCAAAATTCTCCGAAAACAGGTGTCAGAAAGCATTGCCGCTGGCTCACAGCGCATATCAATCCAACCTGCCACACAACTACACTACTACAGTGCATAAGAACCAGCTAGCCCAGGCACTGCGGGTTTACAGTCAGCACGCCAGGGGAGTAGCCTTCCAGCGCTATGCCGTACAACTGCACGAGGATTGCTACAAGTTCTGGAGTAATGGACACCAGCTGTGTGAGGAGCGCAGCCTCACTGATCAGCACTGCGTGCACAAGTTTCACCTGCTGCCCAAACCAGGTAAATACCACTGCTGAGGTCACACAGGATGATACACTCTGAAGAAAGACTTGCATATTATCTAGAGAATTATAATGCTCAGCTGACGCCCAGAATAAGTAATATATTTTTCATCCATCAGTTTTATCTACAGTTGAGACCAATAGTTTATGTACATCTAGGCTAAAGACATTAGTAGATACTGACTTTAGTTCCATATGGTAATTTCCAGATCATTTCAAAATAATAGCTAAGAGACATTTATTTATGTTTTTTCTTTACTATATCAGATATTTAGTGGATCAGAAGTTTATGCACATTTTGTTAGCATTTGAAGGCATTGCCTCTTAAATCAAACACTTCCACAAGCTTCGCACAATACTTTGCCAGCACATTTGCCCATTTCTTCCCGACAGAACTGGTGTAACCCAGTCATGTTTGTGGGCCTCCTTGCTCAGGCATGCTCTTTCAGTTCAGTCCACAAATTCTTTATTTGGTCAAGGTGTGTGATGGCACTCCAACACTTTCAAGTTCTTGTCTTTTAGCCATTTTGTTACAACTTTGGAGGTGTGATTAGGATCACTGTCCTGCTGGAAGACGTAGTTGTGATCATGTTTTAACTTTCTGCTTGATGTTTTAAGATGTTGCATTAGTATTTCCAGATAGTCCTCTTTCCTCATGATGCTGTCTGTATTTTTAAGTGCACCAGTTCTTTTTCCAGAATAACACCTCCAGAACGTGATGCTGCCACCCCCATGCTTCACAGTTGGGATGTTCTTCAGAATAAAAGTCTCACCCTTTTTCCTCCATACATCCCAAGGCAGCCTTTTAGGCCATAGTGATGTAGGACCTTCTTAAAGTTGGATGTACATGAACTCCTTCACCAGTTGCTTTGTTCTTGTCTTGGGGTTCAGTTGAACCTTTTGGACCAAAGTTTGTTCATCCCTGAGAGAATTTGTGCTTTCCTGAATGATGCAGTGTCTGTGTGCTCCCAAGATTTTTATGTTTGCATACAGTTATTTGTACAGATGTTTGTGGTAGCCTCAGTTGTTTGGAAATTGCTCCTGAGGAGGAACTAGACTTGTGGTGGTCCACAGTTTATTTCCTGAGGTCTTGGCTGAATTGTTTGGATTTTTCCATGGTATCAAGGGCAAGAAGGCACTCTCTGTAAAGGTAGGCCCTTTTACAGCCACAGGTCCACTCTCAATTAACTCCTAATTATGACAATTGGCCAATCAGAAGCTTCTAAAATTATCACTACATCAGTTTCTGGAATCATCCAGACTGTTTAAAGAGACAGCCAACTTAGTGTATGTAAACTTTTGAACCATTGGGATTCTGAAATGGCCATAGATGTGAACAAACTAGATGCCCTAACTGACTTGCCGAAAGAAATGAACATATTTGTTGTGAAAAACTGAGATTGAATATCTTTATTCTAGGTGTATGTAAACTTTTATTTATTTATTTTTTAATCTGTGTTAGTGCAGATTTAACAGAAATTTTTTAGATCAGATTTAAACACAGAGAATACAGGAAAAACACAGAAAAATATATATATTTTATAGCATAATTTTAAAGACGTATATAACCCGTTATAATTTGTGAATCATGAAGTAATATGCATGTATGTATTCATTATCTGGCACCAAGCCATTTAAATGTCTAGTAGAATTAAGTCATGGCAAATGGACATCAGTTAAAATCTGGAAGAAAATTTGCAACTTACAATCTATATATAAAATTCCATGCTATATGTAATATATAAGCTAACAAAAGTGCTATTGTCTTTGTGCAGGAGAGAAGCCTGAAGTGGACCACAACCCTCCTATTCTCTATCACAACAGCAGAGGGCGATCAACAAGTTCCTGTAATTGCGGCAGGAAGCAAGCCCCTCGGGAAGACCCGTTTGACATCCAGACCGCCAACTACGACTTCTATTTAGTCTGTAGAAATTATTTGGAAATATATTGACCATAAAACTGTATGAAATGTAATGGTAATGGGGCCGTAAAGATCACTGTTTTCTCTAGTTGTTTGGTCAGAAGGTGTTAGAGTAGTGCCAACTTACTGTTTCTGTAGTAACAGCTCATACACAGGGAGTGTATGGTGGACTCCCTGGGGATTACATTATTGTAATCATTGATATGTTGAAGCTTTCTGCATGGAGATGTTTATTTAACATGCATGGAAGGAGTCTGGAGTGTCAACACTTTGTAACAATAAGTAAATTTTCTGCCAGGGGAAGTCTTCAAGACAGAGGACTTTGAGCTTTCCAATTTTTCAGTAACATGACAGGCTGTATTTTTTTTTTTTTTGTCTTATTAACTTTTTAAAAAAGTTGTCTGGTAAGGGAATGACTGTTCATAGCTGCTGTAAAGAAAGTCACAGGTTCCCGACCCTTTAATCAGGTGTGTTGGGAGCTGGGAGAACAATTATAAAATGTGCAGGCCTGGAGGTATTCCAGGACCAGTCTCATGGACATTCCACAACATTAGATGTGAATATAAATTAAATTTAAAAAATTAAAATTTTTGGCAAATTGCTGTAGTATAAAAGGGATATAACACTTCAGGGCATGCTGTTAGGCACAGAATCAACTTTGGGGTGGTAACGGCCATCCGTTGTGAATTACTTTGACAGCGTGTCCTGAAGTGTTTTATGCCTTACTTGTATGAGCCCCTTTGTCTAGTCATAGTAAGTAATATAGTAAGTCACTGCATTTCTCTTAACTTGCTGCTACTAAGCTCTTCTCTGATAACATCTCTCTTTCTGCCTTTCTTTGTAATTCTCTTTGCCACTATTCAGATGCTTGAGGAGAAGTGCTGTAGTAAACTGGAGAAGATAAACTTCCCCGTGTTCCAGGCCAGCACTTCAGACCCAGCGCCTGCCTGTGACGATGCAACCAGACCTCCAGATGCGCCAGCGTCTGATGCAGAACGTCTCAAAGAAAAAGAGAGTGTGACACATACGCCTGGAGACAGCACAAGTCTAAGCCTCGCTCTCAGTCTTGGCCAATCCACTGACAGCCTGGGTGCTTATGCTGAGGGAGCTGAGGGCCATGAGAAGAGGCCGAGTGTTGACAGACAGGCTTCCACTGTGGAGTTTCTACCTGGCATGCTACACTCTGGGTGTCCTAAAGGGCTTCTTCCTAAATTCTCCAGCTGGTCATTGCTGAAGCTTGGACCAGCTAAGTCTTATAACACTCTTGTGGGTTTGGAGCAGCCTGGCTTCCTGCCTGGCTCAGCATTTCTCCTGCCATGGGACTTGGTGATCCGAAGCCGCTCGGAGGATGATGCTAGCTCCACAGAGCTTGATGGTGGAGCCTCATCATGGCCAGCTCCCAATAAAGTGCCTGCTGGGAAACGGGGCAGTGTTGGAATTGGACGTGGCCGAAGGCGTGACGATGTCTCACGTGTGTATGTGGGTTTTGAGTATGAGGACAGCAGGGGTCGCCGTTTCCTCAGCTCTGGTCCAGATAAAGTAGTAAAGGTACTTGGACAGGGAGGGCCCAAGGAGCCAGCCACTCGCGCTCTGAACTCAGACATGCCCCTGTACATTCCATCTCCTGCCCAGGGCAGAGGAATCAAGCCTCACTATGCTCAGCTGGCTCGCCTCTTTGTTGTGGTTCCTGATGCACCAATTGAGATTACGCTTAGCCCACAGGTAAATAGTCCAATTTTGTGAATCCATGTACAGTTGGGTCTATAAGTATTTGAACAGTGATGCAATTTTCTTAATTTTGCCTCTGTACACCACCACAGAGGATTTGAAATGAACCAATCAAGATATGGTTGAAGTGTAGACGTTCATCTTTAATTCAAGGGGTTCAACAAAAATATTGCGATAATCTTTTAGGAATTAGGGCTGCACGACATTGAAGAAAAACGCTATATGCGATAACTTGTTAAATAATGCAACAAGTCTGTAAAATCAAAACTGAAAATGACATAACCACCATGTTCTTTTGTGGAAAAGAAAGCAATCTCTGCTGTCTGCATCGCCCTAAAACTTTGAATTTTTTCGTAACTTTCTGAAGTATTAAAATCATTCCACTATCGCAAGCCCTTGCGATATGCATATCGCGATATTTACATTTAGGATATTTCGATAATTTCAATATATTGTGCAGCCCTATTAGGAATTATAGCCATTGTTTTACAGAGTCTCTCCGTTTTCACAAGTTCAAATGTAATTAGACAAACTAACAATCAAAAACATAAGGATTATTTTTAATACTTGGACGTAAGTCCTTTGCTGATATCTGGAACCCATGGACTTCACCAAATGCTGAGTTTCCTCCCTTGAGATGCTTTGCAGGCCTTTACTGCAGCCACCTTCTGTTGCTGCTTGTTTGTGGGTCTTTCTGCCTTCAGTTTTATCTTCAGTAAGTGAAAACCATGCTCAGTTGGGTTGAGGTCCTCAGACATTTAAGAACATTTAATTTCTTTGCCTTAAGCCCTTGGGTTGCTTTCTCTGTATGTTTTGGGTCATTATCCATCTGTACTGTAAAGCGCCGTCCTTTCAGTTTTGCAGCATTTGACTGAATCTGAGCAGAAAGTATAGCTCTATATGCTTCAGCTAGTTCTGTTAGCAGCCAGTGATCCAGTTCCATTGGCAGCCATATATGCCCATGACATAATGTGATTCGCTTTGGAACATCAGCCCTTCCTTTCCTGCTGCATACTCTTGTCTTCCCATCATTCTGGATCATTCTGGTACAAGTTAATCTTTTTTTTTTTAATATAAAAGCAAAATGTAATGTGGCCTTTCTGTTCTTGAGTGTTACCAGTGGTTTGTATCTTGAGGTAAATTGTCTGTATTTACATTCATGAAGGCGTCCCTTGATTGTAGACTTTGACAATGATACGCCTACCTCATCAAGTGTGTTCTTGACTTGGCTAGATGTTGTGAAGAAGTTTTTCTTCACCAAGGAAAGAATTCTGCATTCATCCATTTTACTTGTCTTCTGTGGTCTTCCAGGCCTTTTGGTGCCTCTCCAGTGCATTCCTTCTTTTTAAGAATGTACCAAATTGTTGATTTGGCCATTCCTAAAGTTTCTGCTATCTCTCTGATAGGTCTGTTTTGTTTTCTCAGCCTAATGATGGCCTCTCTTGCATCGACACCTCTTTGGACCGCATATTGAGAGTTCCCATGAACAGCTACCAAATGCAAAGTCAACACTTGGAGTCAACTCCAGACCTTTTATCTCCTTAATTTGTCTTGAAATAAGGAGGAAACAGGCCATACCTGGCCATGAAAATACTTATCAGTCAGGTGTCCAATTACTTTTGAGCCTGTGAAAATGGAGGGTCTCTTTAAAAAATGTCTGTAATTCCTAAACAGTTAATGCAATAATTTTGTTAGACCCCTTGAATTAAAGATGAAAGTACACTTCAATCACATCTTGATTGCTTCATTTCAAGTCCATTGTGGTGGTGTACGGGGGCAAAATGATAAAAATTGTGTCACTGTCCAAATACTTATGGACCTGACTGTATGTAGTATCTACTGTGTTGTTGATACTGCCCAGCAACCAATTTTCCTATTAGAATGAAATAAAATTTCCTCAGATCCACTCAATTAAACGAGTTCAGTGTATTGTACTAAACTTCTGTAATGGCTATATTTAATGTTTAGCTTCTCAGACACTGTACTACTCTGCAGTGTTTGCAACCTTTCCATTTGTTGAACATTACTTCCTGTATGTATTATAGCTACCTTTAGAAAATATCGAACTAGTGTTGTGTTACAGGAGACCAGTCACACATCAGTGGTCTCGGTCTTATAAACTCGGGTGAGATTTTACTCGGCCTTGTCTCAGTCTAAACCTAGGAAGACTCGAAATATTTTTTCAACACCACACAAGACCACAACATCATTTCCATGATGTTCCCATTATAATGTTACTCTTACAATGCAAAATGTAAATGCCTAACTGCATGTGGAGTTATAAAGTGCCTATAAATTTCAAGTGACTATGTTTCAAAAAACTTCATCTTAATTTCAAAATAATATCACAAGTACATGTAATACACAGCTATATTTGGTCGCAGAAAGTTGTATGAGCCTGCTTCCTACGTATGTCCTGTGTACCTGTTTGTACAAAGTGATACCAGAGTAGATAGGTTATTTTATTTAATTCAAGAGAACTTTCATGTTAAGTTAGAAAGATACTACCACCAGCAAATGAACACATCTGAGCGTCTGGTCTTGGTCTCGGCATGGACTCAGCCTTGTGTGGTGTTGGCCTCGTCTTGGTCTTGTCCCACTGTCATACTCTGGATTCCATTGACTATGGTCTTGGTCTTGTCTCAGTCTCCAAGCCAACACTGTGTGAAACAGAGATGAATGATGACATAACCACTACTGATCTGTGTCACATTTTATGTATTGTTTTGTTCTTGTCCCAAACAGGTTCAGCCAGGGCCCCCTCCTTGTCCCATTTTCCATCCTGAGCAGCCAGAGGTTGTACTGCCCCCTGATGGACTGTGGGTGCTACGATTTCCCTATGCCTACGTGACAGACAGTGGACCATGCTATCCCCCCAAAGATAATCAGCCACTGGCCAGCTTCCGGGTCCTGAAGGGCATTTTGCGTGCCAACACTGCTTCTTCTCCTGCACAGTGATACACAGTTCTTAAATAACTTGAGAAAGCCTGAAAATCTTCTGCTTGATCTTCTAACACTTTATAACTGTGCTTTTGCATCATTTATAACTGTTTCATGCTCAGTTGTAGAGATTTGATCACGTTTCACAATTGTGTTTATGTAATGCCAGCCATTGAGAATAAAAGGTAAAGTTATTATTTTGTAAGAGTCCAGGAGTTGTTTAAAAAAAAAAAAAAATTTTTTTTTTTTTTTTTTTTTTAATTTTGAAATAAAAAACTATTGATGTGAACTATTTACTTGCACAGTGATGGAGCGAATTGTGGTTTGAGGAGTTGTTGTTATATTGGGTTAATTGGGCACAAGAACTTGGCAGATGATAGATGAATTATTACAAGATATAGGATGTTGGAGATATTTTCACATTTCCTCGCTTAACTGCTAAAGAACAATAATATAACCATGTTATGAGGAGAAGTCTAAGAGGACTCGGCTCTGATATAAATAGTTCACTGAAGCTGAAAACACTGGGTGGTGCTTTTGGTTTACCTAGTTCTTTCATCTTATCTGAACTCATAAATGTTAGGGAGAAAAACCAAAAACTATATGTTAAGCAAAAATCCAGTCCCTGTCAATCAGTTTCCGTTTAATGAAGTATGAATCAGGACGAAAATGTAGGAGTAGATATAGGCTCTGGTTTCCCTCCTGCATTGGCTGGGCTGCACTCTTGATTGGCCAATCAGGATATTGTTGCTAGGCGGCTCTCTTTTATTGGTTGGTTGTCTTGCCTGTCATTCAAACTGGAGGCGGGGTGATAAGCCAGTGCGCCACCGCGCTGTATGTATTTACAGTGTATATTTATAGCCGTGCAGGAGAATGAACGGTTCATTGAAAGTTTATCGAATATAATGGTAGCGATTTACTGGGCGTGAGTTTGTACGGTACTACAGAAACTTCTCCAGGCTTTTCCATTCTGAGGTACGTTCAGTCAAATTAGTCTTCGGGATTCAGTAGCATTTTGTACGTTATTGTGATGTCATGATGTGAAGTTTGGTATCGCGTTAATTAAATGGTTGTTTTTGGAGAACTCGCAGTTTGAGAAAGTGGATGCGGAGACCGTTATGGATACTCGGTGCTTAAAATAGCATCTGCATCGACTGATCACGTAGAAGTAAAAAAAAAAAAAAAAAAAAAAAAAAGGGGGGGGGGGGGGGGGGGCGGGGGGGAAAAGAAACAAAAAAAAAAACCCAAGGGGGTAGCCCCCCGGGGTGTTAAATGTGTGAACCAGGGGG
>CM074932.1:8411588-8425235 GCA_037576815.1 Pangasius larnaudii
TCCCACGCACACTCACACGCGCGCACACACACACATACACACACACACACACACACACACTCCCACACACACACATACATATATATATATATATACATATATATATATATATATATATATATATATATATATATATATACTGTATTTACTCAAGTTATCTCTAGACTATTCACCTTTGGCCAGATAAACAGATCAGGGTTCAACATCATACTGATGTCATAATACTTTAGTAACTGTTTTAGGAGCGCAATTAAAATATTTCACTGTGTGACTCGAGATAATGTGCCATGTGATAACCCAGTGTTAGTGTTGTGAGCACTCTACGTGACATGTAAACCCATGTACGAGTTGATGCACAACTATGTGTGTAAAATTTAAAGATCAGTTGTTGAAAGACGAATGTTAGTCCTGCAAGCATTCAGCACAGGCCATGCATCCTATCAGTGCATAACATCTGCACTTTATTCCAGTTGTCCCAAGCCATAAAGCAAAAGCGAGCTTTGTCCTCCATTAGCTCAGGCTGGCCTGCGTTTATAGTAATAATGTGTGTGGCTGAAAAACCGGTTGCACCGGGCCTTCTTTTAAGAGGAGCTTTTGTCTGATTGTAAGTGATTGAAGCGAGAGATTAGAGAAGCAGAGTACACCGCTCTCTATTCCTCTCCTTCCTATTCACCCTGTCCCTCTTCTTTCTTCACCATCCCCTATTTGTCACCCACAAAGAGCTTTCTTTTTTTTTGCTTCAAGAACCTAATAGAGGATCGTGTCTTAAGTGTTGGCATGAGCTTTGGTTAGGTGCACGAACGAGTAGTATTTGAAGTGATTAAATCCCTGTGCTTGCCACTACATTTTAAACGTCTTCATTGTCACAGGGTTATGTTTAGATCACGACAAAAAAAGTGATACAAATTGATCAGAAGACATTTGATTAAGGGTTAGACCTTACATTGAGTCGTCAGGGCACTGTAATGCATTGAATTGATTTGTTTTTCATTGTATGTCATATATCTATGTCTGGATCAGATACTGTATCAGTATGTGAGCATTTCCTGAAAATGCTACAATGGAATATAATTACAGTGCACCTGAAGGAAACCACCAGATAGGCCTATCCTTTGGACCTATTGGAATAAAATTGATGTGACTACCTGCATTAAACCCGATTCATTCTGAAAGGTCCTTCTTGAGCGCCATATAGGGTATGTGTTAAGGTTTAAATGCTCTCATCAGGCTAAAACTGATAAGGATTCTTAAAGGTTGTGCAGCCTGCTTAGGAACATGATACCTGCTCACAGTATTTAATTTAGAGTTACATATTATGGAATTCCTCCTCCATTATGCCATTAAACCCAGGATTACAAAGTGATGTATGACAAGCAGACAGTTGTTTGCACAGGTATCTCATAAAGTCATCACGGTTACATTGTTTACAGATTTACGCCCTTTAGGCCCAATATGTCTGCCATTCAAATTAGCCATTAATTTACATGCACTGACATTTAAAATCAGCTTTTCTGATTCTTTACTCAGCTGAGATCACACTAGCATGGCAATAATGTGCTAAATTATATCATGGTTTAGTACAAGTATAGACATTCTTTTGAGACAAGCCTGCTGTTTACCATGGGTATCTATACATATAATTTTTATTATATTTTTTTTTACCATGTTCAGTTGAAATGTTTCAGTTGAACCAAACTACCAACTGTGTGAGCAATCCATTTTTCCTCTGAATGTTTGTGGATTTGCTTGATCCTTCTGAATACTATCAAATACTAAATTGCATGATGTTAATTTCCAATGTATCGGCTCATATATTGCTAATCTTATCTATGTCCAAAAATATTTATTCCTGCCTACAAGCTTATATTCAGGTTTAGGCTCATAAGACCCTGTAATATTGAAGTAATTGATCATCAATATGATTTGAGGTTTTCTCCCCCCCCTGTTTAAAGAGAGCGTGCCGAGCTCCTTGAAGAGGCCAATAAAATGGAGGCAGCAAAGTTCCGCTACATCCTGCCTGTATATGGCATCTGCAGTGACCCTTTGGGCTTGGTGATGGAGTATATGGAGACAGGCTCTCTGGAGACACTGTTGGCCGCAGAGCCACTGCCGTGGGTGCTGCGTTTCCGTATTATCCATGAGACAGCAGTGGGCATGAACTTCCTGCACTGCATGAACCCACCGCTGCTCCATCTGGACCTGAAGCCTGCAAACATACTGCTGGATGCCCACCACCATGTCAAAGTAAGAGTGATGTCTCATGGAGTGTCGTATGTAACTTGAACTGTTAAACTGCTACTCATAGCTGTGAAGCTGTTTGCTGAAAATTGTATATGTCTAACGTTTCTACCATATTTTTATAGATGATATAAATATATGCTTTTTTTTTCGACTATTGAACCCAGATGTAATATTTCCAAAATTCTGAATATGCACGGTAATTTCTTGGATATTAACAAGAGATGTTCGGTGCAACAGAATGGAAATGGGAATTGCTCGTGTTTTCCTTAATGACTGTAAACCTTCAGTTCCATGTGATTCCCCAAAGGCAGAAATGCTTTCCCAGCCATTATCCCATATTTGCCCGTCCTCCCTATGGATGAGTAAGCATGGAGTGGGAGGATGGGTGGGAAATCACTTCTCTGGATTGAATAGGCTAGATGTAAATACATCCATCACGGGCCAGCCTGAACAAGTCAGCTAGGCAGCCTTAATGCGCAGCAGGCACACACCTGTACACATCCACACACACTCAGATAAGAGGGCCTTCCCACTTCACGGGGCGAGCCAAGGGCACTGCAACTCCCAACCCACCCTGCTAGACACAGTGACAGTGCCATAAATCTACAGTTTTCAAACTTTTTTTTTCTAAGGTCCCCTTTGTGGATAATGCCACTGCGCGCACTCCACTGCACCCTCTCTCTCCACAGCTTTCACTGGCCTGCAAGTCCAGATAACTACTAGTTAGTACTTAGAGGTACAGTGATTTTGCTTCAGGCCCCCCCGGGGGCCCCCTGCAGTCCCCAGTTTGAGACCCTCTGCCTAAAAATGAGTACACAAATTAACACCTCACTGTTATTGATAATTCTTCACTGTATTAATGGGATTTTTAGTTGGATTCATTTACAATATGTAGCCTGCTATATCTACATTATTTAATGTATTTTACAAATTTGAGAAAATCAGAATGCTATAGTGTTTAGGTTTGAGCAGGTCAAATTTCATCCCCAGTTGGTTCCCAGTCAGTTTGCGATGTATGGTGGGCGATCACATTCGCTTCCCAATTGGGTTAAAATGTATAGTTACCAACCAGGCAGCCTTGATGTCACACACACTTTGCTTATATTTGCTTGTTTTATTTTTAGATCTCAGATTTTGGCTTGGCCAGGTGGAATGGCTTTGCCAGGAACGACGACATCAGTCGTGACGGATTCTGTGGCACTATTGCCTACCTGCCTCCTGAAAGGATCATAGAGAAGGAAAGGGTCTCTGATACCAAGCACGATGTGTACAGGTCAGCTTTCTTGGCTTGGCAAGATTTTTCAGTGTGAGAGTTCTAGAATCACATGAGGAACTTTATAATATTTCTGTACATACACAGTGCAAACTATAACACAGTATGAGATGGCACCATTGTTAGCCATGTGTTTTTATAAATCTACCTGTATTCTACTTATGCAGCTTCTCGATTGTTATCTGGGGAATTCTCACACAGAAGAAGCCATATCATGGTAAGAGAACAGTGATTCATGTTTGAGGCATGGCCCATTTCCTAACTTGACTTTGTGGTAATTAGCACTACTGATTAGCCTGTTAATGTAAGGAATAAGGGATAGAATTTAGAGGTCAGTCAGGTCTACATGCTCTGCATGTTTCAACAAATGTCACATTATTAAGTTAATTTTTAATTTCCAAGGGTTCTCCTGTCATATTTTAGTAGCATTCCAGATATTAAATGGCTGTTATTCTATTATTTTGTTCCTTGATCCAGAATGATCCTTTGGTTGTTGTTGTTTTTTCCTCAGGTCTGTCATATACAATATAGAATTTTGTAAGACAAGAATAAAAATCACATCTTGGAGGCATTGACTGAGGTTTTAGTAGCTGTCATTTGGTAATAATGACTTTTGAAATTGCTCGAGTCCAAAATAGCTGTCTGTGTTTGTTCTCTGTCACTGATTGGCACAGGAGACTGTGTGTGAACAAAAGTCTTCCGGAAAAGAAGCAATGACTTTTTTTTCAGTGTTGATACAGGGACTTAAGAATATAAAGAACATCTTCAACCCTTCCAAAATCTATTTTCCATTCTTCTGTGCCTCAAGTCAGAACGGTTAATCTTCAACGGTTCATTTTTAGTCACATGTATGAATTTTACCTCCCCAGTGTGGGGTAGCGTGGTGTATGTATCACATATGTGTCATGTAAACTGAAGCCAAGATTGCCCCCATTTTTAAAGCAAAGTTAGTGCTCCGTTTTCCAGCAAGCCAGAGCAGTTATTTGAAACCTTGTTTATTTTGCTGTGTCCTATAGGGGAGAACAACATTCTGCATATCATGGTGAAGGTGGTGAAGGGGGTTCGTCCAGACCTGAACGCTGTGCCCCGCAGTCGACCCCAGGCATGCTCGGGCTTCATAGCCCTCATGCAGAAATGCTGGAGCGGATCTCCTGACTCCAGGCCTAGCTTCCAGGGTGAATGTCGCTCAGCGGTCATAAATCATTATATACTAACCGTTCCACCACAGATATGTTTACAATGGAGAGTAGAAAAAAATCATTTTTCAAAAAGGCAGAAGACTTTCTTTAGACTGCTAATAATATTAGTAAACGGTTTGCTGTTGTCTACAGAGATTACATCTGAGGCAGAGGAGCTGTGTTCCAAACCCCATGATGAGTCCAGAGCATCAGTGTCTGAGCCAGACTCCTCGCCCTGTCCAGCTCCAACGAGGTCTGAACAGGTAACACCAAATTCACCAAACACCAAAATTTTTTCCTATTTCTGAGCCATCTGCTCTATTTATTACATTATTCTTCCCTTCAATACTCCTGACTCTAAATAAGGTAAAGGTCTCTGTCATTGTGCAACGTGGCAACAATCCTCTTGAGCATTTAAGGCTATTTGACTGTCACAATCACGGCTCAGACATTGAGCAACTGTGTTGTGTTGCATGCGCTGTTGTGTTCTTTAAGCACGTACAATGAATGTTTCGTACATCTAGTGGCATTACAGCAGGGCAAGGGAATGCAACTGGGCAGCATTGTTCATGTGTAAGTCATTTCCTGAATGAGCAGAATGCATTAGAATATTAGTGTAAATAATTGATTCTATATCTATTTGTTTTTGCTGTTTACATGACTGAATAAACTACCGTAGTCACAGGAATTTGTACTTTATTAGTAAACTAAAAGACGACGTATTTTGAAGCGAGTTTAAAACAAGAGTTTGGTGAATCATATGCCAAATCTCTTTTGATTTGTTCCTCTCACTGTAATTTGCGATGTCACATTTCACAATAAACTGTCAAAATCCATATACAAATGCATATGCAAATCTAGTTAATTTATAGGTGTGATATTACTTTGTATGCAATACTGCTGTTTATGATAGTAAATTTATATCTGTGCATTTTAATTATACGTTTGCTCTTGTCTTCTTAGATTAAGGAGCAAAAGCCAGTGAGGCCGAAGTCAGCCATGTTACCAGAGAAGGACTACAGCCTTTCTGAGCTGCTGAGTCAGATCGACTCTGGGATTTCTCGCAGCTTTGACCACGTTAAAGAGGACTGCCTGGAGAACAAGGACAACACTAGCAAGAGGCTGTCAGGCATCTCCTCTGTGGACTCAGCCTTCTCATCCCAAGGCTCCATCACACTCTCCTTTGAGAGGGAGAATTCGGTCAACGGTACGAGGATTTATTCGAGTCTGATTCTCAGGCTGTTTTAAGCTGCACTATAACAATATGATTTGTAGTTGAGATAAAATGAGTAATTTGAATATACACCATTAGTGACATTTATTTGTAGAATCCAATGTGTACTTTTGTAGTATAGTTTTTTGTTGTTGTTGCTGTTATTGTCAGATTTCTTTTTCAGCCTTGCGTAGTATATTAATAATGGCAATTTTAACTTAAATAATAGCAGTTTTAGAAATTATGGTAATATCAATTATACAAGTTCATTATTCAACATGACTGTCCTACTTTAACTGTTTAAGAAATTATTTTTAGTCCTACTAAGCAGTCTGAAAAATACCAGGCTCATAACTTTAATTAAAAATAAATGTGAAATATTTTATGGCCAGAAAACCCCTAGGTCTGTTCATTGTTGTTGCTAATTTTCATTGTTGTTGCTTTAAAAGTTCCCTGAAATCTGTGTTGTATTTTTTTTTTGATCACATAGAGTCAAGCGAGCTGCAGAAGAAGAAGCTGTGTGAAGCCATTCGTACTGAGGACACAGCAAAACTAATGAAGCTCCTGCAGCCACAGGATGTGGAACTCCGCCTTGAAGGTGGCGGTGGCCTACTTCACTATGCTGCAACACTGGGCAACGAGGAGGCTGTGAAATTCCTGCTTCTCAACAACTGCAGTGCTAACCTGGCCGACTGGCGTGGCGCCACACCTCTGCATGTGGCTGCGGAAAAGCATCTCCGAGGTGTCGCTGAGATTTTGCTGAGCCGCAAAGGAACTGACGTGAATGCTAAAGATGAGGACCAGTACACAGCCCTGCATTTTGCCGCTCAGAACGGCGATGAGGGTCTGGCACGCCTGCTTCTGGAGCGACGGGCATCAGCCAGCGAGGCAGACACACAGGGGCGTACAGCAGCCCATGTGGCGTGTCAGCATGGGTGTGAGGGCGTTCTGCGTGTGCTCTTGAGTCGAAGCGTTGTCGATGCCCATGCCACTGCTAAGGATGGGTGGACACCACTGCATCTGGCAGCCTGGCGCGGCCACTCCACCATCTCCAAGCTGTTGGCTAAGCAGGCAGGCGCTGATGTGGACGCGGCGACCGCCGATGGGCGCACGCCGCTGCACCTGGCAGCTCAGACAGGCCGATACAGGGTGGCACGTGTGCTGGTGGAGCTGGGTGCCAACGTGCAACAGACCACCACCCCAGACCTACGCTCGCCGCTGCACGTTGCAGCCGAGACAGGCCACACAAGCACTGCACGCCTGCTGCTGAAGCATGGTGCTGATATCCAAGGACGCACAGCTCAGGGCTGCACTGCCTTGCACCTAGCAGCACAACGTGGTCACTTGGCCACAGTAAAAATGCTCCTGGAGGAGGGTGCTGATGTTCGGAGCGCCAACCGCGCCCTGCGCACGGCGTGCCACCTGGCAGCTGAAGGTGGTCATGTCCAGGTGGTCAGTGAGCTGCTGGAGAGGTGGCCTGAGGTAGTCACAGTGCAGGACGAGGACGGGTTAGCACCATTGCACCTAGCTTTGCGGAGTGGACACATGGACATCACGCGTCTCCTGCTGAGCCACGGAAGCTCAGAGGCTGATATTTTGCAGCCAGCACCCAAGAATCCGAACACTAAAACAGTTGAGGGGCTCCACAGGAAAGTCCTAATCCTGAAACTCACCGAGCCAAAGGGCAACACCTCGACGCAGGACTCAGACACACAATTGCCCTCTCCACACTAGAAAAACTAACACAGAGACCTGATAGATTTCATCGTGTCTCTGACTGCCATGTTGTTTAAAAAAATCTATGAATTATGGACTGTTACACCCTTATGGTAAAGAGACATTCAACTATCTATTTCTGCTTTGTGTATATAATGTAATTATTTGGTTGGGACCCATTGAATATAATTACCTCTTGGATATTTTTATTTCTGTGGACTTTGTGGGCTCTTGAAAACTTTTCCAGCAGTAAAAAAACATATTCCCGAGTAGGAAGAGGATGATGTGTATATACAAGCACTGTACATAGAAACAGGACTGATTATTGCTGTGCTCTCTCTAGCATGAACTTGCTTGCTTTTTTTTACATTTATATGTTCATTGTTTGAGTATTGTTTTTACCGTGTCATGTATTTGTCTTTCATTCCTGTAGCCCCCAGGCAAATAAAATGTACACTTCAACGTGAAAAATCCTTTGTACTAAAATGGCAGGCCATTGCTTATTGCTGAGGTCAGATTGTGAGCACCTGTACTCTGTTACCCCAGTGCCTACATCCTGGCAGTGCTTCAAGGCTATTTCAAATCCACAAGGCTAATTATACCATTTAATACCTCTGGTCGTATGACAGACAGAAGAGTATTTAGAACCACTTGGCTCCCACCATGGGAACAGGGCCTGAGGGGGATCACAGGTAATATATGGGTGGGGAGTGGAAATGGGGGCGGTAACTGTACATTGTGAATACCACCATGTCAAGGCTGTTGGCCAATTCCTGAGACCACCTTATCTTTTCATCACTTTGTAAAGGCAGAGCGCCGTGCCTCACTGACGCCACGATGAGCAGAGCTTTCACAACCCACAATTTACTCAAAAAGGAACTGCAGCATGTTACATTCCTTGGTATGCATATCCCCAACTCTGTGTGATGAGAGGTTTTGTTTGTGTGCATATACACATATATAGGTGCATATGCTTGCATGCACAATCTCTCATATAGATATATATATATATATATATATATATTAGAGAGAGAGAGAGAGAGAGTATTTTTGAAGCACTTCTTCCTTTGCTACTGTGAGATTCAGGAGACAGTACTCTTTTGTTCAGCAGCCAGTGCTTTGACATTTATTTGTAATTAAATGATAAAGACTTGTCGTATATTTTGTATACAGAATTAAATACCTATAGTGTTTAAACAGTTTCATGTTTTTGTATTTTGATGGACAATTAAAGTACATCCTGTGTATTAAACGAAAACCTTGTCTCTATGTGTATTTTCATTTAAAAACATACATTTAAAAACTATAGGAAAACAACCAACACTTTACCTCCCACCCTCAACTAAGAATAAAATAACACATAAAATATATGTAAAGATGCACGAAATTTAATAATTTAATAATTAATATAAATTAAAATAGATCAGTGGCATTGTCTCGTCCGTGTCATCTACCACGCTATAACTGAAAGTCACACAGTTGACCTTAATTCTCCTCATCATAGAAAAAATGCATGTGGCCTTCAGTGCTTTACACCCTTCAAGAACCATTCCATACAGTCCTCCATAGTCAGGTTGTCATGGAGGAAGTCAGCCGAGTGACTTCTACCTGACCTCTTGTCCAATGCAGCTACTCTGGTTTTAAAGGTCTCTGTGTTTTTCAGATTAGGCTTTCATTGGCATCCTTGTGGTTTAGCTTTCTTCTTAAATGCTTACCTCATGCCCAAAGTTGAGTAGACTGGGGTAAAAACATTATAGCATCAGCCAAAGAAACAGCATGGCCTGGTTTGGGCTGCACATGCACACGGTCATGATCGCAAATCTGGGAAATGTCAGTATTTAATGGTAGCTTATGAAAACTGGCAGCTTGGTTTCTCAAGCCATAACAGTTTTGCTCAGTTTGGTATGCCATTCTCTGGAAACCATGGTACTGATAATAATTGTGGCCCTTGGGATACAGATATAGCATCCAGCAGGGAACACTGTGGACATACTGAAATGAACACAGCTGGGGTGCCATCTCAGTAGCCTGAGGATGCACCATATCCATGCTCTGCATTTAACCCATCCAAGTGCACACACAGAGTAGTGAACACACACACCGTGAACACACACCCGGAGCAGTGGGCAGCCTTTTTTGCTGCAATGCCTGGGGAGCAGTTGGGGGATCGGTGCCTTGCTCAAGGGTCTCACCTCAGTCATGGTATTGAGGGTGGAGGAGAGCGCTGGTCATTCACTCCCCCCACCTACAATCCCTGCCGGACCTGAGACTCGACCTTCAGGTTCACCCTCGGGTTACAAGTCCGACTCTCTGACCATTAGGCCACGACTGCCTAATGCCTGATGTAGTGAGGATGCATGGCATAGGGATGCCACTATTCCTGGGGCTGCTTTGTCATATATGGGTACTGACTGACCAGGCTGGTTAACACTGGTTAGCAAGGCCAGGATTCATGTTTCATCTAAAACTGAGTTAAAGATTAGTGCTGACTGTCTATGAAAATGATATTTACTCTAAAAGGTATAATTCTAGTGTATACAGTATCACTTGGGGCTTTGATTAAGAGTAAATATAACACTGCAGCGATCATAAAATTATTAGAATATTCACTTTATTATTTCCGATTTCTTTATCACACTATAATTTAATACCAGTTTAACAAGCCTAATATTAATCCTTCTAGTTTTATAGAGCTCTGATTTTAAAGGAGTGTGCACTTTTTTATTTACCTTTTCATGTGAATAGTTATTCAGATTTTATATAACAAAAAAGATCATAATCTAAATTTCTCACCTGCTACTCAGAAATCCACTCAGTACAATTTTGGGGGGTTAAAAGAATTATATAGTACTGATGATTTTTTCCAAGTTATAATAATTTGATTCTGGTTGTATGGTTTTAAATGTTCTGATGTGTAAAACATAGATGTTCATGCATCAGTGCATACCATGTTTTATTTATTCTGCAGAATCATGAAAATATTCAGAATTTTCCAAAATATTTTCAGTATATCAGGCTGGTTTATGTTATGCTTTCTCACTCAGCCCAGCCTGGAGATCCAGGCGTTTCTTTATGGCTTCCTTCCTGATACACACTGATCACACACCCTGTACCTAATCAAGTATGTGTAAGAGTACACCTTGTGAGTGACTCAAACACTAAAATGACACTATTTCCAGACTTGTGACGTATCTTTTCTGCAGTATTGCATACAGCTTGGGTTCACTTTGTAGCAAACTCTGAATGAAAGTGTGTGTGTGTGTGTGTGTGTGTGTGTGTGTGTGTGTGTGTGTGTGTGTGTGAGATATCAATCAGCTGTCTTCTGTGAACACTATCTGCATTGTGTATCTGAGGTACTTACAGTAATGCCCTTATTTTACTTCTTTTATTTTTATATTAAAGACACTCATTTACAGTGACATGAGGTCCAGCGTCTAAAAATCATATGCAAGCACACAACTCACACAGCTTCTTAAAAAAAAAAAAAGAAAAAGAAAAAAAAAAAGAAAAAAAATAAACATTTTGGCTAATATACATTTCTCATACAGTAAAACCCAAAGCAGCATGTGAGCTCCTATATTTGTGTGTGTCATGGGCATCTGCGTTTTAGCTTTTCCAAGACAAAGTCAAGGAGAAAATCTTAAAGCCTCTTTGTCTTTTCTTCAAAACTGGCCGAACTCGTCTCACAACCTCTGAGATGGTGCACAGGAACAAGCCAAGACATGTGTATGCACACAAACACATACACACGCAATATTTAGCAATGGATCAGTGGCCATTTAAGGAGTTGACGATGGTCAATCTCAGGGATTTTTACAGCTAGTTTTGGAGAGTACAAGTAAGCATATACACACAAGCGTACAAATGTGTGCTGCTGATCTCACTCAGAGTTATTCATTGACAGACTTAACAAACAATTTAATGTGGACACGTTGCCCTTGATCCTTCCTACGTTATTCATCGCTGCCTACTTCCTTCTTACCTTTTTTTTATGTAGACATTCATCATCAGACTCCGTTGACATAAAACCACTCATCCACCCTAAACATAATCCCTGATGGCAATACATTCATACTGGCATAAATTAAACCACACTCTCTACGGTGACTCACTTTTAGTCCAGGCCTAGAAGGAGAAAATTGGATTTGGAGAATTAGTGAGTCACGGTTAGGACAATCTGTTCTCAAAAGTGCTTCTTTAATTTTTAAACATTCGTATCAGGTGTCTGTGTCACCCCCTTTCACGGTGAACAGCTGATTTGACTATCATGAGAACTGCTGGCAGTAAACTCCTGGTACAGCCAGCTTTCCTCTAAATCAATAGCACAGGTGTGATTAATAGTCTGCTAAGCTCTACAACATGCAGATGTTTTCTTGAAGCAAACGTGTCATGTGACACTACCTGCATGACTGAACTTGAAGTGCATTCCTTCCGTCTTAACAGATAAATCAGTCAGTGTTAGACCCTTCCATGGCGCCATCCTGTGCACAGTAGTTGAAGTGACTTGTTAGGAGCGATCTGTGCTTCTGCATGGACAGTATTGCAATACTTCCCGTACTGTCACCTCACAGTTTATCAGACAATTTAAAATTAATTTAACAGTATTGACCATATAGATGAATGAATGAATGAATGAATGAATGGATGGATGGATGGATGGATGGATGAACCTCTGGCCTGATTGTGAACTGTAATACTAAAACAATTGATTACTCTGTGTGTTCCCTTCCTGGCCCTTTTTTTGTGTTTCCCCACTTACATGCAAAGAATCCAGCTACCTGATAAGTTCAATCCTCTGCATTAGATTAGAGAAGGCAAATAAACTTGCAAATAAGGTTACCGGAACTGGACTCGGTTATCACTACAACTATTTTTCACCCATTTTGTCATGTCTGTTGAATTTTAATACAATTAAGGGTGTTGATTATGTTTGTTTAGGTACAAAGCACATAATCTCATCTCTGTACACCTTATGTCTGGCTTTCTGGTTCAGATGCCAATTTTATAGCAATATGGATCCATTTAAAAACAATAAATCTGCTGAAAATGCTCACTATATTTTACTTTCATTACAGATATGAGCAATATTGACATTTATCAAAGCAAACCGCCTTTTCTACTAATTCTAATTTTACTGATGACGGGTTTGTGTGCACAGTTGGAGACCATGTTACAAAGACTAAAGTTACATCTAAAGTCATCTTTTCTTCATCGTTAAATAGGTCGGACAGTTTTAACACTTCTTTATGTTCCTTTCTGGTCAAATGAGTTCCATAATACAAATATGATTAGAGGAAAAAAAAGAGAGAAATACTTTTCAGGTTTAATTTAACAGGAAACATGATGTGGCTTGGATCAGTTACACAGCAACATGTTTGCTGATGAAAAATCATTTCAGTATAGTTTAATTTTAAGTGAAAAGTAAAAATGAAAACTTCGGTTATAATGGTTTTAGGGATGTTTTTGTCATAAACATATGCATATCCAGTCAACCAGATGGCGGCACACACCTACTTTTAGAGAGACGTTCCCTGAAAGTGTAACTTTTTAATTTATTCTTCAGTAAATGCTTTATCCTGGTCAGGGTTGCTGTGAAAACATAAAAGTAATTTAGGTAGTATATTTAAGCTGAAGGTAGAAAATTAATGCCTAACAACATCTTTACACTTTCACCTCATTAAAAATGACAGAATAGACAAATATGCTCGACTAGCTGGCCAGCTAACCAGCCTTGTGTGTGTGTGTGTGTGTGTGTGTGTGTGTGTGTGTGTGTGTGTGTGTGTGTGTGTGTATACAGGACTGTGCAAGAGTCTTAGGCACCCTTTTTTTTTTTTAGTACAAACTTTGTTATAGATTTTTATTTTATGACTTCTAGCAGCAGCAGCAGATTACATAAGAGACAAATAAACAGAATGAAGGCTGCTGGGTTTTGCTGCAAAAATAAGAAGTGAGTGCGACAGTCAAAGTCTCCAGAAGAGCTGTGGCTGCTTCTGCAAGATGCTCAGTAACACTTACAGCTCATTTCC
>CM074932.1:8426459-8437403 GCA_037576815.1 Pangasius larnaudii
GTCTCTTCTCCAGAAACCTGGCTTAGATTTTAGAGTCTAAGGAGTGTGATTCCCCTCTGGCCCTCATTTTTAAAAACTGGGAACACCATGCCAGGTCAAATGAGTTACACAACTCCACACGACTCAACATTTTTCACAATTCCACACATTTTACCATACATTTCCTATGTTAACTCAATTAGGATATAATTTATTTATTTATTTATTTAAGAGGTAGTTTCAAATTTACAATTAAGAGACAGATTTTTAAACTATATTTCAGCTTTTATTTTTCTATATGAGATTTTCAGTGGGTCAAAAGCCTATATACACTTTGTTAGTATTTGGTAACATTGCATTTTAATTGCTTGAAATTGAATCAAATGGTTCCACATGTTTCTGACAGAACTGGTGTAAGCTTTTTAGGATCTTTGTCCTGCTGGACTGTTATTTCTATCATTATGCCATATATTTTATGAAGTGATACCAGTCCTTTTTCCAAGCAAAACACCCCCACAACCTGATGCTGCCACCCACATGCTTCACAGGAGGAATGATGTTCATTGGCTTAAAAGCAATTCAAAATTTTGCCTCCATACATTGCCCCGATTACTATGGCCAAACAGTGTGATTTTTTTTAAATTTCATTTGACCAGAGAACACTTCTCTAAAAGGCTGGCAATCACCTGTAAACTTCAGTCTGGCTTTTCTATACCAGTCTCAGAGTAGAGGCTTCTTCCTTGCATGACAGCGTTTCGGTGGCAGATGTACATACTTTGGTACTTAGCTCCTTCACCAGTTCCTTTTTTTTACTGTCATGGGTTTCAGTCAAACCTTTCGGACCAGAGTTCTTTCATTCAGGAAACACTTGGAACAGTATTTTCCCTGGAGAAAATCCCCTGTGGCCTTGGGGATTCCCCTCTCAACATCTTGTGAGCCAAAAAACAACTACATTTTACAATAATACAGTCACAATGATAATTGGGTGGTATACAGATAAAAATTAATGTACATATTTTAAAAACTGTTAAAAGCAACCAATTAATGTTGGTTCAAGGGGCAAAAGTGTGGACTGTACCATGAACATCCCTATGCTGTTTATAACCAAATTAAAGCCCAACCATGTCTATTTTATACGATACATGTAGTTGTTTACTTCTCACACATAACGACACCATATCATCAACATTTACAAGCACAGCTGAGCACAATGAATGCGGCTAGTCGTTTGTATTTGGTTTCGAAACCTCCACCCTCGTGATGTGAGAATGGTTCATTCCGTACTTTCCGTAAACGGAAACTGGCCCTTCGTCAGCGTTGCTGTGCGTAGCGAGTGTTGCCAATACCGCGGTTTTACCCCATCAGTTTACCTTTGATTTTTTGAGTGTTTTCCATACATACGATTCATTATGCGAGTCTTTGCAAGCCAAATAGATAAACGTGTGAGGATTTATCATGTCAATGTAATGCATTCTATCTCATGTGCATACTGAATAAAGGTAGTTTTTACTACTACTCTACCTACTCGTTTTCATACCTATTCTTTATTATTTATGATAATTATCTGAAGATTCTTATTTCCCTTGGTGAATCTGCATGGTTTAAAATATGTTGTTAAAAGACATATTATATGATGTGACTGTAAATATTACAATATATTTGGTAATAGTAGTCATTAGGGCTGCACGGTATTGAAGAAAAATGCCAAAATGGTGGTTTGTGTAAAATCAATTTAAATGATATGTATATATGTTTAAATTATATATAATAATTATATATATTATATATATATAAATTGAAAATGATATAATCGTTTCCTGTTCTTGAGGAAAAGAAAGCATCCTCTTCTATCTGCATCGCCCAAAAACTTTGACTTTCATAACTTTTTTGAAGTATTAAAATCATTCAGTTATCGCAAACTCTTGCCACATGCATATCGCGATATTTATAATTGCGATATTTGTATCATCTCGATATATTGTGCAGCCCTAGGAGTCATCACTCCGACATTATAATGGATATTTGAAGTTCTGGAGTTGCGTTGATGACGCGGACCTGGCAACCCTGCTCCCTCAGCCGCGCTTCAATAACATCAGTGGGGCTCAGGCGAGAGAGCGTGGGCTTTGAGCAGCGGCAGCGTTCACGTCTTTCCAGGTGCTTTTGTAGTTCGTCTCGACGACTTTACTGACAGCGTCAAATAAGGTAATATTCGTTTGTCTTCTCTGTTCTTGAGAGATGTATTTGAAGAGGATGCTGCTGGGAAAGGACTTCTTTTCGACGTTCGGTTCAGGTGAACAGAAGCTAAATAACGGTCACGAACAAGTGTCCGTCCCCGTAGCACTGAAACGGCGCTAGCAAACAAGCTAACAAGTTAGTTTAGCCGTCTAGCTAGCTGTTCTCTCAGAACACGGTGCTTTTAGCAGTGTTTAATGCTCTGTTGCTGTTTGGGTCGACAAGCGAGATGTTTCTAGATGGACATTCGACATTCTAGGCTTGCTTTCCGTCAGTTAACTAGAATTTACTTTAGCTTAGAGTTAATAAATGAAGTATTGAATAATGGCCATAATGTTCATTAAAAACGATAAGAAACGCATCATGCTGAATGAGTTAACAGTCAGTATTATGATGATTCCACTGTGATGTTTGTGAGCATTAGTTACTGCTGTCAGTCATTGCTAAGTTTAAATAAGGAGTATTTAAAGAAGCCTTTATTTGTCACATATACATTACAGTGGAGTTGTTTTCTTCACTTATCCCAGCTTGTTAGGAAGTGGGGGTGAGAGCACACGGTCGGCTATGATACAGCCCTGGAGCAGAGAGGGTTAAGGGCCTTGCTCAAGGGCCCCTCAGTGGCAGCTTGGCATGTCAAGCTTCTGATCAG
Source organism: Pangasius larnaudii (assembly GCA_037576815.1). NCBI lineage: Eukaryota > Metazoa > Chordata > Actinopteri > Siluriformes > Pangasiidae > Pangasius > Pangasius larnaudii. The sequence goes on from CM074932.1 coordinate 8,429,320, forward strand.
TAACCCAGAGCCTTAACCACTGAGCCACCGCCGCCCTACATGAGGAGCCCTGGGTCAGGCACTGGCCACTTTCTGGATAGGCGCTTTAACCAGCTGAGCCGCAGTTCTCACCAGTTGAGCCACACTCCTTAAACAGGCTTGCTTTGATTTCTCTTTCACCAAGCAGCTTAAAATCAGCCTAATAATCTGCTTTATAGACATCTCCACTCAAGCAAATAAGCTCTCTTGCTACTGTAACTACTGCAACAGAAATAAACAGGCAGGAGTAGTCTGGTGTCTAACATACTTTTTATGATTGTTTGCTGTTTGCTTTGGAGTTTGTTCTCACATTTATCACTTTAAAGACCACATTGTATGAACAAGATTTTCCCTGTTCTAACACATCTACTGTTTAATTGGAAATGAAGATAACGGTATAGATGAATGGCAGGAGCTGTAAGCAGATGTCACGCCAAGTCACGTATCACAGATTCATTCTGTAATAATGGTTTAGTTTGACTTTCTTAGTATTTTAGGTGTCCCATATCCTGAGATGGAGATTTGTCTTTTACCCATAATGCATTGGATCTGTTATGTTCAGTAGGTTCAAGTCAGATACTTAATAGCATGTTGCTTGTTAATTACATTAAAAGGTTTAGTTTTTGAATACATTTGAATATTAACGAGCCTATAAACTGATTTTAACAGATTATCTGCAGCTCGTCTGATGTGCGTAGTGCAGCAGGTTTTGGGGTTTTGGAGCGAGTAGCTTCACTTCTGTGAAGGGCAATATGTTATGTGAATTATGTGAAAGTCAGAATAGGGTTTTCCCCTTAATTTACCGATTGTTGATCTTAATTCTCCAGGCAAGTAAGCACAAATCTATCAGCTTCAAGCAAACAAACAAAAAACCCTAGTAGCCCAGTCACAAAAAATGCTGATTTGTCCACCCCTGTCAGAATATACGCTCCATTTGTGCCTTAATCTACTCACGTAAGAGTTAAGAAGTAGCATTACTCCCACCTACGCCATCATCGAAGTCTCTAATGCAATACTTTATTCATGAAATGTTATGTAGCTGCGTGTGATCTGATTTAGCCAAGTCAGGCATTAGTACCAGGTTCAGTCCCCTATGAAAGTATTGGAACAGTGAGGCCAGTACTGTCTTTTCTGCTACACGCTGAAGACATTTGGGTTTGAGATCCAAAGATGAATATGAGACGATAGCGCAGAATTTCAGCTTTCATTTCCTGATGTTTACACCTAGATCTGTTCAAGCACCTTTTATTTGAACCCACTCATTTTTCAAGTGAGCAAAAAATATCATTTGACTGACAAGTGTTTCTTGCCCACGTGCGCTCTGTTAGATTGATTGTTTAAACAATTCTTAGCTCTAAATGTCTACTCATGGTTTGAGATTTGGGTGAAATCACTTGTGAAGACTGCATTTGTTGTTAAAAAAGATAAAACAACATGAAGAGCAGAGAGCTGTCTATGGGAGAAAAGCAAGCCATTTTGAAGCTGAGAAAAGAGGGAAAATCGATCAGAGCCATTGCACAAGAATTAGGCATAGCCAGTACAACTTTTTGGAAAGTCCTGAAAAAGAAGGAAACCACTGGTGTACTAACATCCAGACAGTGAACAGGTCAGCCAAGGAAAACAGCAGCACTTGATGACAGAAACATTGTGAGAGCTGTGAAGATAAACCAAAAAACAACATTCATAGGGCAGAGGTGAAGGTATCACCATCCACCGTCCAAAGACGACTTCGAGAGCAGAAATATAGCGTCCAGAGCACAGGATGCAAACCACTCATCAGCAGTAAGAAGATTAGAATTCGCAAAGAAATACAGAGAAGAGCCACAAAACTTCTGGAACGAAGACTAACCTCTACCAAAGTGATGGAAAGGCCAAAGTGTGGAGAAAGAAAGGATCTGCTTTCTTTCAGATCATTCATTGATGATGTAACTCATGATGGTAGACAGAAAAGTTCGTACAGAGAAACGCATCCAGTCTAACTGTGAGGAAGTTCATCCAGCAGGACAATGACCCAAAACACACTGCCAACACAACACAGGACTTCATCAGGGGAAGAAAGGTGAAGGTTTTAGACTGGCCAAGTCAATCACCAGACCTTAACCCAATGGAGCATGCAGTTCACCTCCTGAAGAGGAGACTGAAGGGAGAAACCCCACAAAACAAACACCAACTGAAAGAAGCTGCGTTACAATCCTGGAAAAGCATCACAGAAGAAGAATGCAACAGTTCGGTGATGTCAGCAGGTTGACGGCTTGATGCGGTTATTGCCAGCGAGGGATATGCATCCAAATATTAAGTGCTATTTTACTTTAAGTGCTCTTTCCTTTACTTTAATATCTCTTCAATACTTTGCTCACCTAAAACCTGGGTGGTCTGTCATGAAGGGTGCCATGTTCTAAATTGTTTAACACATTTATATGTAGACATCAGGAAATGAAAGCTGAAATTCTGATTTTCATTCATCTTTTGATCTCAAACCCAAATGTCTTCAGTGTAAAGTAAAAACCATAGAATTGGTCTTGCTGTTCCGATACTTTTGAAGGGGACTGTATAAGCTTGTTCTGAGATGCAAAATATATGCATAAGACAGAATTGGACCTGGAGATGTTTTTCTTATTTAATTCATATTACTTCCGTACAGGTGCAATGGTTGAAGAGGAGCAATTTGTGAATATAGACTTGAATGATGACAACATCTGCACTATCTGTAAGCTGGACACAGACACTGGAACTCTGTCCTTCTGTCACGTCTGCTTCGAGCTGAGCATAGAGGGTAAGTGTCCGTGTTGAGGAAATGGCAGTGCTGATTCAGCAAAAAGTTAACTGTTTTGTTTATTTTAGGCTATACAGCTAAATGCAAATGCTCCACGTTCTTTATTTACCGGTAACTAGTCTGCTGTTTCCATGCTTGATCTAAAAAGAACATCAATTTATAAAAGAAACTGCTTATTTTCATGTCCTATGCAGGTTTAGCAGGTTTTTAAAGTTGTCCTGCCCTGAATTCTGACTGTCGCAGGCAAACAAAAGCTCCAGATGTGAGCTTAATCATCCCTGCTGTTGTAGAATTGATATAGTTTTGCAGTCTTATGAAAATGAACACAAAACTATGCTGAAACATTTATTAAATATGGATTTACAAGTGTGAAGGTAAATAAAGAGGAGAAACCAAAATGCCTCACATGTGGCAGAGTTGTGGAGTAGCTCGGAGTAGCACACTTGAGGCCATGCAGTTATAGGAAATCCACTTTGGGGTGGTAAGACCTTCACACCAGCTCCCGTGTTTCCTTACGCGTTATTCAAAGCTGGATGTGAGAGCGGAAATGAAATGTGCCTTTTCAAGCACATGTCCTGATGGTTTGAAAAATAATGGTAGAATTGGTAACTGACACTTCCCACTAGACTGATAAGTCAACTCAAGAAATATTCCTTTGTTTTTAGACACTTACGAAACACGTATGTTACTGACATATGCCATAATGTTCAAATGTTACAGTAGTACTACATTTAAATCCTGAATGCAAACTATGTAGGGTAGTGAGGGCTTGGGAACCTCTGAGTTAGATATTTTTAAAGTAATATAAAATGCTTTGTCATATCTTTTCATTCTGTCAGTATACGTCCAATGGACTTGACTTCTAAGAATAAACTGGCAACTCGATGGACATGGTTCATCCTGTAGCACATTCCCTTTACATTTTAGATCATAGTTACAAAACTGTTACATCATGTCTGTTCCTGTTGCTGGGCAACAGGAGAAGCTAAGTTACTACTACCTTTACCCACCTCAGATGGTATGAGGTAAGTATGTGTTTAAATTCGAAACTACTGAAATCTTGTATTAAAGTGATTTGAACACATACATTTTCAGTATATCTAATATAACAAGTATTCTTGTTGAAATTGAGGATGTGCTTCAGCAGTGCGTAATGTAGACTGGTCTTGCTTCTTGCTCAACTCTTTAACAATACAAGTCAGCAAATAAACTGACAGTTCATTTAATTTAATTTGGCAGAGCCTCTACATCAGAGTAGCAACACTAAACTAATAATATATGCTGTTTTACTAAAAGTGGGCCATGACCATGTCTGTATGTGATGGACAAAGCCATACTCCCAGCCCAAAACAGCAAGGAAGCCTGGGAGATACAGTTGTTTGTTTTTCAAGACTATTCAACTGACTTCCATTAAATACATGTCAGAAAATTTCTAAATTATAATGAAAATCTCTTAAAATGAATTTTGAGTGGACTGTGTACTCATTCATTGTTCACCTCGACAACTGACCCTGATCAAAAACTGTGGAAGTGAAGGTCATGTGATCTGCACCACTGAAGGTGGAAAATAGTTGGTATATACAAAGTGTGTACTGTATATACAAAAAGGAGAGAAGGAAGAAATAGAGAGAGAGAGAGATTAGTGAGTGGGCTGACAGAGAGCGAGAGGGACGCTGAAAAAAAACAAAAAAACATTGTGGTTTGACATGGTCATGCATGTAGCAAGCAAACACGAGCACTCAGACCACAAATGTTGTGCTGTGAATGCAAGCAAACAGTAATGCAATCTCGTGCGAGAGTGATTCACTTCAGGGGAAGGCGGCCCGCGTCGCTGCTAGTGTCCAGCATGACATCATGCGGTGCCTTTCACTTGGTCCAGGCAGAGCTGCAGAGCTGCTCATCCACCCTGCCTCCTACTCTACCTGTTCCCTCCCAGCTTTAACATGGCAGCGGAGCCACTCGTAGCCAAATGTGTCTCTGCTCAGACTGAATGAAATCTGAGAGCTGTATTGCTGTTATTATGCAGATCAAATCCTTACATTTGAACACCATCTTCTAGTGTTTTTCTTTGTTTTTAGTTGTTTATGAATAAGATGCTACCTCAAAATTGTGATTTTTGTTTTTGCATCATTCAACTTTTGGGAAGGGTTTTGATGTGTGTTGGAGTGACAGATGCAGTTACACTTATTAACTTGTGGCTAAAATGCACCTCCTGAAGTACTTTGAGAATCATAAATCCGTTGTAAATGTGTTTTGGGTGTATTTTACACTTTCATTTTCATCTGAGTAATCCCTGTCCGGATATAAACCTGATACTCCAGGCACTAAACGGCCCACACATCTGTACACTAATGCTGCCTTACACAGTGCTAACAGATGTGCCAAATCATATAAAAGCAGGGCTGATGGTAAAATTCTTTTTTATTTTTCTGCACATGAAGTTTGATTTCCTTGTCTTTAGCTATGCTCCTGTCATTTGTCATGCCGGTGAGCATTATATTCTAAAACATGATTGCATGGTCCATGATTTCCAGGTTGGAAGTGTGTACTCATTGTGTCTTGAATTTCTGCTAGGAAATATCTGTGCATTGTCCTCTGGTTGTCAGCAGTTAAAATAACAGGGGCTATTTTTAACCAATCACTGCTGTGCTGTGTTGTTCTGCACTTCAGCAGAGTTTCCTCTCGCAGCTGTGATGTGTACAGTGACCAAAGCAAAGTGTGGTCTTGCTGCACGGCTTGTCAGTTTACCTTAATTACTGAGACAAGCATTGGGAGCAGTTTGGTTAATAGCTGTTTAAACGGCAAGACTGCGCTTACTCTTCCTGTCCAGTAGTTAAGTCAGTGGGCAAGCGATAGAGAGAGACGTCTCAGCAGTAGCCTTAACCCCACTACATAAGAAGTGTGGAATGTGTGCTTGCGTAAAAACACATCAGACTCAATGTCAGCCAGAGAGAATGTCTGTATAATAGAACTTTCCAGAGACCCGGAGTACTAAAACAATACATCAGACTGTGTGTGTGTGTGTGTGTGTGTGTGTGTGTGTGTGTGTGAGAGAGAGAGAGAGAGAGAGAGAGAGAGATTCTTTCTTTGTAATATTTGTGGCATGAACCTTTCAACATTTCACACACAGTGGCTGTTTGATAGTAATGAAAATGCTTGAGTTTGCATTGTAGTTGAGAGGAATAAAATGCTTTGGCATGTGCAGTTATAGGAAAATAATAAATGTTGGCGTGGTGTGGTACAGTTCTATGCAAAGCTGATTACCTTCCAATAACCACACATTCTGAAGAGTTTATTCTTCTTATACCACAGCAATTTGCCAATCATTGTTTTTAAAATTCAGTAAAGAATGACACATCATACTTGTTCTCCATTTACAGTCACATGCATAAGAATGTGAAATGTCCTCAAAGCAAGCTAAGTTCCCCTTGTCACGTTTGCTATAACAGCTATAAATAATCATTCCCTCACTAGCCTCTCTCTCTCTCTCTCTCTCTCTCTCTCTCTCTCTCTCTCTCTCTCTCCTCCCCAAGTTAATAAGTTGAAAAAAAAATTCAGCCTTAATCCTGAAGACTTTCATAAATGTTAAATGCCTTTTTTTTTTTTTTTTTAACAGAAGACTTCCCCAGAGCAACATAATCACTTTTAAATAACGTATTTGAAGGAGCGGATTAATATGTACCTGTAATTTGCCTTGCAGCCAACACTGTGCCATAGCTCAAGGGTTGTGAACTTAGGGGTCATGAGGTGGGGGCACTTGATTTACAAATGGGGTTGAGAGAGAAACTCTCCATCTCCTCATTTGTTTCATTCATTTATTTTACAAATTAATATTAGAAATATAGTAGATGGATTTTGTGTTGTAATTTCGAAATGTTACTTGGCGTCACATTCAGACAAGCCACATTTAAATGAATAGTGCACATATTATTTTAGTCTTATTCATTATCCTGGCATGTTGCAGTAGCGTAGTTCAGCAATAAAAATGGACAAATTTCCGAGTGTAATGAATCCAATGGATTCATCAGCCACACTTACTCGTCATCTGCTTTCATTCCATTGTAACCTGTATTTTAGTACTTTTAAAACTTTTTAAGTCTAGTTTGTCTTTGTACAGCGGTTTGCTGTCTTAACAATTATTCAAATAATGTAAAATGAATAGTAGGCATATAAATCTACAAACATTATAATATGCTTTTATTTTGTGTGCAGGTAAAAGAGCTGTGTTTGGGGCACATTCTGTTAAAGCTTACATGTTGAACTGGCATGCTGTTTTTTTTTTTTTTGGTACGTTGACTTGATTTGATTGGTCATGCCTAATTCACCATGGCTTTGTTCATGGTAAATGTGTACAATGAAGTGTTTACTTAAGGAATTACTTAAATACTTAAAAAAAAAAAAAAAAAAAGGCAAATGTTGAAGACAACCTGATTATAAGAGATTGCTGCTGAGCCTGCTTATATTTGGGCTTCACCCAAGGGGAGCACAGAGGGCGCATGTGAGCTCCCTTTAGAAGCCTAGACTGAGTAATGGAGCGCCCTACGGCCTTGCTGACCTGGCCAACACACACAAATGCTTATTTAAAAACTTGTGTCATAAACATGCCATTTGGACAGGACTTTGCGTCTGTAGATGGTAACTCTGTAATAAAAAGTTCTGTTTCATTCCTCCTGACCGCCAGAGGTGGTGCTAAGCACTAATGGATAATCGCTGCGCCAGCTAGATAGGCCGAGAAAGAAATACCAAAAAAGTCATGCGAGGATATAAACCACAGCAGCTCGATGCCCAGCCTCTTTCACTTTCTCGCTTATGATAGGTCTGTTGGTTAGCGCTGTTCCGTGCAGCTTATCTGAGTTGCGAGGATTCGCCCTCCCAAGCTGTGACGGCGTGCTCTACAATATCATCGGGTATTTTGGATTCCCTCCATTATGTGAGTGTACGTTATTTCTTTTGTTGTGTCGGCGATACCTTGTGCTTCGTGGTACTATCCGGTGGCTGGTTTCGACCGCACTTGGGTAGCGTTTCCCCGCTGACCTACTTATCAGTGATTTCGTTGCCTCCTCGCCGTATGTAAACTCGCGTTGCCCCGCGGTACTATCCGAAGGCAGTTCTGCTAATTCACGTGTAATTCGCGTGTATTTCCTCTCCTTTATACGTCAAATCTTTCGGTTCTATCCGAAGAATTTATCACGCCTGATCTTTGTGTGCGTGTTATGTTAGTTTTGAGTTCCTACGGTGCTACCGAGGACGTATTTTGACGAAGTCATGGCTCACAGCTCTCATATCTCCGTCT
>CM074932.1:8448835-8469427 GCA_037576815.1 Pangasius larnaudii
GATTGTCAGGTGTCCACATACTTTTGGCCATATAGTGTAGGTAAGGAGTAAAACGTGATCTCAGGCTGTTACCACCCTGAAGTTTATTAGTTTACTATAACACCATGTCCCAAAGTGTTTTATTCCTCTTATACTACAGCTGTTAACCAATGATTACAATTTGTTGTATCTTTTTTTATTAATGAAAGATTAATAACAGTTTACAGTTACATCTAATGTCCATGTTCCTGTTATCGCTTACGTTATAACAGCCATAAACGCTCGTTCCCTCGTCAGCCTCTATTTTTTGTCTCTCAGAGTTATTAAGTCAAAACAAAAGCATTTTGCGATGTTACTGAGAAACCTGAAAGCACAAAATCCTCTGTTTTGAAGACTTACCTATGGTGGAAAACCTACTGACTGTTACAACACACAGACACCTTGGATTTTTTTTCCATAAATGTTAAATAAATGTCTCCTAACAGAAAGATTCACCATATCAACAATTACATATACATATTTTTTTATATTAAATAGCAACCTGTTTAATTAGTTATATTATTGTGGACCATTCGCCATACAAGTCCTTGTGAATGAGTTGTTACCATGGAAATGATAACATATTAGAATGAGTGCATTAATATAAACCTGTGATTTGAATTCCATCTTTTTTTAGCGAGTCATAACTGTGCTCTTGTAGAAAATGAATCAGTCTCTGAAAAAATCCGATTTGAGAATTCAGCAGCGGGGTTGTGTAGGGGAACAATATTATGGAATAAAAAATGATATCATTCCATCCCTAGTACCAGCTGAGCCACCAAACCATTAATGCCAATTCTTATTCCACAGAACCTTAGAAGAAATGTGAATCTACTAGAGAAGCTGGTCTCGCAGGAGTCGCTGTCTTGCCTCGTGGTCAATCTGTACCCTGGAAATGAAGGATACTCACTCATGCTCAGAGGCAAAAATGGATCTGGTTGGCAGTTTCACTTGTTTCACATCTGATCATCATTGTGACGTAATGTGTACGGCAGTTTTTTTTATATCTACTGTAGACGCGAGCGTTATTATTTTATCAATATTCTATAGATTCAGAGACCATTCGGCTTCCGTACGAAGAGGCAGAGTTACTGGACTACTTGGATGCTGAGGAGCTGCCACCTATTCTCGTGGACCTTTTAGAAAAATCACAGGTAAGATACAGCAGTGTTGTTTTCTAAAATAACCGTTCACATACTGTCCTCTTTTTGATACGTCCCAGATTTGTTTCCTCAATCAGGAAGTCATATAATCTTCACAGCTTCTGATATTACTGGATTTTTTTTTTTTAGCAAGTTGCAGCAACTAAAATACCACCAGCAGTGGTGGACTCATTGGTAGCAGCTTGCGTACAAACAGACTGGGTATCAGTTTTTCACTCATTTGTACGAGTAGGTAGAGTAGGCTGTTTCTATAATAGGCACCAGCGTATTTTATTTCGTCAGCTAATGAAAGAAAAAACTCAACTCCCAAATGACTTTTACAAAGAAAAAAAAAATTAATTGATCGTTTTGTTTAAACGAAACACTCTCATTCGTATTCATTCATGTGTATACTGGTGGCACAAAGCACCTTGATGCTGACTCGTCATTTTCAAGTCCCACCACCTGCAGCACTGCCTGCTCTAATAAACCCTTCGCCTTGTGCATATCAGCAGCCGTGTTTGATGAGAAACACATTCTGGCATTCAGTGCTGGGATTATTTCACTACTGCTTCTGATTTCAGTGAAAACTAACGAGTGTTATACCTGTACACTTTTTTTTTTTTTTCAGGTCAACATCTTCCACTGTGGCTGTGTCATCACAGAGGTTCGAGATTACAGACAGTCAGGGAACACCAAGATGCCGTCTTATCAGAGCCACCATGTACTGCTGAGACCCACTATGCAGGTGAGCATTACGAGCAATGCTGAAAAGACAGCTGGCAGTAGCCTCAGTGTAACACTAAAGCAGCGCTGCTCTCAGCTCAGGACCTTTTCTTTTATTCTTACGTTTTATTGCTGAGCTACAAAATGCATTGTAAAACATGTAAAAAGTTGATCTTCTCTGGCTGTGGTGACGTTGTCTGAATGCGGACCTCCTCTTCACTTTTCTATCAGACCCTGATCTGTGACGTCCATGCCATGACGAGTGATCACCACAAGTGGACGCAGGTAAAACAGCAGACTTGCATGCACAGCCTGTGTACTGGTATCTCTGTGCTCTTATTACAGCAAGAAGATTGAATAGTATATTCATATATATAAATTATTGATATGTGCATAAACCATTATCATGGATTTTTGGGACATCAGGGTATCTGCGTACATCCTCACATGTTCATTAAGGATAGCGATCGACTGTTTAAAAGCGTTTTAAAATGTTTAGCCACAGTGATGTTGTAATTGTGTCCAGTCCAAACTTCAACAGATTTAACATTGAAATGAAATGCAGTTCTCCATTTTATCAATTCACATTTGAATTTGTCTGTTTTGCATTCGTATCTCATCCATTAGGCAACTTTAAAGGTGCTTTGGGTAACAATAAATTGATGGAAGTGACTACAGCACCTATGATACTCACAGGTGTCAGAGGCTCTTATAATAGGTATATATAAAAGAGGCAGACTGTAATAAGGATATCTGAATATCCAAAAGAGAGAATTTTTAAATCTTGTAGCTTATTCCATAAATATGCTCTACCTGGAAATAAAATTGTGGTGACCACATCTATAACAGTAGAGCATAACATTAACGGTGCAACGATTTCAGATTTCCTTATAACAGTGTACTGTCATACCAGTATAGCTGATGTCCTGTGATCTGGTTAAAGGCTATCATGCAATTATGGATTTACAGGGAAATGTACCATTGATCTCTTACCATTGATCTCTGAGTGCTGTGATGTATGTGTTTGTAGGATGATAAACTGCAGCTGGAGAGCCAGTTGATCCTGGCCACAGCAGAGCCTCTGTGCCTGGACCCTTCAATCACTGTCACCTGCACTGCCAACCGGCTGCTATACAACAAACAGAAGATGAACACACGCTCTATGAAACGGTGACTTATGCTCTTATTCTGAATGCGTTAATGGTGTGTGTTTCTATGAGTGTGGGGGTGTGTGTATCAGCGCGGAGTGAGTGTTCATATCCTTTATACATTAAGAAGATTTGCATTCGATGCATTTGCAGAATCAGTGCCACTGTGAATGTGCTCACTGTGAATATTTCACTGTGTGCTGTAAACATCTTGGACTGCGTATGTTTGGAAGCATATGTTTAATTGTGGTTGTGTTGCACTGGAATACTTCACATAGTTGTCTGAGAGTTGTTAGTGCCAGTGAGCGGAGTGTGAGGGTCAGCTGCTCAACGGGTTGGGAGCGTGTGTGTGCTTTAACATCTCTCTGGTTTTGCCATGTCTTCTGCCTGTGTGCTGAGGTTATAAAAGATTTACAGTGGGCCAGTTTTTGCAACATTAAGAGAGACCAGAAATATTTTCCTGAAATCTATTTTTCTAAATGCGGTTAAGTTAAACGGCTGGTTTGTGCTTCTGAGAGCCATCCAAAATGGAACTTTGGAAAGCTCTGAAAGCAGACTTTAGTCTACAGAATTGAATACAACCTCCGATTTTACACATGGGCATATAAATGTACCCAAGATGTATTTAAAACAGATTTACATTACAGTACTCTAGATATTTTAGGAGACACGTTTTAGCCTCTCCAAGCTACGTTTGTGAGTACATTCTGTTAATAAGCTTGTGCTCCTTGACTGCAAAATGCTGTGCCAAATAGTGATTTCTGATGGTGTAGACAGGGGTTTTATACATTTAAGAAGTAGTAACAAAGTTACTCTTTTTAAAGACATTTTAGGTGTTGTGAGTTGGGATATACTTACATTTACATTTATTCAACTCTGTGTTTAGCAGCTCAGTTTATTAGACTCTAGTTGTTAGTGCTGCTTTTGTTTTGTGCTGCAGGTATTTTAAGAGGTACTCGCGGGCAGCGCTGAACCGGCAGCAGGAGCTGGCCAACCTCCCCACGCCTCCTCAGCTTCGCCTGCTAGACTACCTGCACAAGAGGAAAGAGAGGAAACCACCGCCTGTTGTAGATCTTAAGATCTCCAAGGCTGGGAATGTGAGTCTGCTTACCTCTGGTAATGTAGAAATGGGTTGGAGCAACTATATGAGTATGCTCTTTGTAGAAATTGGGACACGAGTTGGCATTAAAGGGTGAGATATAAAAAAAAAAAAAAAAACCTTTCGTGCTCCTCTTACAGTGCGTGGACATGTGGAAACAAAATGGCTGCCAGCTAACTACTCCAGCAGAGATTGATGTGAGTGCTTATACACACACATCTATATACATATGTCTGAATTGTGTTTACTTGGCAAAGGTTGCTTTTTCGATTGCAGTTCTGGCTCTTTTTACAATAACACTGATCTAGTTTTTGAACAGAGATGTTCAGTCGTGTAAATGAGTGTGGAGCTTTGGCTTCTCCTTTGGCTGTAGGTGGAGAAGTATGCTGTAGTGGAGAAGTCAATCAAACTGGAGGATTCTCAGCCTCCGCAAGTTTGGCCTGCACAGGTAATGTCTTACTCTTAACTTAATTTATTAATTTGTTCAGAGGTATGGATTATTCGTGCACTGTACTTAAGTTGACTTAAAGGTTGTTGAATGTAGCATTGTGGCCTTTTTCTTTATGCAGGACATGAAAGATGACTACGTTTTTGAGTGCGAAGTGGGAGGCCAGCCACAGAGGACAAAGGTTACCATCTTCCAGTCTATGGGTGACCCGCTGGTATACGGAAAAATCTACAGCAGCAATGACCCAAAGGCAGACGAGGATGTGTCTGACCTGCACCTCATTCACCCACCGTAAGAGGCAACATTTTAGAGTTTTAAACTAACAACAGCAAAATAGATTATCTGCTACTCTTTCTGCTGAGGTACTGGTTAGGATATTGCTCTGCTCATGTTTTACCTTCTTTTCCTTCATCCTTACCAGATTCCTCCTCGGTTCAAAGGTAGATGCTGATCGGTGAGTACAGCAGCTGCACTGGCATTTTATTGTATAGATCATGTTATTCTGTTGTATTGTATTGTGATGCTTGATGCCTCATTGAATTGTTCGTTTATCACACATGAACAGTTGGTAGTCATAGACTGTATCATATTTTCACCTACTTTTATGTCACATGCAATATGTTATCATCTATGTTTACTTCCTGTCTGTGTATTAGGTGATAGGTGTGTGTTGTGGTTAAACCGATTCTCTGTTCCTCAGGTTTTTGTCTCAGTACAAAGATGTTTACGAGACAGATTTAAAGTGTGAGGTGAAGATATTTCACAGCTCCAGCAACGTTGGAGCCCAAAGCCAGCTCTCTCCGGCAAGGGAGACGGAGGTGAGACATGGAGAAAACAGCTCTTTAACAGCAGCTATTTAGTAGGGCTGTCAGGATTCTAAAAAAAAAAAAAAAAAAGAATAAATCCTCAAAGAAAATTTCACATAATCAAATGTTTGGCAAATGGCGCTTCAGAAGGTCGTGACGATGTGCAGCAGGGCTGTAAAATTGGCTTGACAGCAAACCGTGAGGAAGACCATTCACCTTCATCGCAGAAGGCACCATGCTTGAAAGCCGTGCATTATAAAAAAAAATTATATATACATTAAAAAAAATACAGTAATCATTGGGAATTATTTTTTCATTTAAAAAGTGAGAATTTTAGGATAAAAGTATATTTATGTAGCACTTATATAGCACTTATTTAGGGGGAAAACGTAATCAATAGTGATATCACAATAAGTTCCACTTCATATATCTTACTCCAAAATAGAGGAAACATTATGGTTGGATGTGAAAGCACATATGGCTTGCTTGTAATGTGTTTGGTTGTGTTCTTTAAGGTGGATGGTTTCTCAGCGTTGGTCCAGTCCTCAGTGTTGGGAAAGGGAGTTAAGCACAAACCTCCACCAATCAAACTGCCCTCTGGTTCCTCCACCAGCTCCTCAGGTAAGCAGCTGTTTATGGAAGCCATGCAGTTATGTAGATCTTACTCCATTTGTGTTTGTGTTGAAAGAATATAAGAGCCCAGTGAGTTCTTTTTTTTCTGTAACTTTTTTGTGTAAATGTGTTTGAGAATCATATTTCTCAGAAACTCGACCTGAATTTCATGTTATTTTTAAGAAAATACGCGTGATGTTACTGAAGATTTTTCTTTACAAGACTTGGATCTTTCAAAAATATTGCCTCTGAATTTGCCAGTTTGAAATTCTGACTTTAAAAATTCAGGCTCAGAAAAATGTAAGTTGGGGAAAATTCAGTACCGTATATTCAGTTGTTCAAAAACTGAAGGAAAATGTGCAGGCAAAAAGGTCTGGATCTCTGAGGTTTAAAAATTCCTGTCATCATAAAATCTTGTATCCATGAAACTGTCATTTAACATAAGACATGCCATTGTCGTAATACGTCATTGTTTCCGTGGTAACAGATAGATCACAGAGACTCATATGCTGGATACTCCACAAAAACAGATTGAAAAATGTGTAATTGTTGATATGATGACGTTTTCTGTGAGGAGACATTTAAGGATGGAAAAGTCTTCCTGAGGGAGGGCTTTGTGGTATGTCGGTAATATGACATGCATTTCATTGTTTTATTGACCACAAGAGAGAGACAAAAAGTCTAATAAGGAGGTGTCCTGTTTGTTGGACCCTCTGCCTATGAGGCAAACATGGCATTGGCACATTTTTTTCGTAAGCATCATTAATTCAGGTTCTGATGAATATGATTTCGCTCCATAGTTGCAGCATTTCCCTGTCCACATATTTTCTTCAGGTAATCCTTACAGTACACAAGCACCCAGTGGCCATCTGAAGTGTCCGACCCCTCCCCCCAACAAGAGTCAATCTCTGTCGCGGAAGCACTCCATCGAGCTGGGCCAGGTGGGACTGCTGTCTCCCGCTGCTCTCTCTCCCATGCAACGTGAGTCTACATTCCATATACTCTGCTGTCTCTCACTCCTACAACAGCTCCTACCTGGCTGAAAAACTAAAGGCCTTAGACTATAGCAACTAGTACACTGTAGTCTACCTGACTAGTAGTAACTGCACACAAAAATCATTTTACTCTCATGCTGTAACTTCAGCTGATGTTAACTTGCTGAGTCAGTCCACAGAGTAAATCACGTGAATAAAACAAATTCCTGTTTAGGTAGCGTTAATAATAACGTGCTAAATATATTGTCAGATTGGTCATCGCCTTACCTCAGAGTGGTGCTCATCTTTTGCCATCTTTCTGTTTTTTTTTCTCCGTACCAGAAGGTTAATGTTTAAAAGATGGACAACGCAGAAATGCATGATCAGTGAAAAGTACATGTAGTCCACACAATTCAAGAGACTGGCAAAAATGATTAGGAACAAGATCACATTTTTTCTGGATTTCTTTGATTAGCGCAGGTCATTCCCTATATGGTCTAATGTTTGGAGTGGCCCTGACCACAGGTCAGTTTACTGTGGTCCTCTCACTGAGAGCATTCTCAGGATGTCCATTCTCACTTTGGATCCATCCCGTATGTAATGACGTACTGTAACCTCTGACACTCTCACAGTGTTCATGCTTGCTAGCTGTTTATTAGTGTTAATGGTTTTTGTGCTGTATAAAATCTTTTGATTAAGAGTAAAGAGCAAAATTGACGTTTTTATCTGTTTGCGATTTTGTTTCATACTAAACGAACCAAAAAGCAAAAAAACATTGGCCAAGGGCATATAGGTGGGGGAAAACGTCTATGGTTCTGACACACACGTCTTGTGTTGGATGTGAGAGTTCATGCTGTAACATCTTTGAATAAAGGAGTGTTGTGCTGTCGGTCAGTTCATTTATCGGACCAACATTATACTCTTAAGAAATGAGGAGGTTCATGCATGTTAAGTCAGGGAAAATATTAGGACTTGTGTGTAACTCTTACTTTACCGAATGAAATGTGACCGGCATATATTTAACTAATTTAACACGTGAAGACTTCTGTGTTTCATACATGGTTCAGTGATGTATGCATAGGGTCAGCTTCATCTCTAAAGGAATACACATACAGTCCCTGCTGAAAGTATTGGCATGGCCAGTGATTTTGTTTTTCTATACACTGAAGACATTTTGAGGGTTTGAGATCAGACGATGATTGAGATTTTCAGCTATTATCTAGATGTGTTAAACAACCTAGAACATGACACGTTTGGTTTTAACCCACCCATTTTTCAAATGATTAAAAATACTGGAGCGTGTAACTGACAGGTCTTACCATTCCAATACTTTTGGAGGGGACTGTACATATATGCTGTAATTTGATTGTTCTTTCTCTGTTCACAGGATCTGGAACACCCAAACCATCTACACCCACACCAACCAACACCCCATGCTCGACACCTCACCCAGTGGACATTCAGGGTGCCACGCCATCAGTGACACCCACCCCCCAGGACTCAGCTATGCCCCAGCAGCAGACACTGCTCGCCCCCTTCTCCCAGCAACAAATGGCGCTGCCTGTCATGACCATCCCTCTACCCACCTCCATCAGCACGGGCACCACTTCCTCGCAGGTCATGACCAACCCTGCTGGCCTCAACTTCATCAACGTGGTTGGCTCTGTCTGGTACGACCTTCTGCCCTCTTTCTTTGTCACACCCTCACTCTCTCCACCTGTCTTTTTGCCATGTTAATAGTGGGAACAGAATATACAGGTGATGTTCTTTTCTCATATTCCCTCGCCTAGTCATTTCACTTTTTCCTTCACTTGATTTATTTACAGCAGGAACTACATTGAGGGCAACTCCTCATTTATCACGGTGCAGAATTTGTGCTACATTTAATACATTATTCATTGCATTAGCATTGCCTTAAAATATACGTTGTATGTTAGCATGTTTTTAACTTGTGTGTCTGCATGTACGTTTGTCTGTGTGTGACACAGCAGTCCTCAGACTCTAATGGCTGGCTCTAATCCCATGCTGGGTTGTAGTCCTGGAATAAACCTGAGTGGAATTTTGCCTTCAGGAGGCCTGATGCCCAGTGCACTTCCTACCATGCAACCTGCAGCCTCTGCAGGTATCCATTTCCCCTCTCTTACACATTTATGCTAGAGTATCTGCCTTATTTGTGGTTTGCTTAGTGTACAATCTGTCTGCACACAGTTTGTTTTTTTGTTTTTTTTTTCTGTGCTTTTGTCCTGCAGGTGCACCTTTTGGTCTGAACAACACCCAGAGCTTGAGGCCGCTCAATCTTCTTCAGGTGAGGCTGCTGGGGCCAAAACATGCCTTAAAAGAGCTGAGTTTCATTTTGGCAACTATAATTTAGGCAACTATAACAGTAATAAAATAATGGTAGTATGAAAAATATCTGTGGGTTCACCTGATATTCTTCCTCCATCTGCTCTCTCTGGCTCAGATCCCTGCTGCGCCATTGATCTTTAACCCTTTACAGCAGCAGCAGATCTCTCAGTTCTCTCCCCAGCAGCAGAGCAGTCAGTCTGCTACTTCCAGTCCCCAGCAGCAGAACGATTCGGTGAGCTGCGCATGAGTCTAACCTAATACACCCACATGCAGGAGCCATAAGCTGGAAGCAAAAGCCTAGCCGTTTAGTGAACATGTCAGATTTAATAAATACCATAACAGTTTCTCAAATAAAGTAATATAATCCTTGCATTGCTAATTTATATAGCCATAAGCCATTTTCCCCCTCCGTGTGCTCAGTAGCTATTTCCTGCTGATATAGGTGAAGCAGCTCAATGACGCAATGATATTTTCAAGCCACTTTGGTCCAAAATTCTAAACAAAAGTTTTTATAATTCTGTTACACTTCTTACGGCCTGGTCTTGTGGGTGTCCATTTATCAATCCAATTCAACTGAATACAACTGACTGAATGATTTTATCCACAGCAAATTAAAACAACTCAGTTGTGGCTACTAATTGTAATGCAAGCAGATGACACCGCATTAGACATATAACTGAATTAATAGATTTCAAATAAATCTCAATAAATAAATTTTCAAATAAATCTCAATAAATACCAAACTAATTCTTTGCTACATTATATAGACAAAATTATGTGGCCACCTGACCATCACACCCATATGTGGTTCTTCCCCAAACTGTTGCCACGGTTGGAAGTGCACAGTTGTCTAGAATGGGTTTGTATGCTGTAGAATTATGATTTCCCTTCACTGGAACTAAAAGGGTCAAGCCCAAACATGTTCCAGCATGACACAAAGCGAGGTCCATGAACACATGGTTTGCCAAGCTTGGAGTGGAAGAACTCGATTGCCTGCACAGAGCCCTGACCTCAACCCCACTGAACACCTTAGTGATGAACTGGAACGCTGACTGCACCCCAGGCCTCTTCATCCGACACCTGACCTCACTAATGCTCTTGTGGCTGAATGGACGAATCCCCACAGCCCCATTCCGAAATCGAGTGGAAAGCCTTCCCAGAAGAGTGAAGGTTATTATAACAGCAAAGGAGGGGGACTTGATCTGGAATGGGATGTTCAGATGTACATATGGGTGTGATGGTCATGTGTCCACAAACTATTGACCATATAATGCACAGTCCCTTCCAAAAGTATTGGAACAGCAAGGCCAATTCTTTTTGTTTTTTTGCTATACACTGAAGACCTTTGGGTTTGAGATCAAAAGATGACTATGAGAAGATAGATCAGAATTTCTTCTTTAAAAATGAAATTCTGTGGCGATGGCTATGAAAATACAGAACTATTTGTGCCATGTCCACACATGCCATGTGGGGATCTTGTGCCTCATGTGTTCCACTTGCATTATGATCACAAAAATAGTGCTAGAGTGTATAAAGGGATATATGGCTCACGGTACTGTAAAATCTTCTTTGCACAGACTGAACAGGGACTGACCGCTGAGCAGGGCCTCGCAGCACAACAGACCGCTGTCATCAACCTCACCGGGGTGGGGGGATTCATGCCTTCGCAGACAGGTGTGTATACACGCAAAAATTACATCCATTCACACCCAGATCTAGTGTTTCATTTTCTCCTTCTTGATTGGGCTCTGTAACTGACATGTATTTACATTGAAAGATCTTCCTAACAGGCACTAACACAAACAGTAGGTGCACTAATAGTTTGCTGATAATTTGTATCATATTCCACTGATCCATCAGGAACAAATGAATGCAGTTATTTCTCAGCTTGAATTGTTTCGGTCCAATGTTTAATTTACATGAGGAGGATGCCAATTCCCCCTTTTCTCTGCTACATTCTACCTTTTGTTCTCTGTTGTTTCCTTCCTTCTCTGTTTTCCATTCCTCCCCCCTTATCTTCACTTTTTCCTCTACCTTTTCCTGTTCTCCTCCTCCTCCTCCTCCTCCTCGTCCTGGCATGGTAGTTCTGTCCCAGCTGGGTTGTGGTCTGGAGGGCTCTGGGTCCAGCCTGCCGTCCCCGAGGCTCCAGCAGCAGCACCAGCCACAGATCCAAGTAATGCCGCAACTTTGACATTATCCACCCATAGACATCTTAATATCAGACTGTCAGCTTTAAGACTTTTAAGCCTGGCTCTACACTGGTGCTTATTTGACATTTTATTGCACGATACAAATAATCACCGAGTAACAATAGTTAACTTACCGCTTCGTTTGGCAGAACCAAATTTTTTTGACAGGCCCTTTTAGTTTTTTGGCCTTCAACAACAATCTAAAGTCTTACCTAACCAAGGCATGAGTCTTGTATGTAAGATGTCTATGTATCCACTGTTTAGAATGCCTTACGCTGGACAGCTTGCAGCATCTGCTTCTGTGATTCACAAAGACGCCTCTAACATCTCCGTAGTTGCTCCTTTGGTTTTCTGTTCTAATAGATACAATGTGACACTGGATTTTCTTACGAAGTTCAGTTTTTGTTTTACTTTTGACCATGCATGTTTAAGTCATTCATGTAGAACTGCTTTCTAATACTGATACATTCAAGTAGCAATCAGTGAAGCCCTTTTTTTTTTTTAAATAAAAGCAATTGAAGTTGCTGACTTTCTGGTGCTCCTTACAAGTAAAATAGTGTTACATCATATATAGCATTGTAGATGTTAAGGCAGTTTGTGTTTAAGTGCGATCTTACACACAGATGCCAAAATACAGATTTGTGCTGCAGACTTGCCAACATTTCCGCATTACGCGTAGGAGCTCCGCATTTTGACATCGTATGCTGGTACGAGTTATCGTACGCTAAAAGAGCGGGCTTCTTTTTTTTTCTCTGATAAAATGGCAGATAAGCCAATCGAGACATGAATCTGAAATGACTGACAATTGCGTAGTAGTTTTTGAACTCTCCACTCTTTGAACCTGACTCTCACTGTAAGCCCCTCCAGTTTCACGCTTGGATCAGCGCTGGGTGGCTTCGCTTTTCTCTCAAGGTGAATGGGCAGATGTGTTAAGTTCATGACCTTGAAATAGAATCTCAGTGTATCTGTGATTTAGCTCACAAGACAAGTATATATTTAACACTGCTTACTACATTGATTGTTGTCTTAACATTAGTGTGGCTAAGTAAGTGCATTATTTGCGTATAACCCCACAGTCTGGAGTGTTATTCTGCTTGTACCACAGCGATATGCAACAGTCACAATGTTTCACTCATTAATGAACGACCATCGGCGCATTTTGCCGGTTTATAGTTAATGTTGTGAGATGCAACTGGCGACTGTTAAGTCTTTCCCATGTGTGACTGAAAGTCTATTATAGAATCATAATTGACATGTTATTATCTGTTCAGTGATAAATATGTCATGTTTAGATTAAAAAAAGTAATCAATCAATCCAAAATGTCTTTTTTTTTTTTTTTTTTGGAATGCAGAATTATGCAAAACCAAATACTGTGTTGTGACTTGTATTAGCGAGCTAGGTAACTATCTATTTAAACCTGTCCTTCATGAATATCATCGCTAATGTAGATGGATGCTGAAGTAAAACCCTGCCTTACAACTGCCCCCTGCCCTCCAAGAAAAAACAAAAAAAAAACTCCTTTTTTTCCCCCTCCATTCAGGGTTGGCAGGTCTGGTGCTGTTTTCTCAGTTTTAGCAGTTGATATATACTGGTGCTGCTAAACTGTTCCTCCTCCTCTTCTGTTCCCTTTATCTGCCTGCACCCACACTCCTCTAGCCTCTGCTCCCTCCTCTTCCTCTGCTTCATCCAGCTTCTGCTAATTCAGTCATTTTGGCCGTTTGTGTTTCTGTAAATGCAGCAATGTTTACTGACGTCTCCTCTCACAGTAGCTGTGTAAAGACCGCGCCGCTTTCCGATCATTCAGCTGGCATGGATGTGAACGCTCAGTGTTGGTAAACATCAGAGTTTACAATTATAATGAATAAGTTTAATGAATGTAGATATAAAGAACAGACGATTTCCTAGGCGTATGAGCGCGTTTTCATGTTCTGCATCCACCCAGCTGTGATGTGAATCCTAGCCTTTCTGAAAGTTGTTTATAGAGATGGCAGTCTGTGAGGGGAGACTGTAGCGTCATGCACACAAACTCAATGTTTTCTTTTCTTTATGTGCAGTTGCAATTCTTGCAACACCAAATGCAGCAGCAAATGGCTATGGCAGCGGGGGCGGGGCCTCAAGCAGCGCTGCCACGGCAACATTCCGCCAACCAACCAAGAAGTAAGAGGAAGCGCAGCATGCCCCAGCCCCTCCCCAAATCATGACCACTGACCTCGCCCGCACATCATGAGGAACACACTGTGCTTGGTCAGCTTTTTCTCTCCTTGCCCTGACTGTGACAACCAGTACAATTTTTTTTTTTTTTTTTACCCCTTGAGTTTGTAGCTAAGGATGTAACATATCCACTTATCCAACTTATTTTTTGAACAAGGATTTTTAGAGCTTGGGACATTTATTGACGTTCATTTTTAAAAGAAATATAAGAAAGGAGAATTCTTTGAGAATTCTTCATGGCATGCTCTCATTTCTCTCCTCGCTATCATCCTTTTCTATGGGAGCCTTTTGACCCATTGTGAAGAGAATCATAGAGATGTGCCTGAAAAACTCCTGCTGGTCAATTAGTTTTGTGAAAGCAACTTTTCTGCAGCTGGACATGGAGCTGGGCCACTGAGGGACGGGCCTTGTTCTCCCAACATGCAATTATGTGTGCAGTTTTTCTACAGCACATTTTAAAATGGCATTTTGTTGTACTGAAGCTGCAGTTTATGTATATTCTTATGGGTGGAAATTCAGGATCAGGGGTGTGAAAGACATTTCTGAACACTGAGGCAGACGTTTTGTAAATGGTCTTTGTCAGCAGTTTTATTGTTATAAAAAAAAAGAAAATTATATATTGACAGTGGCAAAAAAATACAACTTTTAAATAAGAAACTTGGCTCCTTGCAATTATTTTGACGACGTTACGCTCTCCGTGACTTTGTCGACGAGTTTGTTGATCTCTCGATTTCGGGTCACAGCTCGACTTATGCAGTCCTGCAGCTTCTCTGCAGATAAGGAACTGCCCCCTGAAAGGAAAACCACGAGACACACTCTGAACTTAAAGGTGTACTACGTTCCCAATTCTATTTAAAATCAGTGAATAAATTGTTTACTGTGGCATAAATGTACTGCAGAATATGAACCTGGTTTATGGAAAGCGCAGAGCTGATCGTCCTCGTCTGTGACGGCGGTTATTAATGCTGTAGCCAGACTTTCCTCTTCTGTTGTTGGGTCCACTATAATCACTTCACTGCATGGAGAAAACAGACAGCACTTACTGTACAGTATTAAGGAAAGTGATCCTTGTCCCTCTTCCAGTCAGGTCCGTAAGTATTTGGACAGGGACACAGTTTTTGTACTTTTGCCCCTGTACACCACCACAATGGATTTGAAATGAAGCAGTCAACATGTGATTGAAGTGCAGACTTTCAGCTATAATTCAAGGAGTTTAACAAAAATACTGCATTAACCGATTAGGAATTACAGCCATTTTTTTTTATAGAGTCCCTCCATTTTCACAGACTCAAAATTAATTGGATAATTGACTGATAAGCAGTTTCATGGCCAGATGTGACCTGTTTTTTCATTAATGCCCTTTAAGTAAAGCAAAGTTGGAAAAGCCAACTACTTTTGATCCACAGGTCATCTAATAAAAAATGAATAGTTGTGCACCCTGTTTACAGGGTCTTTAAGTTTAAATGGTAAAGCTGAGTGGGACATGGCAAGTACATTTGCAGAGGATTAGAAATAAACAATAGGAACAGTTAAAAGACATGCAGTCCCCTCTGAAAGTATTGGAACGGCAAGACCAATTCTTTTGTGTTTGTTGTTAGACTTACTCATCAAATACTGCGAACGATGAGGCGACGGGGTGCTTGTTGATCTGCAGACGGCTCTTGTGCTGCATATCAACCTCAGCTAAATCTGTCTCTTTGTTAATTGTGACTTTAGGAAGTTGTGCTGGAAACCAGATTTAAAAAAACAACAATTAGCCATTTTCCTTACAGTTTAATAAGGTGAGAGGTATAAGGTTTTAACCACTGCTTACCGTTCTTTAATGCTGCCAGTAAGGTGATGAGGCAGGCATCGAGTAGATTTCCATCATAGTCTAAACACATGATATCACAGTACAGGACCCAGCACAGCTGCAATGTAAAGACGTGTTTCGTTCAGATTTTGGAGGTTAAGTCCATGTTTTTAGCAAATGAAATACATTTTACAGTATTTGGTCTCCTACCTTTGACTTCTCAATGCACAAATCTTCTTTCTTTATAATGTTAGAGCTGCAATTAGCAAACATTCAATTAGATCACTGAACTTCGAAAACTGTGCCATGCCAAGTACAAAACTGTGAATATATAGTCCAAAACAAATCGTTACTGTAAAGTTTTGGGGCTTATTGTACAGCTCATCTAATGTTATCTCAAGTACAAGTAAGTACAAGGTGATATCACACTGAACTCATCATGCAAAGATCCTTATAATTAGGTAAAATAATTGTGGTAAGACCTGTGGCCTCATTTATAAAATATCTGTACAATCAGATTTAAATTATAGTTGGTAAATTATCTGTGGCTAAATCACAGGCGTGCTGATGTTCAGTACAAGAGCACAGTTGCTTGTGCTATGTTGCTTAATTCATAGTTAAAACAACAATACTGACCTGTTAGCCTGTACAAGCTAGGACTCGGTGGTAGCACTGTTACAATTATAGTGTGTGTGTGTGTGTGTCATGAAAGCTACATTTTTCAACCCATAAGCTCTACCCAGTGTTCTCAATTAGATCCCACCATCCCATCTGCTCCTATGCTTGTGCTCCCGGTGAGGGTGCCTCTCGCTGAAGCTGATACACTTGTTACATGCACATGATCATGTGATTTGTCATTAATAAACTGCACAGGTAGGAAGGATTTAGGAATTCCTTTTCCTGTGTGTGGAGGTTTTGTAAATCTTTCTTAGGAATTTCTAAGAAATAAATTTATGTTCACATGTATCATTTATAAATTACACCCCAGGATGTTATCCTCTTTTCAATTAATGGGAAACTGCTGCTTTCCTACGGTGCAGACAAACACCAAGCTTGACACACACCTGCTCATTATCAATACACTTTCCTTCCACAGCCAAGTGCTACGTTTTCTGAAGTGTTTAGCTCATTTTGTCTGCCATTTACACTCAGTTTCTTTAGGCAAAACCTCAAACTGCTCTACTAATGCAAGCTAATTCTTCTCACTCATCGATGATGTCAGCGATGAACTGGCTGGCCACCTGAGCCTGTTCTCCAGGGGGTCCGGGACGAAATCTGGACGAGCACAGAGGAGGCAGATCCACGTTCGGAACTGCAGCACAAACAGCCAGTTTAAACTTTATTCAGCAAGACAAAACCAAAAAAGTGCCTGTAACAATGATGCACTCACTCTTACCAATATATCCCTTATCGGGAGCATCAGCCGTGGGCATGGCCAGCTCCTGTGTGCAAAATATACGGAGTCAGAAACGGGTTTCGACAATTATCTGATTATCAGCTACAGAACGCTGCTTACCGCTTTTATGCCACAGATGACGGTGGTGTTTCCGATCTTCACCAACGCTGAGCCATCCGCTGTGCTTACAGAACCTGAGACAGAGACAAGAGACACTTCTTACAGAGTTTAAAAAAAAAAAAAAATCACAAGCCAAAATGAGTAAAAATATAAAGTTCGTATGGGTATTAGCCTGTCGGACTGGTGGACACGGATGGATGGTAAAGAGGTAAATCTGAATCCATTAGTCTGTCTGGACACACCATTATGTGATCTTATACCAAAGAATGCTCCCATTTCAGTGAAAAGTAGTAATGGACAGGTACATGTCTGTTTTTATTAACTAAAACTTCATTATTTTCTATCAAACAGCAGACACCAGCAGAAATGGACCTCTTAAGCATATTAGCTAAAATCACTCATTTTCAAATTATCCATCTTCATCTTCTATGTTACCTCATTGTTTCTGTCTATTCTGTTTTATTATTTATTATTACTATTATTAAGACCTGCTTATTAAATGTGTCTAATTTGTGATATTCTTCAGTTACAGTGTCATGTTCTTGTATATTGTTGTATATTATCATGTACAATGGAAACGTGGTATAAAGCCTGAAAATACAGACACGCTGAGAGGTCGAGATCTTCACTGACACAAAGATGCCAAAATGTACAAAAAAGAGAATCCAATCCCACAAATACTGCAAAAAACGAGTGACAAAATGTTTAACTGGCTTCAGTTTATGAGGTTGCTGATAATCTTGGAGCTACACTGAAGTGGGGTTTCCAGTCTAAACCATTTGTACTCTATTTAGCCCATCATTACTGCTCACCGGTGTTCAGCGTCGTAGGTCTGAACTCTCCCAGCTCTCTCCCATCTGGCCGGCAGTTTTCTTTCTGCGTAGAGGTGCATTAAAGAAGAGCACTTTATCTACCAGTAAACTGGAGCCTACAGAGGAACAATTCGCCGCTTTCTGCTGTGTGATTCAAAGCTATGAGCTGTGGGACTTACCAAAAAGCTTCTGTGGAACTCCAGTGGCTCT
Organism: Pangasius larnaudii; assembly: GCA_037576815.1. Taxonomy (NCBI): domain Eukaryota; kingdom Metazoa; phylum Chordata; class Actinopteri; order Siluriformes; family Pangasiidae; genus Pangasius; species Pangasius larnaudii. The sequence goes on from CM074932.1 coordinate 8,466,886, forward strand.
GCTGTCCTGGAAAACAAAGCCAAGCAGGTGAATAGCTTAAATATTTGCCTGTTCTTTTTAAAGGGAAAAACAATCCACCCTAAATGACCTGCATATCAGTGTTTATAACTAATACATGATGGCCAATTATGTAAAAGATTTACTTTTGATGAAATTCTGAGTTGATTTTTTTGTTTGTTTAAATGTCTTTAAATGACATGTTTCACTCTGGGGAGTGGGAATTATGCTGCAGCCACTGCCCTGCACTCCCACAAGGAAAAACCAAAGAAAACACCCCTTAACTCGTATTCCTTCTCAAGAACTCAGGATGGTTTCCTCAGTCCCAGCTCCACAGAGTTCAGCGTGAGACATCAAATCAACATGACAGCAATCAACAAAGTAGCACTTGTTAATTCATTCAAAGTTATGCCGCATTTACTTTAGATCAATCAACATACAGTATGTTAAATCTGTACCAGAATCACTAAACACATCACAAATACTTCAATATGAACATATCTAATCTGTTCCAGGGAGAACTGAAGTTAAACTGGGGGCAATACACAAACACACACTTTATATAAGCATATACATACATACATACATACATACATACATACATACATAGACACACACATATATTTGTTCAATCTGACTACCAGCCCAGCAGAAAGCGCATGTGTACCTTCACAGTGCGTCACACTCTGTCTGTCTGTCTGTCTGTGTGTGTGTGTGTGTGTGTGTGTTAGCTAGCTGGCTAGCTAGTTTGCTTCACTGTTATCGCTCATTATATTGCCACAATCCGTCTCACACTCATATCCATAAACTCAGATAACATGAAGCGAGCATACGAGGTAAAGAGAACGCGTGCGTTTGTTAGCTACTCAGCCATAACGCACCGCTGCACTTACTTAAAACCCGCCGCCATGATGCACAGAAACCCCACGTGAAAAGCTCAGTGACGTCATGAGGCGACGCGCCAAAAATCCGGACACGAAAACGGCGCCGCCATCTTGAAAAGGGCAACTCTCCTGTTGAGCTCGTTGACTTGAATTCATTATCTGTTATTAATATATTTTGTAGCTTGAAATGTGTCAAAAGCAGCAAAATACATGCTCAAGACTGACAGGTCTTCTTTAGGGTTGTAACGATCCCCATCGATTAAAAAGGCAGCAATTGAAATAGATTAAGGCAGCAATCGGAAATTGATTGTTATTGCCTCGAAATCGATAATTATCGAGAAAGTACAGGCAACATTCTTATTTTTAATCTGATGTGTTAATCATTTAATAGGCTAGCAATCGAACTGTGATGCTTTAAAATAGTCCTCCATTTCACCATTCGAAAATTAACATATCACATCATACACGATTCAGGGGTATCGTCAAATATCAAATGGTTTACAGCTCTAGTCTTATCTAGATTTATTTCTATCCAGCTACTGCGTCCACAAAAATTAAGCTCAAAGAATGAACATGCCTTCATATTAATATTTACATACAGCGTCTGTAACAGAAAATGTCCGAAAATCGCTAATGAAAATAAGCAAGCCGTTTATACACGCTGACTGTATATTAATACGTTAGATATGGACTCTTCCAATATGGCGGACGCGTTGACGTACCTCAGAAGCCAGCAGCTGTGATGAGGTCAGAGGGAGGTCAGTGAGGCCAGTGGGACCTCCCGGCCAGCAGGTGGCGCAGCGTCACCTGCAGCTCGTTCCCGTCAGCTCCACTGCACCCTCCTGCTGGAGTGTGATGATGTGGTTTAGCAGAGTTCACTTCCGCATAGGTGTTTTAGCCGGGTTGAAGTGCTCCTCCTCTTTAAGACACATTCACTGGTTGTTCTTCAATAGAATTAAACCTGAATTTCGTGTTTTTTTATTTTAAACTGTTGTATGAGTGACATAATCAGGAAGTGCTTCCCGCCCACTGACACTTCCTCACTGTGCTCCTCACTCGGGAATGGAGAATGGAGTTTGGGCTGTGTGAGTTTATCCACTGTCTGCTGGCTCTGGCTGTCTTCGTCTTGCTCTTGGTAAGTGTAACGCTTCAGCTCACAGCTGCCTGCTGGTCGTTTCTTTACCTGTAAGAGCTCCAGCTAACTGTTAGCTCAGTCGCCTGGTTGGCCTGGTGGATTGGGGCTGCTGCTGCTTTGGAGACCTCTCCTTCTCCACCGCACGCGTTTCATATAGATTAGTAGAGCGACTGATGCAGTGATGCTGAACTGTGTCTGATAAGAGCCGTGGACATGAGTACAGAAGTTACTAAACCTTTAAACATGCTGCAAGTCCAGATATTAAACCTGGTGATATCTGATCAGAGATTCTTCTTTGGCATCACTTTAAAGAACCTTTACACACAAATCAAGGTTTTATTTAGCACCTTTAAGGGTTCTTTAGCTTGTCTTTTGTGTGAACCATTAAAAACTCCATGTAGAACCCCATAACAGAAGGTCTGACTTAGAGTTCCTCAGTTTCAGTCCTGTTGGGCCTGAGACCAGCACCAATGATTTCCTGCTTTAACACACCTGCTAAACCTGATGGTTACCTGATGGTTACCTG
>CM074932.1:8505534-8521938 GCA_037576815.1 Pangasius larnaudii
GTGTGTGTTTTATATATATATATATATATATATATATATATATATATATATATATATATACACACACACAGTGCCTTGCAAAAGTATTCATACCCACTGAACTTTTCCACATTTTGTCACGTATATATATAGTTACGCTCTGCTACTGCAAAAAATAAATTAGAAAATGTTACTTACCTTTTAGTGGTGTTTTACTGTGATTTTTACTTGATATGTTTGTACTGAATTTTAGAAATATGTACTCAATTCTACTTATACTATTGTGTCTAAGTGAAGGTCTGAGGAATGCTCTCAATATGTTGCAAATAATTGTTTTAAACATGAAATATGAAAGTATTAGACTAATGAAAATGTGAGCCATACTCCCAGACATGCTGCCCCAAATTACCAATCACCTAAACATGTTTTTCTGTCACTCTTGACAAAAGGGTTAGCCACATATAAGCCACATATTTTTTTTCCTTCGCATGTAAATAGTGAACACCTTAAGGTTTTCAGAAACCTGTTGTCGTAGCCTATTTGCTGTATCACTGGCAAGACAGCTTAGACAAGTTGGAAATTCAACACCTGGCTCAGACTGCCAGTGAAGCAGAGCTGACGCTGTGTGTGAACCGAATCCGCCACTGAGAAGCGCGACGCGTTGGCGCCCTCTAGCGGCGGTAGCTGTGACGCTGTTCTCTGCGCGCGCGCTCTCTTTATGCGCGTTAAACCGAGACAGCGCCTTCATGTACCTTCAGCACGCAGCTCTAACAGCAAAGAGCCGTCTGAGTAAGTGCTCATTTCACTGGCCTGTTCAGTATGGGGCTCTTTATTTGTTATAAAAAAAAAATGCTTTAACTTTGGGGTTACTGTATTATACAGTCATGGTTAGGATTAGGTTAGGTTAGGATATATATAAAACTCATCCATGAGAGACTATAAAGACAATCAGATGGCTTCTATGTGGCCTAGTTGCATTGCAAGAAAGTGATATACTCTCCTTCCTGTGTCTTCTTTTGTCAATACAATCTCTGACTATTTGTGCCCTGTAAAGCAGTATACACCTCAGTTCCAGTCCCTCAGGTAAGACTAAACTGTACGTGTGGTAGTTGCTGTAGTGCTACCCTCAGGCTTTAGTATGTATCTTGTACCTGCAATCGTGCATGTAGTGTACCTTTAAACCTTTACTCTAAAAGGCAACCATGGTCCAATTATACTTTCAAAACTATCTAAAGGTGCATTATGTCCACAATTCCATGTAAAAGATAGAAAACTGTAAATGATAAGTGTATTACCCCAGCCTCAAGGAAAGGGACAGTTTAGTAAGATGAGTGTAAATGAGTGTTGTTATTATTATTATTATTATTATTATTATTATTATTATTATTATTATTATTATTATTATTATGGGGTGGAGGGTTGGAGGGCTTTTCTTACTTGATTCTTATCAACACAACTGTCCTCAATTTTCAGTATGATGGACTTAAATGTCAGCTAAATGTCAGCTAAGACTGTTTACAGGATTGGTCAGGCAGGGTGTCTGTGCATTTCCTCATATTCAGTCTCAGATTTTTTTTTCTCCTGAAATCACACTCTTAAAACCATTCTAGTCTTATGATATGGATACTTCTGAGCTTGTCAACCTAAAGCAGCACTATGAGAAAGCATTGGAATGCCTCAATGCAGGAGTTCTGGAGGATAATATGGGAAATAAAGACAGAGCGATCATCCTGTACCAACTGGGAAGACGTCATCTCCTCCAGGGCCTGGAAATGACATCTGACCAGAATGTTGCTCAGCAGGTTCCAGTAAAGGTGAATGAAATGCTGAGCAGCATCAACACTCGTCTGGCTGCGCTCGAGTCCGCCTCAGCCACAGAACCCTCTGGTACCCAGAATTGCTATCCTGTCCTGATGCAATCAATGGGAACAGCCAGCATCCATACTGACAGAGCACTTGCTTCAAAGCCTTTTGGTGGAGCTCCCTGTATACCACTCTCACCTGCCATTGCATCTGATATGCCATGGGATCTGCCACCAGCCTACACCCCACAACCCACAGATGGGAATGCTTCTATTTCGCATAGCAAGGGGATGACCTGTCCTTCACTACCAACATCACAGCTGGTTTCCCACCATCAAGATGTTCTCTTTTTCTTGCCTCATGGGGTACAGATATTCTTTGTTACACCAGATGGGCAAGTCAGTGCACCGTCATATCCAGGGTACCTGTGCATCACCCTGAACAGCAGCCAGCATTATGATAGTGATGATTCCAGTGACACCAGACATCCTCTAGCTTACCTGCAGGTGAGCAAAGCCTCGATTATACCTAAGGCATTAAGGTCTTAATAATGTGTGTATATTTTGATTAGAAACCAGCAACATTAAGAAGTGTAATTATGTTTTTTTTTTTTAATTTTCATCTGCATATAATTAACTGAGGTAACACATTTCTTAAATATTCAGTTAAGTTTTATTTTCAGTTCTAAATGTCCTTTTTATGCCTATAGTAGATGTGATTAAATAGACTCATGCTGGATCAGATCTGGTAGGATCAGATTTACTTCGATGTTTTATCTTATCTGAGGTCAAATGTAGCATCCATTACCTGTTCAAAACACATTTAAACTTGAAAATGTCCACATTTGTCTGTGATTGGATTTAATTTTGCATCTGGAAAGAAGTTACCAACAACTAAATTAGATAAACACACAGGAAAAAGGCAAACAGCAGAAAAAAATTCTTTCTGTGAATGTTTCTGGGATTTTAATTCATAGAAGAATCATTGTGCAACCCATTATGCAGTTTCATTTTCACCTTATTTTTTTTGGATGGTTTCCAAATCCGTGTCTTTTAAGTGACACTGTCAGTAACACTCATTTTGGCTCAACTAGCTGCTAATTTTTACCTTTCAGGTTAAGGCCAGGCCAGTTAATGTTCTGTGGTTGCACTCTGGGCCAGGTGCTGTTTGTTGTACTGTGGGTTACTGCTGTTTTGCTTTTGGCCATGGCTCTGGCATTGTGCTGTATTGGCACTTTACCCTTTTGAAAGCCAGCTGTCCACTGCCACTAGCCGAATCCAGAACACACACAAACGTACCACACACAAATACACAAATGGACATCTGCAGTCTCTATCACTTTGCTGTCTCTGTCTACTTCACATCCTCACATTCACACACAAACACAAACAGCAATATCACACACATACAGCATACTCTGTGTCACCCAGCACTGCTTTGTTCCATGTGAGCCTTCTGAGACAAAGCACATTCAGCTGAATGGAGTACCTGATCTTTCAGTTCAGCACGTAATCATTTTTCAGTGTTTCAGTTTGAAGACTAGGTTATTATTATTATTATAGATGACTACAAGTTTCAAATAAACTTGTGTGTGAGTGACAGATAGAAGTAAACACCATAACTGTGTTATGCTTGCAGGTGTGTGATTGGCACTACCCCCTGTTCCCAGACCTGCCAGTCCTGCTTAGCGACACCGGTGTGGTCACATTCCCTGATACCATGGCAGCAGTGCCTGGGTCCTGTGTTGGGGTTGTGCTGTCCTCAGAGCTGCCTGCATTGGACAGAGCTCGTTTTCATGAGCACCTCTCCGTATTTACACAGCTTAGAATTCAGGTAACACAGCACTACAGCCCAATCTAAGGCTTTTACTTTAACCTTATAAGAAATACACAAAACAATAGCCATGATGACCTCTGTTGTTAGAATTGTAACTAAATGGGATTAAATTGGATAACGTTCTAGTTCTGGTGTTGATTCTGGCGGGTCACTGATGTTTTATGGAAGGAGTTCTCAAACGTTTTGCAGCAAAAGAAAGCCTTTAAGTGTAAAGTAGATTCCATTGACTGACTTACAGAGTTATTTTATGAGCATAATCCAATTATTCAAGTATAAGTCTCATTATTTAGATTTGTACACTAATATTCTTGCTATTTATTGGATCCATAGAGTTTTTCTAGGACTTTCCACTGACAGAACACATTAGGTCTATATTATGATGTTGACATTATTTTAGGTCTACTCAGAGTTACTGAATTAAGGATTAAACTTGTTTAATTCAACTGACCAGACAAATTACTAAATAAATAAACAAATAAACAAATAAATAAATAAATGAAAAAAAAAAAATGTATGCTTCCTGGCTATGCTAGCAAGTTAGCTATTCCCCACTTTGAGAAGCAATGTTTTAGGGAATGGGAAGGTTCCAAGGCATTTTTTAAAAATTCTCAAACCAGAAAGTTGATACATTCCAAATTATAGCAATATACAAACTTCTAGGTGTACTTCTGTGAACTTCTAGGTCCATGTGACTTTAAATGAGGGAGAACGTCATACTTATCCTCTTTGAAAAAGTAATATGCAGATATTTTGATATACTGAAAACTATGGTTATTGAGGTTATATATCAGAGCATTATCTTTTATTGAATACCAAGTCAAATATCACATATGTCCATTAGAGCCAATTGGAAAGACATATCCAAAATATAACAAGTGATGAGTACCGTATTCCACTAGCCCTTACATATGTAGCCCTTAGCCCTTATATGTGTGCTATATGCGTACCATAGCCCTTATATATGTGCTATATGCGTATCTTGTGCATATGTGTATACTGCTGACAAATAAAGTGATTTTAACCCAACTGAAGTCTGCAGAGGCTAATGGAGCAGATGAAGCTTCAGGCAGAAACACTAACCTGAATACAAAGGCTGTCATCAATCCTTCAAATGACACAGCTTTGGAAAAAGAGGAGAAGATTTTACCTGGATGGAGTGAGAAGATGTCACAGAGCATCACAGCAGGTTTGCATCCATGAATAGAAACCAGTTATGAAAAAGTCAATAAAACCTTTGAGTCTTCAAGGTCATTTTGAAATACTAAGTCACTGGCCTTGTGATATAATATTGTAGACATCTCACCCATTAACCGAGCTTAACTGTGGTGAGTGTTTCAAGCTCTGGATTACTGATTGGAAGGTTTTGAGTTCAAATTCTGGTGCTGCCTTAACCTCCTTCAATTTTTTTTTTTAAAGATTATATCACTATTAGACATCTCTCTCATGAACTGCTGCTCATGCTGCATCACAGGGTGCCATAACTTGGAAGAAAGCACTATCCACCCCCTTCCACATTAGCTAGACGCCCACGGCTATTGTCTGTGTGATTGATAGGGGAGAGAGAGTATGGCCATGGATGGCTGTGGCATCTTTGGGTTGGGTTCTGTTGTGCCACTTGGGAACCTACTGCCTGACATCCCTGAATAAGACTGCTGATATGGATCACACCCCACAGCAGCATACAGCATTAGGAGAGGCTCAAGCTAAAATGCTTTTAATCATACCAGGTTAAATGGAATAGAAGCACGGTCATGTGGAAATACATTGCGTGGTTTTCTTTTTAATATAAAATGTTTTTAATGTTTAAAGTCCTTGGGGAAAAAATAGAAAGCATTAGAGAAGGACTGGCTAATGCTCAAGATAATGTTCAAGGAGAGTCTTATATTCATCATCAGGGGGCAGTGTGTGTGTCCAAATGACACTCTACAGATAGTTATTTATCTAGTCCACTAGGAGACACTCTTTCTTTTTAACTGGAAAATCCTGATATACAAAACAGTGTTTCATTACAAACAAAATGTTAAATTGTTAATTTTAAAATAGCATTGTTATAAATTATCTTCATAATTTTGCTTATTGTATGATGATAACTATAATTTTTTTCATTTCTGCACATGCTAACTCCTCTACATGTTCAGGGGCATCACGGCTCAGTCGGGGCCTTGTGCAGGGAGCAGAGGCCACGGGTAAGGCTATCCACAATGGAGCGATCAAGCTACGTGAACACATCACACCAGAAGAGACGCCAGCTGGGGTCAGCCCTGGAGTCACCACAGGCCTACGTGTAGCCCAGCAGGCTACCGGGGGAGCTGTCAAAGTCAGCCGGTTTTTGGGTAAGTGCCTGAGTGACAGGGAATGAAGGAAGAATGAAGTTGGAGTAAGCACGTCTGTACACAGATTATGAAGAGAGCCCTGCGCTAACACAAGGACTGTCTAAAGAAGATAGAATGGAGGTCCAGCCCCAGAATACATGTCTTACAATGTGTCATGTTTTTTTCTGCTCCCAGCCAGTACTCATTAGCTTACTGATCAGTGTGTTGAAATGGAGAAGGCTCTATATCTGTAGCAGAACTAGCAGGCTTACCAACACTTCAACAGTTAAGAGCTTAACACTGAAGAGCATTTGGAAATAGACCACAGATGTAATATTCCACAGCTCTGTCCCGACCAATCATGCACAATGCCTTGCTTTATTAGGTATTATTGCACAATTGCAGACCAGTTTATGGCCCTATTTACACCTTACATTCAAATGTGATCTGTATATAGATATCAGTCTGGATAATATCTGGATAATGAACAATCCAATCTCACCCTTGCTACGCTCAGTGTTTAGTTCTTGTTGTCCTGATTTTGTAAAGATTATAACTAGTTCACATTTTCCAAACAATATGCAGATACTTAAGGTAGCCAGGTGTGAACATGGTGGGAGACTAGGTGCCGGTTAGGAGGCAACTTAAACGGTGACAAGTCATTTTTGCATCTAAGGTGGGAATATGCTAACCAATAAAACTGCATGTTGCATGGTGCAAGCATTGCAAATGGTGTCTAAGCATTTACTGATGTTTTTGAGCCTGAGACTTGACATGTATCCAGAGGGAACAGAAATTAAACTTGAATAGTTTTCTGTCTCACCTTCCTCCAATGCCCTGGATTACCCTGTTTTAGGTTTATTTTTTTATGTTTTTAATGTCTCTTTGTTAGTTAATGGCCTTTCAACTGTGGTTGGACTTGTTGGGAAGGAAATAACACCACATGTCAAGAAGCATGGCACCAAACTGATCCCAGAATCCTTAAAAAGTAATAAAGGTGCCTGCACCAACATGACTGGAGCCAAAGTGGTGGCAGCTAGTAGCTTAAACGGTGAGCAATTTATTTATTATCATCACATTTATCATTGTTTTCACAGAGGTTTTCTTCCTTTCCATATGAATGATTCATTTAAATCTTATTCACTGTTTATTTACTTTAGGTCTCTCAACCATATGGTCAGGTTTGGGGACAGCAGCAAAGACAATTGGGAAAAGTGCAAGCTCTGAGACAGTGCTGACTGTCAAGCACAAGTAGGTGTTGTTTTTGTAATTCTCCATTATTTATAGGAACTATCAAGTGATCTTAGTGCCAGTATCTCATAAAGCACTTTTGATCTCTTTTCATCCACTTCTCTTTCCTCTAAAATATTAAACCTTTTAAACATTTTCAGTTGTGCCGATGGGGAAATGCTTTTATTCTTCCCGTCTCTTTCCTCTTTATTTTTCAGATTTAGGGGGTTAGAATACATCCTGGATTCCCCTAACAACATTTAACTGGTGGCTGGAAATAACACCAATTGAAAAAATCTGTAGACTGAATCATTCATGACTAACACTGCTTTTAAGGGCCTTATTGTCTGATACATTTCGCCATTCAAAGGTTACTCAACAGGTGCCAGTTTTTACTGAGTGCAATAAACAAAATGAATACACATCTGTTTGGTTCCTCTTATTATTCCACTATTGACTTTCACTCTTCAGACATCACACAGCATTTTTCTTTGTAAGGATCCATCATGACCTTGTTTTGTTTCAACACCAGTACAACTTATGAATAAATGCATTTATTGTTTTTTTCTGTCCATACATGATTGCCATTTTAGTGTGTCCAATTCCAGGATACGATGGCTGTGTTAAAATGCTGTTTACGACATGCCCTTGTCAACTTTCCCCAACCATTTCAAGAGTGAATATAACTTATAATATACCCTATTTAGCCAAACTTTGTGGACACCTGACTATCACAGCCATATATGGTTCTTCCCCAAAAGCACACAATTGTATAGAATGTCTGTGTATACTGTAGCATTACAGTTTCCCTTCACTGGAACTAAGGAGCCCAAACATGTTCCAGCATGACAGTGCCCCTGTACATAAAGTGAGGTCCATAAACACAGGCTTTGCCAAGGTTGAAGTGGAAGAACTCTATTGCCTGCACAGAGCCCTGCCCTCAACCCCACTGAACACCTTAGTGATGCACTGGAACGCTGACTGCACCCCAGGCCTCCTCTGCTGACATCAGTGCCTGACCTCACTAATGCTCTTGTGACTGAATGGACAAATCCCCACAGCCCCATTCCAAAGTCGAGTGGAAAGCCTTCCCAGAATAGAATAGCAACGGGGGTTTAAATCTGGAATGGGATGTTCAAATGTACATATGGGTGTGATGGTCAGGTGCCCACAAACTATTGGCCACATAGTGCACAGTCCCCTCCAAAAGTATTGGAACAGCAAGACCAATTCTTTTTGTTTTTGCTATACACGGAAGACCTTTGGGTTTGAGATCAAAACATGCATACACATACATATGGGTGTGATGGTCAGGTGTCCACATACTTTTGGCCATATGGTGTTTCTATTTGCTACTTTATTTTACTAATTAATTACCAAGCCAATGTGTTGGCACATTAATTACTTCGAAAGCCAAATTTGACTGTTCTTCCTCAGGGAAGTTTTCCTTGCCACTATCGCCTCTTGCTTGCTTATTGGGGATACATTTAAATTTTAAATCCAGCCTTTCTGTAAAGCTGCTTTGTGACACTGTCCATTATTAAAAGTGCTATAAAAATAAAATTGAATTTAATTGTTTTTCCTAAGGAAATAGACAACTATCCACAAAAATCACTTAATCTACATCATATTTGTGACGTGCATGACCCAAGTGTTACACATTTCCAAATCACAAGACAAAGCTGACAAGAGTGTTAAAAAAGAGAGACACAGAGAATTACTGTACATCCACTCACGTTCACTAATGTACTCAATCAAAAGTGTAGATGTTCTGACCTGATCTTGGTTGTGTGTGGTTAAGATATGGCAATCAAGCTGGCAAGGCTGCAGACTCTGCTATCCAGTCAGTGACCAATGTGGGAGTCACAGCCTTCAACATGGACAATCTAGCCCTCAAGGCTGTACTGAAGTGTGCAGGCAAGCAGACGTCTAAAGTCTCAACTGCAGAAGACCAAACCATGAACCCAGAGAAAAGAGCTAAGGGAGTAGATGTGTAGGAAAAAATAAAGCTAATTGCTCCTCTGTGCATCTGGAAGCAATCAAGCAAAGTTCAAACAATATATTTGTATTACATACACAGAGGAATTTAATACACAGCTTAAAAGTAGGCCTATCTGTTATTTTAAAAATGCCTCCTTTGTGATTTTTAGTAAATGTTAGCACTGTCATTGAAATTTGAACAGATGTAATGATGTAAGAATTTATACAATGTTTAAAAATATCTTTAAAAATGTATTTCTTCTCTATCCCTCACTGTCAGTGTAGCCAATTGTAAGTAGATTTATTGTCATTTTATTAATTTGATGATGATTAATATTGTTGTTTTGTTGTTGTTGTTGTTGTTGTTGTTGTTGTTGTTGTTGTTCTTCTTTTTCTTCTTCTTCTTCTTCTTCTTCTTCTTCAGTAATCACTAAGTCATGACCAGGGTCATGATAGATGTAAGGATGCAGGGGGTAAGGTAGGAATATCTGCAAGACAGGCAGACAAACAATTTCAGAAAAAAACTATAATCAGATTAGAAGAAAATAAAAAGAAATGTCACAAACAATGAATAATAATTAAGGGTTGTCAGCTTCCTGCTTAAACCCTTTCTGAGAAGGAAACACCACTACACAGATGCCACTATTTGGCTGCATTGTTTTGTTCATTTCCTCGTGAAATCACTCCTTGTTAAATTTAATAAATGACGTCGCTCTTCTTATTGAAACTTCTTATAGAAGTCACCTCAAACTGACACCTCAAATGGCTATTTGGTCAACTGGAATATGGGAATTTTTAAATAAAGTTTAGTTTATATTTTTTTTTAGATTACTGCGGTAAAGTTGGTTTGACATTCGCATATTGGGCTTTCTGACTTCAATAGCTTGAGAACAGTGGGCTCAAAAAGTTAAAACATCTAAATTATTGTTATTTACATCAAGTACAACCTCTTACTTTCTGGTAACTGATAGGTTGATTTCTACAGAGATCTGTAGTAGTGTAGTGTTTTTATTTTAAATTTATATTAAAGATGGGTAATTTGAATATATTGTATGTGCATTGTGGTGTTCCACACAGACAAACTGATTGCATCACATGCATCTATTGCAAAATAATTGTATTACTAATCTGATTTATAGAAGAGATCAAGTACAGAAACTGATTGTGCCAAGAATCGAAACAGAGAAATGGCTCGCTAATAGTGGGTTGTAATAGATTTTTTCTTTTAATGAAATTTTATTTGGAAGAAAATCATTCTTCATGCTTCTAAATAGTCAAGATTATTGTTCCAAAACAAGTTGTGCTATATTATGCACCTTCTGTATAGAACATACTACATATCTCCCTTTAGAGAATTGAAGTGTTACCAAATTTTACTGAATTAAAAAAATATTCAATAACAGTTGAACATAGCAAGTTTAAGTGTTACTGAATTTTAATGAATTTTTAGTTGGAAAAATATTCAATATCTTCTGAATGATCAAGATGATTGTGCACCTCTTATATAGAAATATACTACACTCTCTACTATGGCATACTTATTAAGTTTTAATGAAATTTTATGTGCAACTTTATTGAATTTATTGCTCAAAATCAACTTATTAAAAATATTAATCAACGTAAAATATTAAGCACTTCTTTAGTTTGGCAAGTTGGAATTTTAATGAATTTTTATTTGGAAAAAACAGCTTCAATAGCTTCTACACAGTTGAATGTCTTGATCCAATACAACTTGTACAATAGTCTAGAATATACTACACTCTTTATTATGGCAAGTTTAACTGTTCATGAATTTTTATGTATTTCTATAAAAAAAACAACTTCTAAATAGTTGAATGTATTGATCCCAAACAACTTGTAGAATATTCTGCACCTTCTCTCAAATATATACTACACCCTTTACTTTGACTTTATTTTAACTGTCACCAAGGTTTCATGGGTTTTTTATTTGGAAAAAGAATTAGACAGCTTCTACACATCTCACTTTGACATAAAAATTATTCTTAAAACCAAGAGAAACACAAATATGCTCAGTTGTAATCTCAAAGTCATGCTTTCTGGTTTCCATTTAGATACAGTTCAATAGAGGTAAAACGTTGTTTCAAAGGTGGAGTGCCTTAAAATTGACATGCCACCAAACAACGGGCTTCTGTGCTTTGTGAAAAATGTGTATATTATTGCAAAAATACTGTAGTTGTTAGCTGTAAATACTGGAATGCTTTATATTGACATTTCAATATTTAATATTGAACTGTATTGCTTTATAGGGCACTAAAGGTAGGGGGCAGTCGTGGCCTAATGGAGTCGGACTTGTAACCTGAAGGTCGTGGGTTCGAGTCTCAGGACCGACAGGGATTGTAGGTGGGGGAGTGAATGACCAGTGCACTCTTCCACCCTCAATACCACGACTGAGGTGAGACCCTTGAGCAAGGCACCGAATCCCCAACTGCTCCCTGGGCGCCGCAGCAAAAAAAAAAAAAAAAAAAGGCTGCTCACTGGTGTGTGTGTGTGTGTGTGTGTTCACTACTGTGTGTGTGCACGTGGATGGGTTAAATGCAGAGCGCAAATTCTGAGTATGGGTCACCACACTTGGCCACAAGTCACTTCACTCACTCACACTTATTTTATTTACTTAGTGGTATATTTTTTGTACAGTTGTCTGCATGACATTTTCGCATTGAGACATGAATAGTAGGAAGTTCTAGTATTACCTTTGATGAAAATAATTATAATATTAAAAAATAATTTGTATTTTGTAGTAATTAATTAATTTATTTGAATAATTTTTTTAAAGTAAAAACATAATGGATAGCTTTCAGTAAGCTTTCCCTAAAAGTGCTGATACTAATTAATACATTACTATGATTTACTGTGCTTTATAACAATGTTTGAAAGATGTAAAAACCAACATTTAGAAACCAGGTGGGAAAAATAAGTATACCCTTCCTACTTCCACAATCATTAAGAGAGTAATTAGCTGCCAAGTGTTACAAATGAAATGCACAAGATTAGTTAATCATCAAGAAGCATGACTGCCTCTATAAAGGCAGAACTTTTGGCAGTTTGGTGCTCTGGAGCACTTAGTTGTGTGTCTACATCATGCCAAGAAGAAAGGACATCAGCCATGACCTCAGAGAAGCAATTGCCGCTAATCAATCTAGGAAGGGTTATAATGCCACCTCCAAACAATTTGAAATTCACCATTCTGCAGTGAGAAGGATCGTGTACAAATGGAGAGCCTTTAAGGCAGGAGTGGGCGTCCCAGCAAGTTCAGTTCAAGGTCAGACCGTTTAATGCTCAGAGATATAAAACAAATCCAAGAGCTTCTCTCCAAAAAGGATATGGCAGCACAACATTTTGCAAAAGTTTTTTTTTTTTTTTTGCATCTGAACAAACCACAAATATTCTTGCACCATTTTTGGAGAAACCCAAACACAGCATATCACCACAAACACCCCATACCAACTGTCAAGCATGGTGGTGGAGGGGTGATGATCTGGGCTTTCTCTACAGGACCTGGGAAACTTGCAGATATTGAGACAACGATGAACTCCAATTTATATCAGAATATTACTGAGACAAACGTGAGGCCATCTGTCCAGCAGCTTAAGCTGGGCCGAAATTGGGTTATGCAACAGGACAATGATCCCAATTACACGAGCAAATCAACATCTGAATGGCTAAAGAGGAAAAAATGAAGGTGTTGGAATTGCCAAGTCAAAGTCCAAACCTCAACCCCATTGAGATGTTGTGGCAGGATCTTAAGAAAGCTGTGCATAAACAAATGCCCTCAAACATCAATGAACTGAAGCAATGTTATAAAGAAGAGTGGGCCAAAATTTCTCCAAAACAATGTGAGAAACAGAAACTCCTACAGAAACCATTTACTTCAAGTTATTGTTGCTAAAGGTGGCTACTGAATTATAGAGTGTACTTATTTTTCCCCCAACCCAGTTTCTGAACGTTGGTTTACTTTTTGGGGGGAACAAATTCTATATATTGAACTTTTTTTTTTTTTTTTTTTTAAAGCTGAGGTTATTTGTTTGTTTAAAAGTTGGTGAGGACCACACAATTGTTACTTAGGCTCTGATAAATAAACTCATAGAATTAAAGGGGGCTGTACTTTCTTTTTCCCCATGAAAGTTGTTTTGTTTTTACAAGTTGTTTTGGATTGATATGTTCAACCGTTCAGAAGTTATTTCAAATAGTAGTTCATTAAAATTCAATAACAGTTAAACTTGCCAGAGTAAAGAACATATTATACTCTACTGAAGGTGCAGAATATTGTACAGGTTGTTTTGGATCAATAGGTTCAACCATTTAGAAGCTACTGAATTTTTTTCAGGTCAATAGTATTGTACAAGTTGTTTTGGATCAATATGTTCAACTGTTAAGAAGCTATTGAATTTTTTCCAAATGAAAATGTCTAAAAATGTGGTAAAAAAAATTGCCAAAGTAAAGTGTGAAGTATATTTTAGAGAATGTGCATATTAAGGTAGTTTGGATCAATATATTCATCTGTTTAAAAGCTATTGAATAGATTTTTTTTTTTTTTTTAAATCACTAAAATAATCATGAGAAGGCGCACAGTAATCTACTTGGATCAACACATCCATTCGGAACATGTGGACATATTTCCTATATATATATAGTGAAGTACAAAGAGCGCATCTGGTATCCAAACACAAGGCCACAGGCGCACTGGAAGGGGAGAAAATCAAGCCAGCAAAATTGGCTCATCCCACTGTTGTCAGAATAAAGATTCCAAAACCAGACACTCATGTGGACTGTTTGCAGTTAAAAAGCCTTTATTTTGAGGGCTGATAAAAAGTCACCGGATACACCAACACCTATCAGCTTCAGCAAGCTTTCCTCAGGCTGTATGTGGCTAAGCATTATCTTGAAGCTAAACATAGGAGAGACTGTACTTTAAAGGTGTCAAGTGTGTGTATGTGTATATATATATATACATATACACACATATCCACATATCCTCTTTATTTTTTTGTCTAGCCTGAACCTATACTGTTTGTATAATTGAAATATAAATAATCAACAGACATAGTGATATTGGATCTTTCACTTCTTGTATGTTCTTGTACTGTGTTGGGCTTCCTACCTTTTTTAAGATGAGGATTTTTTGAGAGCCCCTTAGTGGTCACTAGCTCACTAGTAATGATAAATAAACTGCAGACAGTCCACGTGAGTGTCTGGTTTTGGAATCTTTGCTCTGACAACAGTGTGATGAGCCAATTTTCCTTGATTTTGCCTGATATTTTCAAACAATTACAAAAATTCAGAAAGGTATAAAGTGTTCAAACTAACAGTTGTCAGGAAATCTAATATTGTTCCATCTGTAGAAAAACTTGATGACACGATATAGAAGCAACCACTAAGGCAATCTCTAATCTGATTTCCAGTTTCTATTTCTCTTAGTGTCAGTTATTAATAATAATTATTATTCAAAAATATGCACACATTTTCATTGCAAACATTAAGTTAACTGGATGTAGAAGGCATGTATTGTTTTTGAGCATGTGTTTTTTATCTGTGTGGGCAGTAGTTAAGTAAGTTAAGTTAGTGAGGGGTAAGTAAGATGCTGAAATCAGGCGCTTAATGTCACCCTTCACACTTTTCCTTGTTGTCGCACTTTAGCGACGCTCCCTACAGAGATGAGGAACTTGGAGTATATTCGGAGGAAATGTTCCACTCGTTCCGAATCACGACTCTCCCGACTTGATTAATCGTTTGTAGTTGACTCTTCTTTGAGGACAAATTCAAGTCTTGTAGTCTTACGATAGTTTGGCGTGCTGTTCCTGTGCTATTGACCGGAAATTCCCGAATGTCTGAATATGAAACTCACATTACCGCACTTTTAGGATTCATTTTCTTGCTTTAAAAAAAAAAAAAAATTGCAACATAATTTCTCAGCTCATAGTTAATACTGTGATTGTGGTATTTTTTACATTTATTTCCGGAATTAACTACTGCGACGCCACCCCCACCCCCCCACCCCCAAGGGTGGTACACTCCGTTTCCATAGTTACGGCTTAACAGTCAGCGCGCGCGTTTAGCCGGGGTGCGAGTGAGATTTAGAGATGGGAGATGGTGATATAAACAGATATGATTTAGCGCGATTGCAGGCTGAACTCGAGCAGGAGAGGGAGATGAGGTAAGTATGATTATTCTGGTTTAGCTACTTAATGATGAGCTCAAATGAGCTGTCACTGTTGTAAGCAGGAGTGTTATGTGGTTTGCTCTTAATTTCACCTGCAATAATGGACACTCCTGTAAGAGAGCTGCTGAAGGAATCGGTCTGGGACCTGAGACGCACCCTGGCTGATCTGGAGGAAAGAGTGAACAGTGTGGATGGAGAAGGTGTGTAAACTCAATCCTGCGTCCAGTAGTGACTCGGCATCGGAATTACTTTAAAACTCTCCAGTCAAATGATCTGATCTTTATTGTGAGCACAGAGAAGGCCCCTGTGAATCAATCAAATAGCCTGCTTGTTCAGTTATATTGACAGATTCAGTGACTTTGAAGAGCAATGACTTTAAAATTCTACAGTAAAATGTATTCATGTCTGTTCATAACTCACTATGAACTGTTATGTGTGGGTTTTAGATCTGAATTGTCCGTTTTATTTCAGCAGTAAGGTGTAGTAAAACATGAATATTATAGTGTCAGAGGCTTCCTCTGTGAAATGAACATCTATGCTTACTTTGATTTATTATAATAACAATAATAATAATAATAATAATAATAATAATAATAATAATAATAATAATAATAATAACAGTAATAATAATAACAGTAATAATGATAATACTTTTTGACCATTTTTTAAAAATGGAAAAGCGTAAATATAAAAACTTATCCTGTATAATCATAGATACTGTGAATTGTTGTGTGTTCATTTTGTTACTTATTTATCTTGACCGTGTATTTTCAAACCGCGGCCGGCTTGACCGCAGTCTTATTGCAAAAGATGATTTGTAGCGAACAGGGGAGTTTCTAGAGTTTGATCACTACTGGGGCATTACAGGCCCCCCAAGAATTTTACAAAATGACTTCAAAATTTCTAGTCCCTCTATTCAATTCAGTCCCATTCAATTCTGGTGACTTGGGGAGTATATATGTATGTATGTATGTATGTATGTATGTATGTATGTATGTATGTATGTATGTATTTATTTATTTAAATGATTATGTTACAAACATTAATGTAAGGCTGCTCTGACATTTTTACCATATCTGGGTAATT
>CM074932.1:8522038-8535974 GCA_037576815.1 Pangasius larnaudii
TATTTATTTATTTAAATGATTATGTTACAAACATTAATGTAAGGCTGCTCTGACATTTTTACCATATCTGGGTAATTTGTTGATCTTGTGCTTGTAGATTAAGGTTATAAAAGATTTATCTGAGGGGCAGTGAAATGAAATTGTGCAGTGAAATGTAGATCATTGAAATGCAGTGTTTGTCCCTGCTGCCTGCTTCCCCTCACCTGAAGATGCTCTTCTCTTCCTCTGCCACCTCTTAGAATGAAATTCTAAAGTTCATATATCCATCTGGATAAATAAAAAGAAGCATAAGCAAGTAGTACTAAGTAGCTCACTCCTTGCAAACAGAACAGCTAACATCTGTTAAAAATCTGTTAAAAAAAACCTTAAATCCACAACTAGCATTTTCATGAGCAAACTATCTAACTAGCCCCCTAAATGAATAAATCACTTCAACAAGCTTTCACTGCTGATGACTAAATCACTTTGTTTGTGGCAGAATGCCAAATTAGAGCAGATCAGCAAGCATTCTTTTAGCAGTTAATAAGCTTTTATTCCACAACATTATTGATCAAATCTGTGCCAAATAAATTAGATCTGGAAAACAGGATGTCCTCATTCGACTAAATACAAATTCTCATTAACACAGTGATAAGTGTTAGCCTGGTAGTTACTTCTCCTCGGCTACAATGTCGTATTATGAATGATCATCTGACTGCAAGTCGAGGTTTCCACAGGGAAAGGTGAAGCGAGGAGGAGCACAGCGAGGGGGGCAAGGCGAATGATTGAAGAGGATGAGCAGGATATTTTTGCTTCAGCTGGTGTTACAATCAGCCTTCATGTTTTAAATAATTCAAATGATGTAAATGATAACGTTCAATGAATAGGAAAGCCTATTTTCAGATGTATCTACTGTGATCTACCTCATCAGACAGTGATTTATCAGGAAGATTTTACTGGGGCACAGCAAAATGGTGACACCCCTGGTGGAGAATGAAGTGTTTTTATCCCTGTTGGCTCACTGGAATGGGCGAGTATGCCAAAACAGGGTTGCAGTATTCTGATGATCTGAAATAAGTTTGAGTGTTTGGTTTGGTTAAATTGTAAAACAGAGTGAAAAGCCTTCTGTGTGCACAGGGAATGAATGGAGAACCAGATACGAGACCCAAATGGAGCTTAACAGGCAGCTGGAGAGGCAAATTGGAGTTGTACAGGAGAGGCTGGAGAGTCTACGTGGAAATCCTATGGGTACAAAATGTTTTCCAAGTCCATTAAGACATAACTATAGACAAAGGATGAACTCATATAATCTCTAACATTAATTTTGTTATTTCTCCAATGTTTCTGCCATCAATATAATATTTTCTAACAACACAATAAGGCGTTCTGAAAGTCCTGAGAAGCACAATCATGAAATAGAAAATGTCTATTTGGCTGATTTATCAAGAGCTTTCAACCAACATGTACTACAATGTTATATGTATTCTATGTAATCTCTTTCAAATGTAGCATGTTTGTTATTTTCTTATGTTAGAACTATACTGAGTTGCCAGTTTATATAGTAGTGGAAGCTTTAGGTAGAGTTTGGTTGTGAGTTCAAATCCCAGCACTATCAGGCTTTTTTGTCAGGGCTCAGTTGTATAAAATGAGATAAATGTAAGTTGCTCTGGAGAAGGGCGTCTGCCAAATGTAATAGAGTTACTGACTGTTGTCCCTCTGTTGGAAGGCATAACCTACCTCATGCATTAATGGAAATCTAATATTGTTCCATTTGCAGAACCTTGCAGAAAATCTTGATGGCATGATATAGTAGCAACCACTAAGCCACTCTCTAATCTGATTTCCAGTTTCTATTTCTCCTATTGTCAATTATTAATAATAATAATAATTATTATTATTCCAAAAATCCATACATTTTTCATTACAAACCTAACGTTAACTACATCCTGTAGAAGGCATGTATTGTTTTTGAGCTACTGTTTTAATTATAATTATTTTCAATTGCAAAATTCAGCTAATCAGTTTATCTGTGTGGGCATCTCTGTCTGGATGGGGAGTACTG
This sequence comes from Pangasius larnaudii, assembly GCA_037576815.1. Classification (NCBI taxonomy): domain Eukaryota; kingdom Metazoa; phylum Chordata; class Actinopteri; order Siluriformes; family Pangasiidae; genus Pangasius; species Pangasius larnaudii. The sequence continues at coordinate 8,524,080 of CM074932.1, forward strand.
AATACTCACGCACTTTCAGTAAAGGCTTTATTCTGGTCAGGCTCACGGTGAATCCAGGGTCTATCCCTGGAACACTGGGCGTGAGGTAGGAATACACCCTGAATGGGATGCCAGTCCATTGCAGGGCACCAGGACACATTCACATGCACACTCACATCTATAGACAAATGCTTGGAGGGAATATGCTATGTAGAAAGGCTGATGTTTTTTTAAATTTTTTTTTTAGATCGACTGGCTTCAATTCGCTCGTATGATGAGATGACAGTGGTGAGTTAACATATGAACACTTGAATTTCAATATTCTTATATGGACTGTGGAGCAATGTTGTATGGATTCACAAAATCCCCCATTTTATTATATTCTTAATTTGCTCCTGTGCCAGCTTTAATCTTCTTCTTGACCTGTGGTGTGTTGTGTTGGTTCCCTTCAAATTAGAGCCTGTGGCAACTGCAGTAAACCACTGTGCAGAGGCCTCCTAAAAATCTATTATGCAGTGAACAGCAATCAGATAATTTGGGAATAGAGCATGATGTCTCAGCAAGGACATCATGATAATGAGATTAAGTTTTTGAGAATGAGAATAAGTGTGAATCCACAGAATTATTTTAAATCATATTATTTTGTATTTGTAAAGTTGGAAACGTACATTGGTGTGGGAATAAATATTAAAAAAAAAAAAAAGCCTGTACATTTGTTCCACATTTTGTATAGCATACTTGTTCTGGCACAACGTTACTAATTCTGTGTCAGGGATGTTCAGTCTTATCTGGAAAGGGCCGTTATGGGTACATGTTTTCATTTCATCCAAGCAGAAGCCACACCTGAGACTGTTGGAAGCCAATATCAATTGATTAAACAGTTGGAATCCGGTGTGACTCCTGCTTGATTGGAATGAAAACCTGCACCCACACTGGCCCTTTGCAGATAAGATTGGTGACCCCTGTGTTGTGTCTAGCTTCACCCCCTTCACCAGTAATAAAGTACTCCATTTTGGAAAATGTCCAATTTTTTATTATGGTTTTAATGGCTAAATTCATTATTATTATTATTTTTTTTTTACCATGTTTTACATATTTTTCCAGGTTATATGTATTAGTTAGATATAAAAAAAATCAACTATTGCACCTTTAAATCTTCTGCATAAAATATGCTTGTGGTTTAATTAACACAGAGCAGGAGAGAAATGCATTATCCACCAGGACAAGGGCCTTCTATGCCCTTAGGTAAAAGCTGTTCTGTGAATGGTGATTGGATCCAATCCATGAGTGCTGCGGTCATCTCAGTTAGTTCGTGTGTATAGGTTCCACATAAATCAGCAGTGACCTGGTGAAACAGTCTAGGGAATGATGGATATGTCATTAATATTTATCACATATACTAAATTATACAATCACTTTTTGACATTGTTGGAAGTCATGCATTTGAACATGCACAAAGAGATGTTCAGGTATGCTCATACTGAACATCGTTTCAACATGAACTTTTTTTTTTTATCATTTGCTTTTACCCCCCTACACTTATATACTGTAATGCTTCTATACTGTAGTGCTTTATAATGCTTTATACCCTCTCAAGGTTTCTTCCTCCTGTCATCTCGGACTTTTCCTTGCCATTGTTGCCTCTGGCTTGTTCATTAATGATCTGAATCTACATCTCGTTTGTGATAATGTTGCTTTTCTGCAGTGCCTATTGTTAAAAAAAACCTATACAAATGAATTGAATTCTCCCTGCACCTGGCAGTGATCTGGGGTTCATATAAGCACAGTTATAACTAGCATTCAAAAACATAAACATAACTAGCATTCACAAATAATTTGCCTCATAACTCTGTGGAAATGATCATTTGCTTTCTTCAGGACACTTTAAGACACCGACTTAAACTTCTGAGCACCGAAAAGAGTAGCCTCCAAAGTCAGCTGCTGGAATGCCGTCTGAGACTTGAACAAGAGGGAAAGGTGTCTTCTTATTCTCTCCAGTAATAACTTCATGATGCTTGTGGACATTTGTATGGGATGGTTTATTACATGTGTGTATCTGTTACTATTTTTATTGTGATGGTGAAATGAATGAGGTGAATCAGACTTCCTGAGGCATTATGGCAATTATCTTACACTGATACTGCCATGGCCATTTTTGCTGTAATAAGTTAGCCTTGTTCAATGTAACATTAAGGAACAATTGTTTGCAAAGACCTTAATGTATGGTGTGTTCTTGTTTCCATTTTCATAAGGCATATCAAAAGGCCTATGATGAGCGGCGAGCTTATCTTTCAGAGATTGCAAAGGTGAACTTGGAGATCTGTTATATTTAAGAATACCTGCCTTTTTATTATGATTTTTGATGATTTTATCAATTTTATCATCAGGTTTGTGTGAATTTTATTCTATTATTATTCTTATTATACATAAATTCAATGTAAAGGGACTTGGTGCTAAGCATCTGATCCATAAGCTACATAGTGTGGTATTGATGTGCTGTTCTTCTGTATCATTTAAAAATGAAATGCATTTTTGTCACTTTTATGTCGACAGGTCTCTTCTGCTTTTGATTGGACCAGAAAGCAGCAGTTGGCCCAGTCCCAAAAGACTTCCCATAATCCAGAAAAAGGGTAAAGTATTACAGATGCATTGTTTAGAACTTTTGGCTCATAAATGCAAAGCTGATTAGATGTTTATCAGAACACCTTTACATTTAACTGTCTGAAATTTCATAACAGCATTACTATTGTCTTCGAACATGTATTCATTCCATAATAGAAGTACCTTTGTTTAGTATCCAACACAGTCATAACTATAATTTTACAGTAGTGCTCCAGCAAAATGTAATATACTGAAACAATAATCATAAGGCAAATATGCAGAATGTACCATAATCCTTGGGTGTGTATTTAATTTTATTTTCTTGAAAGAATTTTAAGGGGTTTATTCATCCCAATTTTAGTGTGATTAAGTGTTTGGGCAACATGAAGTAAGTTTATGTGCTGTGTTGTAACTTTATTTTACACTACTTAAATGCTGTTATGAAAGGCTGTTCATGATTTCTTGTTCTTTAAAATAACTTTAGTTCAACAGGCTTTGTTGACCATGGATGAAATTCCTACCTAGCATTTAACACTTCAAAGGAAATGTACAAATGAAAGGAAAACTCAATATAAAGTAAGGTTTGGGGGCACCAGAACAGCTTTTTAAGAACCTTGGTGCAGATTCTACAAGTCTCTCGGACTGTACTGGGGGATGAACACATTGGTGCAAAATCTCCCATAGGTGTTGAGCTGGGTTGACATCTGGTGACTGTGAAGGCCATAGCATAAGATTTCTATAACCGTCCTACTCGTAAAACCTAAAAAAAATGAAGAGATGGAAATGTTTCATCACAGAATAAAGCTGATCAGTCACCTTGTATTGATTTTCAGTTACCCTTTCCTTTATGAGGACAAGTGGAGCCAAACCATGCCACTGAAATGCCCTCCACACTATAACAGAGCTATACCACTTGTCGAGAATATGGTGAAGGATGACCATATCACTTTTTCCACATCTATAGACCTTGCTGCAGTTCAGGGTTTTTGAACTCTGAAATGTGCATTTGTCTTTGTAATGAGGTGTCTATGCTCTGTAGCCCTACTATAATATCTCTCTCTACATGGTTGTCAGTGGACTGACAGTCTGATCACATCCTGCATTGACATTCGCAGTCACCTGAAGAATAGTTGCTCTTATGTCTTTCTTTACATGTCTCACTATTACACAAGCATCACTGTTAATCAAATGTGCACCACAATCTCCAGCCCTATTTACTGATGTCTTGAGATGGATCTAAATGCAGATGTCACTGTAGTCACTGTTCCTCCAGAAACACAGCCAGTTGAGAGGACTTTGTGACTTAAGTTCCTGCTATCCATGCCCCAACAATGAGTCCTCTTTCAAAGGCGATTAAATCTGTTTGTCTTGCCATCTTGATCCAAAATCAAGGAAAACTGGGCCTGCTAAGCGCTTTTATACAGAAATGGAAGGATGTTAATTGCTTAATTGTATAATGCAGTTCATTTGTCTGGAGTCATCAGCACTTTGTTTTTCCACTCTTTTATTCAGGTTTTTTCCTGTCACCCATCTGTATATGTACATGCTGTGTTTGTGTTGGAGTTATCAACCCTAGACTAACCCTAGCATTCTGTCATATCTTCCTAGAGCTCCAGTGTTGTTGAGGCATGCCTTAAAGGGAAAGAAAGATGTAGCCAGTACAGTCACACAGACTTGGCTACCAAGATTGAAGCGCTGACAAGAGATGCCCTGCACAAATACCAAGAAATCATGAAGGAAGCATATAGCATGACTCAGAAAATAGTCATTTTCACTTTTCACCCACTTGAAATGTAAGCATATGTACCTCAGTCAATAACAACAAAACATACTGTAGAATGTTTTTAATGGCAATGACCTTTGGCACAGTTTGACATGTGAAGGTCAGCTGAACTGATAAAAATCTGGAAAAAACCCAGCATTTATCTCTTACTCATTAATACAGCATGGTAATAGCAGACGAAATCAAAATCAAGGGTGTAGGACTTTATACAATTTGTCAACTTTATTTGATTTGTTTTTGCTAAGGCTTCATACAGTTTATCATGATAGCTGGCCAATGTTAGGCTATTTTTTTTCTTGGTTACAGCAATATTATTTTGGCAACATAAACTAAATAAACAACAATCATTTCATTTAATGTTTTTAGGTTAAGTAGATAAGTGATTTACTGTATTTACTAACAAGTTAAAATAATATCACAACGGTAGAGGAGAAATATTTTTATGCTTTTTGTTATGTTACAGTCTGCTAGATGGGCACTTCCAGCATTTTCCTAATGTTGTTTGACTCTTGCAGTTATAAAGAATGATTAACTAACCAGGTAGCTAACACGGGCACACAAGGACCCTAATGAAGTGAAGAAAAATGGTGAGGCAAAAGTCCCGTGTGACTGCTGCTTCAGGTTAACTAGTAGTTAAGGTTAATTAGTACAAGTGGTGTTTGTGTCATCCTTGCTAATTCTATATAAAATGCCATATAATGCAACACACACACACACACGCACGCACGCACGCACGTGCACACACACACACACATTTAGTCAATTAGCTAATTTGCTGACCCATTTTCTATGAATTATTATAACATTTAAGTTTTAATGCAATATGAAATAACACATCAAAAAGCATTAATGTATGTATTATAGCATCAGTGCATTTATTCATGTTATAACCTTTTTAATTACAGTTAATAGGAAACTGAAATAGTGTACATGCGTGTGCATTTAATCTGCCCTTCTGTCTGATGTGTTCATACTGAATATGCATGTTTTATGCAAATTCTTTAATAAAAAAAAGCAACACAAATATCATACATTTGCACTGATTGTAAAGATATTTTGTGAAAGTTTTTGTTTGGTTAGGCCCATTTTCAACATCTCTCTTAAGGCCACAGAGTCACAGGTCAGCGAAAGGTGCATGGGTCTATAAACTGATCATATACTCACATATGATATTACTCAGTCTGCAAATGCCTGTGATGATCGGTGATGGGTGAAATTTTTGTAATTTTCCATTAAAAGATGAATTTACAACAAAACAGAAATTGCATGAGATCACACAACTACAAATAATGTACCATTGCTTAATAAACTGCTTGTATGCAGCAGCCTTATGTCAAATTTAAGCACTGTATGAAATGAGGTAATTTTTGTACTTAATTACTCAGTGATTTTATTGTGTTCGTGTCATGTCAGTGCTGGAATCGTTGCTGAGTTCCAGTTCCCAGAACGCCCTACAAACGTGGCCGCCACGGATTCGATTCCCAGCACTCACCCGCATTGTCACGTTCACAGTCACCAGATTACTGAATACACACATCTGAACTCAATCACCACTCACAGAGAACATTCCATACAGGTGGGAGTAACATATATGCTGCGTCCCATTTCGCCTACTTATACTATGAACTAAAAGTTTGTACTCTTTTTGTGAAGAAAAATTACATATTTTTGAATGTGTAGCAAAAAACTATGCAAGTATTGGAACATACTAACACGTCATTGCCTAGTTACGCACACTGACACTGTTAACAAACTCCTCATTGCATTTCAGCCTTTAAAACTTTGGTTAGTGCTCAACATTCAAGTTTTTACACTTAAATGCTAAAGACGCGTCACCGACGTTATACTCATCTGCCATGCAGGTTAAATTTGGCAAAAGCAGAACGGTCACAAAACTCCTCCTCCGTCACGCAAGGAGTTGTGGGCAATATTGGCTGAAGAAGTGTCCACGGTTCCACACGGTTCCATGAAAAACTACTGGAAATAGTAGATCATCTTGGTACCTTTGGGATTCATTTCAACATACTACGATTTGGGACACACTAATTCTAATGTTAGGATGGATAGTAGGCAAATTGGGAAGCAGCATCAGTGTATTCTTGGCTGACTTACCAAGCCTTTGATACAGTACATATCTTGCTATTCTGATTTTTGACTTTGTTTCGTTACCTGGTTTCACAATTTCTGGATTTTGCCTAGTCTATGTGGTTTGCTGTTCGCCTGAATCTCTGCCTGTTTTTTGCCTCACAATTTTGGATTGTCTGCCTGTACTTTAAGAAGTACCACTTGCAACTGCAATCAACTGCAAATGTCTCCACCACCTGACAGATTACTTTCCAAGCACATGGATGCAGCAGGTGAGCAGGACTGGCGAAACACCATTGTGGTTGGAGAGCACCAACAGCACCTGGCCCTGATGGAGGACAAACTAATGCAGCTCACCAACACGCACCCACCAGCTTTCACGGCACACTGGCCATTTCAGCTCCTTCCCAAATTCCCTGTCCTGACAAGTATTTGAGAGAGCCAGCTCTTTGCAAGGGCTTCATGCTACAACCTGAATAAAGCACTCAGGAGGTGTCTCTATGTTTTTAACGCTAATCGATTCTGGATTGTTGTGGAATTTCAAGCCCTTGCCAAGAAGCTCAATCTCCCCACTCAACTACTCCAGCATCCTCTATAGATTGAAAGTCTGGATGGCGGACCCATAGGAAATGGAACTGTTATGCTGTGCACCAAACTCCTTGCGCTACAGGTCAGTGCTCTCCGTCAAGAACACTTCACCTTCCTAGTCACAGTAAACATGAAACATCCCATTGTACTTGGATTCCTCTGGATGCACTTCCATAACCCTCAGATTTTATGGGCCAGCAGGGAAATTGCCCATTAGTCTTCCCACTGTTTCGCTCACTGCCTCCCTGTTTTCCATCTCCTAGCTACTTCTGCCTCTGTAGATAGCCTGGAACCCAGATCACAGTTGTGTATCCCACCTGAATACCTTAAGTTCAAAGAGGTGTTCACCAAAGCCAGCAGCCTGCAATCAGCTCAGTGGCACAGTCAGAGGGACAATGAGGAGCACAAAGCTATGGAGGAGTACATTGAGGAGGCACTTCAACAAGATTACATCCATCCTTCCACCTCTCCTGCCTCTGCTAGCTTCTTCTTTGTGGAAGAAAGGGGGGCAGACTCTGACCATGTATAAACTACGAAGGCCTCAACCAGATCACAGTCAAGTATTGTTATCCTTTTCCCCAGGTCCCATCTGCCCTGGAACAGCTTCGAACACCCTAAATATACACAAAACTCGACCTATGCAGCGAATATAGTCTTGTGTGGATCTGTGAGGACAATGAATGGAAGACAGCCTTAACACCACCTTTAGCCACTATGAGTATTGCTGTATGGGCTTTTTTGTTCTTCCTCAGTGTTCCAGTGCCTGTAAACAATGTCCTACGGGACAAATGTTTGTCATCACCTACATTGAAGACATGCTGATATACTCACCTTCCAAAGGATCCCACATCGACCATGTCAAGCTTGCTTGTTTCCTCCAACAGCAGCTGTATGTCAAAGGTGAGAAATGTGAATTTCTTGAGAACAAAATCTGGATCACAGCAAGATGTCCACAGTCACAGATTGGCTGGTGCCTAGCATGGAGCTTCTCAGGTTTCTCAGCTTTGCAAACTTTTACAGGAGATTCATTCAAGGTTTCAGCTACGTCATAGCTCCCTTCACAGCCCTACTAAAAAAGGAATCTAAATGTCTTAATTGACATCGTTCAAGTAATGGCTTTCACCACCGCCCCATCTTAAAACATCCAGACCCCACCAAGGCTTTTTCGTGGAGGTGGATGCATGAGAAACAGGTGTGGGGGCCATTTTGTCACAACGGTTTGGAGAAAAGCCATTTGGAGAAAACTGGCACACAACAAGAACCAGTATCCTGTCTCATAGGGAAATTTGTACCCACTGCCCCAAGAGACAAACTCATCACTTGGGCACAACCCCTGCAACCAGACAACCACGTATTCAGAGGATGCACCAACTTCTTCAAAGTACTGGTGGCCCAACATGGTGACCGGTGTACACCAGTTCATTTCTTCATGCTCAGCCTGTGCTCAAGCCAAGGCCCCAAGAACCCTACCTGCAGGTAAACTCATTCCCTTACTCACACAACAGCGACCATGGTCCAATCTGGTGGTCGATTTTATCAACGTCCTCCCTAAATCATTGACCCACACCATCATTATGGTAATCATAGACCAGTTTTCCAAGTCACTGCACCTCATTCCACTGCCATTCATCTGCCCACTGCTTTCGAAACTGCTGAGCTCATATTCACATACGTGTTTTGATACTTCGACATCCCAGAGGACATTGTGAGTGACAGGGGCACTCAATTCACATCCTGGGTGTGGACTAGTTTCATGGAAATGCTGGGAGTCATGGTCTGTCTATCATCCACAAGTTAATGTGCAGGTGGAGCGGAGAAACCAAGAAATCAATAGATTCCTAAGAACATTCTGTGCTAAGAATCAAGACAACTGGGCTCGGTTCCTCCGAGCTCCAGTTCCCAGAACACCCTGTGGCCTACAAACATGGCTACCATGGACTATGATTCCCAACAGTCACCTGCACTGTCACGTTCACAGTCACCAGATTACTTATTATACACACCTGGACTCAATCACCACTCACACACCATATAAGAACACTGAACACTCCACACATTTGGGAAGTATTGCTAAGCGTATTCTTGCCTGACTAACCAAGCCTTTGATACTTATTTTGCTGTTTTCTGACTTTCTTTCTTTTTTTTTTTTTTACCTGGTTTCACAATTTCTGGATTTTGCCTAGTCTATGTGGCTTTCTGTTTGCCTGAATGTCATGACCTTGGTTTTGCCACAGGTTTTCCAATTGTCTGCCTATAGGTTAATAAATATCACCTGCAACTGCAACCGTCCCTGCCGCCTGACAGTTTGCTGCACATAAATTGCATCATTAATGCTGCTTAATGACAATTTAATGTAATTACATCATTTGGATATAAAAATGAGACAAAAAAAATCCTGTGACATAATCTGGTGCATAAAACACACTGTGTTTGTAGAGATTTTCTCTGGGTTCTCCACTTTCATTTTCACTTCCACCTCCCAAAAACATCCCAGTAGGTGAATTGGCTACTCTAAATTCCCCCCTTCGTGTAAATGTGTGTGTGAATGGGGCCCTGCCCCGAAAATAGTGTTGCTGCCCTGCAAAAATGACATCTTGGAAAGTGAAATTACCCTTAAATGTAGTTACATTCATCTAATATTTCCTATATAAGATTATAATAAAACAAATATTACTATTGAACCTACTTCTAGACATATTTTACTCTTTTCAAGCTTGAAATTGCCTTGTTCTATTGGCATATATTTTGTTCCCTAATTTTTAGCACTTATTTCTAGAAAGAAGCAAAATGATCTGCAAATAGAGTAAGAAAATTTAAACCCTGAAATGTGTAAAAGCATCTAAATACAAGCTGAATAATCTTATATTTAATTTATAATAATCTTTTAATAAGAAGACTAAAAGCTTAGATAAATTTGCCCATATTCAAGATAATTTCACTAGCTGAGATGTAATTTTTTTTTGCAGGATAAAGATGAACGAACGGAATCAATGAATGAATGAATAATTGCAAGCATGGCAAAGGAAGAACTTGTACATTTTTCTAAGACAAAACAGTTATGTGACTCTTGTATTACAAGTGATAGCGAATTCTGTGAATTCAACCAAACATTAGTCTTCTCTTAGTCGCAACCAGTCCTTCTCTGCATATAGGCTACAAAGATATAACCCCTGTTAACATAACCCATGCATGAATGTAGTATTGTGTGCATTGTCCCTTTGCCAATATACCAGCATGAATGCACAATTACAATATTCAGATATGTTGGAGAATAGCAAGAATTCTGCTATCATCATCTATGCGAGTATCATTAGCAAGGTTTGTCCTTGAAATAGCGGTAGAATGAGAATGTCCTTTTTTTGTTTTCTCTTCTGATAGTGGTGGTGAAAACATTTTATAGACATTCTCTGACTTTTCTCTATTTTTTTTCTGCATGAGAGGAAAAGGTACTGTACAGGAAATTTTGTTCACAACCATTATAAATATGCCCTCAAAGATACAACGCAGGTTTCTAAGGTCCAGTTAGGTACACTGAGCTACCACATGTACTGTACAATGATGTACATATGACTATAGGTACAAAGAAGTACCAAAGTATTTCATAGTCATATCAGCCATTGTAGGAAATGCACAGTTCTACACTGGCTGATATGACTTCATGTTTAAATATCAGCCCTATGAAGCAGAGGGAAGAAAAGGAAAAGAAACAAGACATTAAAGACATAAATCAACTTGACATTGCTTGCTATGTTATTACCAAGGCTTGCTACAGTGTTACTGTGGTAATCTACTTAATTTTTTTTGATGAGTGAGTGAGTGACCAAGAATTAATTTTGCACTTTGCAGTTAGGTTAAATGTTACAGTCTGCTAACTAAGTGCTTCCTGCAAAACCTTTTTTTTCCTTTTCGATCTTTGATCACACTGACTTTAAAAAAGCTTGATGAAATCTGGGAGTTTAAAGACTTTTAGTATCAAAATCCACATTTTTATTTCCTGCATTATTACTCAGGTTTCATTTCACATTTCTGTTGCTAATAATGGAATAATAATACTGTTCTATAGAATGACCTGTCTGCACAGCATGCATCCATCATGTAGAAAGAGAGAGAGAGAGAGAGAGAGAGAGAAGAACAAATGCTTTACGTACTATTTTAGTGTAATGTGATATCACATTACATCATTATTATTTTATTATATCAGAACAGAAATTGTATATAACCTACTTTTACTGATCTAGACTGATGTGTTCTATTCTGTAGGACCAAGCATAAAATGAATAACAATTTGTCTAAAATGAAAAAAAAAAAAAATAGTACTATTCCATACTAACTATGCCATTCATAGTTATAGACATTGATATCTGAGATTAATTGAAGCAATTAATATTTGTGATTGATTGAAGAGATTGATATTTGTGATTAATTAAAGCTATTGATATTTGTGACTAACTGAGTTGATTGATATTTGTGATCAGTTGAAGTGATTAATATTTGTGATTAATTGAAGCCATTGATATTTGTGATTAATTGAAGGGATGTTATTTGTGATTAATTGAAGCCATTGATATTTCTTATTAATTTTGTTTTTGTTATTTGTGATTAATTGAAGAGATTGATATTTGTGATTAGTTGATGCCATTGATCTTTGTGATTAATTGAAGCAGTTGATATTTGTGATTAGTTGAAGTGATTGTTATTTGTGATTAATTAAAGCTATTGATATTTGTGACTGAGTTGATTGATATTTGTGATTAATTGAAGTGATTATTTGTGATTAATTGAAGTGATTATTTGTGATTAATTGAGGCGACTGATATTTGTGATTAATTGAAGAGATTCATATTTGTGATTAATTGAAG
>CM074932.1:8541371-8552168 GCA_037576815.1 Pangasius larnaudii
AAAAAGCATTTCACTACATGTTGTACTGTGTATGATTGTGTATGTGACAAATAAAATTTGAATTTGAATTTGAATTTCAAGGAAACAGACACACATGCGTTACCATCGATAATATTTTATGAAATATGTACTTTCGGTGACACCGCATGAACTCAACCCTGTTACATAATCACATTCATCTCAGTGAAATATTTGGAATATTCCACACGTGATACTGACTGATGAGGTCACTGTGAATGTCTGACCCTCTTATCCAAATGATTAAATTAAGTAATACATTAAAAATAATCATTTGAAGAAAATTATTAGAATGTCCTTAATGTCTTCATGCCATTAGCATGGGTGTTAGTTAGTCACATTTTGTGTGTTTGCTAATTCTAAGATTTATAAACAAACCCACCACCCTGGTCCTTACAACCGTGTTACTTATTTAACAGCAAAGTGCTGAGATGGGTTCACATATTTCTGAATAGTCAAATGTTTTCTTAGATTCAATGTTGAAAAAGAATTTTGAAAAAGTTAATTTTTTAAGAATGTAAAAATTTGCACCATAATCGCAGAATCACGTGAGAAACAGTTACAATAAACCAGTTTCTTTTTTAACGCAAAGACTGTATCTCAGTGAAAATCAGGTGGAATATATCAAGGACTCAAGTTAGTGTATAAATTCTGTAATATATGTCTATATTAACAGTTTTTGCACTCAGGGACAAGTTATAGGTCATATACACATTTGTGTTAATAAAGAGTATTTGGCATATTTCACCCCATGTTACTGAAACACAGCCGTTTGTTTAAAAGGTAAGCCTTCTTTAAATGCTGCTCATTTCCCATAGAATACAGAGTGCACTTGCAACCATAATAAATATCTGCATAAAAATCTTGAGCAGCAGTCAGGGATAAGAGACACTGCAGTCCACTTTGCTGAGATATTATCCTGTAATGATTTAATAATAGCTACCCACAGGACATAAGGTACTCATGCCTTTACTAATCACTTTGTATCAAATGTGTTATGGAGCAGTCAGGTACAAGATTCATCAAAAATTTAACATGATACATGGAGAATACTTAAACGGTTTCATCCTCATTTTATTCAGGAAATATTGTTTGATGAAACAACTAAATTCCTATTCCATTTTGTAAAATCATGCACATTTACAGCTTACAGCATGGCATGGTTTGTGTTACATGGGCCTCAAATTGAATTTCCTCAAATAGTCATTACACTGTAGACAGTAAGAGACACACACACAAGTCATGAGTTTCAGTGTTGCACACATTGTTCAACTTTAATGTGATTTTTCCCTGCATAGATTGCACCAAACCCCTAATAATCTGTGTACCATCTTCGTCTTATAAGGTTTATTGTTATTCCTATTAAGAAGGTCTCATCCCATAGTGTTGCTAGAAAAGCTCCTTTTTAAAACAATTTCTTTTTAGAAATAGTCACAGTAGAATCAAGGCACTATAAATGAAAGTGTAAACAAATGGATGTTTATGGTGCACTTTATAATTACTTTTGTAAGTCCTATAAGTGATAGAATTGTTAAAATTCTATAATAATCATATATTTTCAAAGATTCCTTAAACACATACCATTGCCATGCAGTGGATCTCGCTAGTGTCTTCTGCCTTTGGCTTACAGTTTTTCAGGCCCTGAAATAGGCTCCACCCTGCTGGAACATAGCTGCTTATCTCCACCCCTTTCCCGTTTCCCCTGGTTGAACTCAGCTGTAAAATGTCAACAGCATTAAATCTGGTGTGCTAGAGGCAACCTGGAGTACAGGACTCTTAATTTTCTTTTATCTATTCGTTCATCCACACTATCCACTTTACTCTAGTCAGGATTGTGGGTGGTCTGGAGGCTATCCTTGGAGCACAGTATAGCCTCTACATAGGTTCTACATTAGAGTTAAGGTTACCACTATACACCCTGGATCATACTCTTAATTCTCAGTTTCTTCTATAAAAAGAGTGGCTATAACTATAACTTAAATGTCTTATTATATGATGATTTTCTGTACAATAAAAATATATATTTTTTAATTCTTAAATCACCTACATTTGTTCAGTTGACACTTCACTTACAGTTGAAACCTTTTTTTTTTATTTTCATTTTTTTATAAGTCATTATTATCACACACACATTGCCAACACTAGGTGCGAGTTTACAATACCAGTCAAAAGTCTGGACACACTAGATTGAATATTTATTTTTCTTTACCTTAAAGACCTTTTAATAAAGGCTTATGGTTGAAATTTGCTTCTAAGACAAATGTAAATAGTGAAGTCAATACATTTGTTTCTTATTATCTGGGAAATTTAAGAAAAGCCTCCTGGGTGAAGCTCCTCATAAAGCTGATTGAGAAGATACTAAGACTACAGACTACTAACAGACTACTGTTAATTTAAAATATAAAATAGTTTTGATTTATTTAACTTTTCTTAGTCAATGCATAATACTATGTCTTATTTCAAATGTTATTTCATAGTCTTGATTGTTATTCTGAAACAGTAAAAAGTAGTTTAAATAGTGTAAATAATTATTAATAGGCATACTGTATTTTGGAAAAACAAAACACTTCCAAATGCGAGAGATTGGAGGGATATTACATATAGTTAAGAGTGAGGCATTTTATCTTCCCTAGGAATATTGACCTTTTTGTTTTTGTAGCCCCATTGTTTATTTTTATTTTTGTATTACTGTTATGAATATGTTTGTCTATGACTATAGCAATAAGTCATAAAAATGACTAATGATTCAGTAATGATTTAATGTTATAAAACATTTGCATTTTTTATAATAATGTCACTAGCAGGAAAGTGATGACACTGTTGATCTCTGTGAAGACAGGCTGCAGATCTCCATGTTGGTGAATGAACTGCCTGCCTCGCTGCTGCACTCTGGATAGGACGAACTGGACGAGATGATGTTTTTCAGCCTGTGCAGGGTGATAACGAGGAGGGTGAGGAGGAAGAGCAGCAAGCTGAGGAAGATAGAAAGATAGACGTAGACACTTTCAGTGTGGCTGGACGAGACAGCAGCAGCCCCAGTGGAAAGAGTCGTTGGGTTGAAGCGCAGAAAGCTCTGTCCCTCCAGGTCAGTCCCATTCAGTTCCTCCACCTGGCCATCCATCCCAGACAGATGCTCACACAGGCCTGCAGAGGTCAAGATGCAAGGTCAGCACTTTATTTGTTCATTTTTGTCTATATATCCAATATAAACTATACTTGAGGGTGTTTTGTATTAAAACAATGTTATAGACCAGGGATCAGAAACTGCAGAGCCACTAAGTTAACACAGTGGTTAATTATTATGTTGTGACCACAAGATACTTAGTTGGTAACCTCAATATGTTATCTTGTGGCCTCAAGATATTAATTTGTGGCCACACCTTAACCACCAGGTCACCTCAGAGGCTCAGTCAGAAACACTATCTTAGGCCAAACCAAAGTATGACTTATGTAGAGAAGTTATGAAAGAGACAATGTGAAGCATACTGTATGTAGAGCAGAATATGAATTAGGGATATTTTGCAGTAACAGCTGGGCTGAATGAATATTTGAGTTACTTCATGCCACTTCCTTGTTTAATTGTGTTTAATTAAAAAAAGCTGGTTAGAACAGGGATTCTTAACTTCAGTCTAGTAAAGCCACTGTCTTGTAAACACAGTTTTATATATTTTATACACCTGTTCCAGCTCACTGAGGGCACAATAATGAGTTCAGGGCCTGGTTCACGTGTGGGAGGAGGGGAGTCTTAAAGCTGACCAGGCCAGTGGATCTGCATGATTGGGATTGAGAACCCCTTTTCTAAACAGCTTTACGCTTTAATACAAATTAATACAGTGCCACAGAGTGTAGTAAACTACCTCAAATATTTAACCCATCTGTCACTCCACAATGTCACCAATTAATTTCCTCTTCTTTTGTCTTTCCTGTTGCAATCTGAACACAATTATGTCTACAAATATTAATCAAAGATTATTTTAGGCCATTAGAGTTCTTACAACTCTGTCTATTTCATTCTTTATTAATATGTCTGTAGCTGTTATTGTTGGGCAGGACAGTTACGTACTCCAGATCCAGTTTGAAGAGGTCACTAATAGTGTTTAATTATGCTTTTTGTATCCTGGCAACATGCATATTTGTGTGATTATTAGCCAGTGAGTGATTTGGTGTGTCAGAGTGCTGGTGCATTAGAAGTCCTGGGTGACCACAAAGGGTCAGTCCAACCCCACAACCCCCTCCCCCCTCCCCCCCCAAAACCCACACACACACACACACACACACACACACACACACAGGGAAGGAGAGAAGGTCACTTTTTTTTTGTTTGTTTGCTTTTTTTTTTACACTGTCCATGAACGACTAGCACGCTATGAATAATAGATTGTGAAGCACCTGAGTGGGGAAATGTCATGGCTTTCTGGGCTTTGGGAGAGAAATGTTGGGAGAGCTGTTTATTGAAAAAAGATTGAATTTCAGAAACAAACACCTGAACAAAAAAAAGTGTTAAATCTCAAGATATGAATAAACACTTGATGATCATGTTGAAACTGAATAATAATAAGCCTATGAATGATTTATATTTGAATTGTTTCAAGACAGCGAAAGTTCTTCTTGCTTCAGACTAACAAAGTGACCAACCTTGGCATTATGTCTGAAATAGAGGCTTCAGTAGATACATTATATGGCCAAAAGTGTGTGAACATCTGACCATCACACCCATATGTGGGCCGTTCACAGATCATTGCCACAAACTTGGAAGCACACTATAGTAAAAGATGTATTTGTATGCTGTAGCATTACAATTTCTCTTCACTGGAACTAAGGGGCCCAAACCTGTAACAGCATGACAATGCCGCTGTGCACAAAGCGAGGTCCATGAAGACATGGTTTTCCAAGCTTGGAGTGGAAGAACTTGAGTGACCTGCACAGAGTCCTGACCTCAACGCCACTGAACACCTTTGGATTGGAACATCACTGTTGCCTGATGTCACTAAAACTCTTGTGGCTAAATGAGCAAATCCCCACAGCCACACTACAAAATCTAGTGGAATGCCTCCACAGAAGAGTGGAAGTTATTATAAGAGTTCTTAAGGCACTGCAAGGCATTAAGGCTGAAGAATGATGTTCTCTGAGATTGCACATTTGACATCAGGGGTTCATTCTGCTGCTCTGAATCTGATTCCTTCATCATTACATTCATTAGCTAGCTCATGTGTGTCAGGAGCAGTGTGCTCTCCAGCATGAGAATTAGCAGCATTTTCTCTGTCTAATTGAATTGCACAATGGGTAGCTCAGAATGTCCACATGAAACAGACACATCTGGCTTTTAATGGAAAGACAGCTATTTGATCGTAATCTCTTTCACACACACACACACACACGCTTTTCAGTAGGTTTTACAACATAGATAGAATGACTGATGCCATCAAATATAACTGGTTCAGCCTCCCACTGCTCATTCTTTCACCAGGTTGATTTTACATGTGGGCTTTTGCAAATTTGTTGACCTTTGACCTGTTTGTTTTGGAGAATTGAGCACACTGAATTGCAGATGCCACAGGAATTATGCCCAAGTCTTTTGACAATGTTGTTCACTTTCGTGGCAAAAATTTGCATTTTGTTCATTATTTTAGATCCTGGAACCTATAACCTTATAACACGTTTTTTTTTTTTTTTACTTTTTCAGTTGGTAGAAATAAATAGCATCCATTCTTTCCACACTCCCTCATATGTAATTTGGAGGCAAGATTTATTTAAGTGACCCCATTGCACCAGTCATTTTGTTTTGTAAGGCAGTCCCTGTTCTCTAGGGTGCTCCTTGCAAGCTTCTTCATCACAAAATCAATTGATTCCTCTCAAACATTGTGAACCCCTGAGGTTTTTTTTCAATTTGTGAGTGAGAAGCAGGCTCAGCTTATCCCTGATGAAAACTAACTCCAGTTATTGCTTCTTTCCTTTCAATAAAGATTCTACTGATCGTCTGTTCCCTTTTGGTTGGTGTCTTTTTTTTTTTTTTTTTTTTTACACAGATTTCCTGTTCAAAAGTTAGTGGACTTTTTCTATTATTCTATTTCTAATGTGACCATAAGCCCTCTTGAAAAATCTGAACTCCACTGACCTCATTGGCACATTTGGGCTCTTGTTAATGCTCTTGCTACACTGAGCTATTATTTGTGGAATACAGCTTGGCAACTCTGATCCAAATTTAACAGTAAGCCTCAGGATCTGAATACCATTCTACAACTGGATCAGAGAAAAGTTACTGGCAGACCTCAATGCTTGTAGCAGTAACATCTCTTCTCATCATTTATCCATACAGGGGCCAGGCACAGCTCCAAATCCATTATAAAATATGCTGTCTGATCTCCAACACTAATGAAATGGCTTACAAGGAGGTCAGACTTTTGACAGAGTGGTTTCAGTTATACAATAATTAGTTTCTCAATGTCAAAAACACTAAAAAAGCTTTTCACTGATTTCAGAAACCACATGTCAATTTACATCAGTCAGGATGTTGTGACCTGGGTCTGCAGCTTCACATTCCTGGACTCCCCATCACCAAGGGCCTTGACTGAACACAGCATGGCTGAGCTTTAATGAAAAGGGCTGACCAGGCTCTTTTTCTGCATGATGTAAACAGAGCTCCTCCATGTCTACAGGTGCATCACGAAGTCCTTGCAGACCGCGTTACATGTTGATATCACAACTGCACTCACGCTGTTCTCCTTTTTCACAGGACAGAACAGTACAGAGCTACCAGACTACAAAATTTAGAGTTTTAACCACTAAGCTGCTGAATAGTTATTATCATTACAGTATTGTGTTTTTATGTACATTTCCCCATTTGTCAGTCAGTTGTTACTTTAAAAAGGTTATGAAATGGAACTAAATATGTTTTTTTTCTGTAATGTAATGTGCATTATGTAATGGGGATAAACACAGAGGGAGGTAAAACTTGATACAGCAAGCTTAAAGTGGCAGTACATAACATTTGTGGATTTAAGGATTTGGAGACCTCTCTGGCAGGAGCAATTCACTGAAAAACATTTTGTAGCATCAGCACCCCACAGTGTGGATTAAAAGCTGATGGATGTGAGTGTCACTAAACATTGAAGCCATGCCTAACACTTGTGATGGTAAATGAGACAAATTCACGCCAAATCTGATCTAGCAGTTATATTAGTTTATATTTGAAAGACTTTCCATGACAACTCAGAGTAGCACGGCCAGACTGTGTTTAATTATATTAGATTCATTTGTTTTACTTCTAATTGGGTAAAAAGTCTCAGTTTTGATTTCAGTTTTTGTCTTTGTGATGATGGCCAGACCGGTATAATAACACTTACTGTCCCCACTTCCTCTCGTCAGCTGCTGAATATTGTGATGGTGCTTTATATCGTATTTGCTGTAATAAGATACTTATAATAAAATACTGTAGTACTTAATGTTTGTCGGAGTCTGTAGAGGAAACAAAATGCAAGTTTTATTATACTGAATTTTGAATAATAAAAGTACGGACCAAGGGCGACACAGCATGAGAGAAAGAGGGAGATATATGCTGTTGCTCATTGTGTCTTGTTGCAATTCTCATATCAGCTCCTGTTGACTAGTGGAGCAAACAAATTACTCCTAAAATACCCTGTTCATAAAAAATTGCCCTCGTAAGCAACAGTAATGACTTTGGACATGCATCTATGCAGCACATAGATAGTTACATATACAGGAATATTTCTGTTTGGTGATAGTGACAGAGACTGACCTTTTGTATAGCAGATGAGAGTCGTGTCCTCTACTGCACACAGAAGTCCATTATCTTGGTGTCACTGCTCCAGTAGAGAATGATTCATATCCTGTGGGAATGAGAAACGCACACAGGAGACAGATGACACTCTAGGCTTTGTGGATATAGAGGAAGATCGCTCGGTTACACTGATCCTCAGCTGTGAGCTGGATTCTGACTATCCAGCTGTTCTACTCTGAATTTCTCCCCTCCCTCTCTGCCTCATCTCTCCCTCTCCTGTTTTTTTCCCCTCATACATTCATTTTATGCTCATCAGCCATCCTGCTCCTTGGCTATTCAACTTGTAATGTTTAGTTGCTTATTTCTTTCACACACTGTCTTCTTTAGTCCAACTCTCATCCATTATGTCCCAATTTCTTGAAAACAAAATTTATGATTTCAGATCATTATGCTATCAATACTTACGATTAGAATTATTGCCTACATTTTATAACTTAAAAATCTTTTGAAAAACTCACAGTAGCCCTTTGGTGCTCTTGCTTATCATGTGTGTGTGTGTGTGTGTGTGTGTGTGTGTGTGTGTGTGTGTGTGTGTGTGTGTGTGTGTGTGTGTGTGTGTGTGTCTATTTGTGCATTATATGCTGCCATACTGGCTGTACATTGCCGTACATTAATGGCTAACTGCAGACATCAGTGGACAGACCTCACTCTGGGTCCACTGATATTGTGCACCTTTCTATATTTTTACAAACAAAACATGCTGTAATTAACACTGGTTGAACTTCACTATATTACACCATTTAAGTAACATTTAGTGACATTAATGGAAATTAGAAATTTGTTGTAAAACTCAACATTCAAAAAAGGCTCTGTGCTGTGTGTCTGTGCTGTGTGTCATGTTTTCTGAATTATAAAACATGACTGATAGGCAAGTAGAGATGCCTCCTTGTTCTGATATTTTACTGACCGGAATGTGAGAAGAACTCTATAAACTATTAGAACGTTTTCTGACTTAAAATGGCTGATTGCACATTTAAAGAAATGTTTATTATTTCAGAATTTCCTGTCACCTGGTGGAGTGCAGTTGCAGCTGCTGGCTCACTTATGGGCTTCATCGCAAATAAAGGAAGAGAGTGTGCATTTGAATGCTGCTGACATGCCCTGCCTCTGCCTCCTGGGAAGCCCTTTTCTTGTTTTCAGACTTGTTTTCAACCCTCAATGACAAGATCTTTTGCATAGCAAAAATAGCAAAAGAGAACATGTCCTCAAGGCATATTTGCATATCTGCATCATTGATCTGTTCCAAGAGGAATACAGCTAAATAGGCATCAAATTTCATCCCCTAGCATCTTGTGATGCTAGGCATTTAGCACCTGTTAGCACTGGATTATGCCATGTTTGCTTTTCTGAGCAATAAAGATGGGATGGAGATAAAGAGAGTATCTTTAACAATACTGACAGGAGGGATATGTAAACACACCTTACATGTCCATCACAGAGCTCATCTTTCTGAACATTTTTGCAGGCATGTGATGCACTTGATCACAATTATCATCATTATCAGTTGGATCATATTATTTCAATAACTAATTTGAATTGTAATCTCTGCTGTTTTAACATCATTTGTAATAGGAAGACAATAAAAAAATGGATGTGTTTTTTTCTCCAAGTTTCTCTTGCTGACTTTCACATGAACGCAGCATTTGAAGAGGCTTTGCCACAGAAGATGGTATCATGTCAATCAATATTATGAATTGCTTGTGGCAAGGAGTTAAGCTTGACACAGTGGAGTTCACCATGAACAGAACCTCCTCACCCTACCTACCCCACCCCCGCCTTTTCCTCTGTAGCCCTCTTTTCTCCTCCTCCAGCTGCCATGTTTCTGCGCTGTTGCTCCCTGCATGGTAATCGGAAGCTTAGAGATCACAGGATGTCTGTGGCAGTACAGGCACAATTACCTTCTCATAGTCGCCTGGCAGCACACTCAACAGCTGAATCTCAGTTACACATTCCAGTCATAAAACACATGCAGCTCTCTACAATATTTAGAGTGTAGACATAAGAAATCATGAAAATGGAAGTTTTTCCAAGGTGTCTGATAAGTAAGGAACATTCAGTAAGCACATTTCATCACATTAAAGCACAGCCTGCAAAACTGCAGAATAAATGTCCAGTGGAGCATACAAAAGTTTCTCTGTAAAGAGAACTCTCTGTAAAGAGAACTCTGGCTGACATCGCAAAAATGTTTTGCTAGCAAGTGTTAGATTTGAAAAGGTACAATTCAAAGCTTTTGAATCTGCCTATACTGCTGACAAGTCCCAGTACATCAAGATAATTGAATGGAAGGAACCCAGTTTCTACTGAGACCTTTCTATAAATTCTCTTACATACAGTCATGTGAAAAAATTAGGACACCCCATGAAAGCCTGTGTTTTTTTTAACATAGTTAAACATATGGACATTTGATCTTCAATTTAACATTATTGGGAGATTCAAGTAATATAACTAAACAAATAAAACCAAAAAAAAAAGTCTTTCTAAAATGATCTGTAAAATGTAATTAAAAAAAAAAAATCCAATTTCTTGTGAGGAAAAAATAAGGACACCCCCCACATTTATTTGTACTTAAAATGGCTAAAATTACTTACAGGTGTATCACATAAGGTGCAAATTATTATTACATCATAAGAAGCATTTTGAGCATTTTGAAGGAGGCTTGCTTTATTTAAACTTCAGACATTTAGTTTGGTTTGCTCTTAATTGTTGAAGTGAGATGATGATGAGATCCAAAGAGCTCTCTGAAGGCCTTCAGACAGAAGATTGCTGATGATAATGAGTCTGGTAAGGGATATAAAAAGATCTCAATAGAATTTGTAATCAGCCATTCCACTGTCCGGAAAATCATTTACAAGTGGATAACATTTAAAACAACTGCCAACATGGCCAGGTCAGATCGCAAGATGTAATATCATCACGAGACCTACAGCAAGCTCTTGCTACAGTTGATGTCAAAGTGCATGAATCTACAATCAGAAAGAGAC
>CM074932.1:8569695-8582726 GCA_037576815.1 Pangasius larnaudii
ATTCACAGTGATAAATTCAAATATTTACAATATATTTTTTGTGAATCCATTTATTTCTGTAAAGCTGCTTTGTGACATTGTCCATTATTAAAAGCACTATACAAATAAAATTGAATTGAATTGAATTCACCTAGCATTCATTCACCTGTTACTTTCTACATGCATTTAGCATAAATGTACACATTATTTTCCCAAAAGAGATTTCACATCATCCTGTAACCTGTTTTTTAACCATCCACAGGATGACGGGATGGTGTTAGTCTGTGTATATTTCTGCTTCAGCTAAAGTGCTTGGAAATACTTGGAAATGTACTTGGATATCAAAAGTTAAAGTGCTGTGTGTTATTGCAGAAAGAAAAGAGGAAATATTGCTTACTAACTCTGTTCAAAATAAGGTGGATTCGTAGATCAATGTGTAGATCACAATGCACTCCAACAATATGATTGTTGTATCAGAAAACACAGATTTTTACTGTTGAGTAGGTTACTTTAAAAACATAGCACCCAGTTTTTGCATTAAGCTATTATCATGAAATTTTAATATTATGATCATCTATGGTTGCTTTAGTGTTCTATGCAATCTAGTGGGACCTACCTGTGGCACAGTTTGTAAACAGGGTATGGCCCCACAGATTGCCACTTGCAGCAATATTCAAACATGAAGTGCTGGAATCCTATTATTATTGTCATAATGTTTAGGGGTCCAAGCACTGGAGGTGGAGCTAAGGTCAGATAACTGATTTTCAGGAACCTTAAGTCTGATCAGTTTAAATTTGGTATGCTGCATCTATGTACTAATCTGTAAGTGGATATTTAATGATGATGTAAAACATGACAGCCAATGGCCAATCAGATTTCAGAAGGCATTTGAAAGGTTTAACATTAAGCTATCATCTTGAAACTTGAATGATACATCACTCATATGTGATGTAGTCTCATTGAAATTGGCCATTGGGGGTTGCTATTTATGTTTGTGTGCACAAAAGCAAGCATATTTCTTGGAAAATAAGGTCTTCTTCAGCTTACTTCTTAATTCAGCAAACTGTACAAAATTGCCATTCGTACTATTTAACCAAGCCCACTCAAATTTACGATAATTTGCATAATACACGAAATCTACTTTTGCGAACTAGTTCTAGGATTTTTGACCAATCTTCACAATATTGATGTCAAACTACTCTGGAGAGAGTGATCCTGAATAATTATTAAAAATATATTAACATTTATAAACAATATTGCCTCCATACATCAGTCAATTATAAAGAGCCAGAGCTAGTTTACTCAAATAGTTGTAATTCATGATTGGTCGTGTAGATTTGAACCAAACTGGAAATTCTTGTTCAGGACAACGTTCAGAGGATGTCTGCAAAGGTTGGGGTGTGGTCACACACAGGGGGTGGAGTTTAAGTTCAAATAGCTGTTTGTCAAGAACCGTAAGGCCAATGAAGCTGGAATTTGTTAGGGTGCATCTATGTTCTAATCTGTAAATAGAGAATTCATGATCCCTAATCACTGAAAAAACATGGCTGCCATCAGCCAATCAGGATTTAACAGGCAGTTGAGAAGCTTCCCATTAAGATATTGTCATGAAACTTGATTGGTCTCAGGGACCAAAAGTCCAATCATCTCATATTCATCTTTTAATTTTAAAACTAAATGTCTTCAGTGTATAACAAAAACAAAAGAATTAGCCTTGCCATTCCAGTACTTTAAGAGTGAACTGTATAGGACAACGTTCTGAGGTCATATGCAGTTTGGGGAGTGGCCGTAAATGAGGGGTGGGGGTAAGTTCAAATAACTGTTGCTCAGGAACCATAAGTCCTATTGAGCTGAAATGTAAAGTAGTGCATATCTGGGCTAATCTGTAAGTGGACATTTGATGAGGACCTGATTACTTGGAAAAACATGTCTGTCATAATCTAATCAGGTTTCAGCAGGCATTTAACATTGACCAATTAAGTTAATACACTGCGTGTGCAATTAGTAGGCAAATGGTATCAGATTAATAAAATTTTGATTAAAACTTGTAATTGTTGATGTAGTGATTAAAATTTTCTGTTAGGAGACCTTTTTATTACATTAGTGGAAGGATTCTTGGTGTTAGTACTTTGTAACAGCCACAGTGCTTTGTAAAGTTTCCCAGCACAGGAAAGTCTTCAGGACAAAGGAGTTTATACTTTCCATTGTTTCTGTAAAATGATGAGCTGTGTTGTTGTTTTTTTTTTGTTTTGTTTTTTTGTCTCAAGGAAGAAAAAGAGATGCTGAGGGAAAGACTATTTATTGTTACTATACCGTTAATGTTAACAGGAATTAACTTGTGTCTCAGCTGTTTCACAATAGCATTACACAACAGTGTTAAAAGTAACTGTAAACTGTTGTCATTCATTAATAAACAAAAAAAAAATCTAGTCAGCCAGAGCAACACACTTCAGACTATGTTGTTATATGAAGATACACTTTGACTTAGTTTTATGCAGGTTGCCTAATTTGACCAGAAATTGATATCAAAGTTGATATCGCTTTAGGTCTCTAGCATCATTCTGGCATCAAAAGATTGTAACCTGTAATAAGTGTCTTTAGTCAAATTGCTCTGAATTCATTGAAGGAATAGTGTCAGAAGTGTAAATATAATTCTAATTGAGCAAATGTTAAAAAATGTTAAAACCTCTTGCCACTGTAGGTGTCCCTGCAGCTGATGTTGCTTGAAGTCCCTACTATTTTTTTAAACTTTGTACAGGGTTGCTGCATATCCTTAAAAAATCTTAGGAAGATATTTCAAATTTACGGTCATAAAATTTCTTTTAATACACTATATCTCCAAAACTTTGTGGACACCTGACTCACACACCTATGTACTTTTTTGAACATCCCATTCCAAATTTAGTCCCCCCCCCCCTTGCTGTTGTATAGTGGATATAAAAAGTATACACACCCCTGTTAAAATTGCAGGATTTTGTGATGTAAAAAACAACCAATCACATTCAAACTCAGTTTGATTCAAAGATCAGTTTCAACAGAAATAAGATGGCTGAAGAATCAGGAGACCAAGAGCCAGGGTATAATAAAAGAGACGGTATTGCATGCATGCGTAATGACAGCCTGGGCGCTCTATAGTCTAAACATAAGTTAAACACAGTTGACTTTTATGCTAGTGTGTACAGGCAAAGGACACACTTCAGACTATATAGAAATGACCTTGAACTGATTTTAAATTATTAAATCATGTATCACATAATCATGGAAAAATAGAAACTAATTCCCCCATTCAGATGTCAGAATTGTGGGATTTTCTATTTTCCTTTTCCATTAAAGCAAGCTTAAACTTCCTGTGCTATCCTACCTATCATAATCACTGGCCAGGTGACTATCCATCTACATATTCAAAAATAAGGATAGGCCTTACCCTTCTACCCATTTACCAAGCAGAGAATAATAATGTCATAATAAATGTAGGCATCAGGCTTAACAATAGTATTCATAACTAGTTTCTGCTACCTGAGCCTGTTTCAGGCTCTTAGACATACACATGAAGCAACAGCAAATCCCATGAAACACAGTAGAATATCACGGCTGTATTGCCACCACAAACCTAGCCAGGCACCTAACCAATCAGTATTAACTTGATTGATGTGCTTAACATGGTTGCGCAACTCATCTAGCTCTTTGAAGTATTGTGCCAAATTTATGGTAGGGTCAAAAATATCCATATGGCACTGTATGTAAATGTAATGTAAATGTAAATGATGCACATGATAAACTGAGGGGCTGTCTCTTATTGTTAAAGTGAGGATGGATCTGATAGCCCACAAGACACATTACCCCATTAGTGCTGACAGTAAATGTAGCATCAAGGTCTGAATAAAATGAAATATCTACTATCCCCTTAGGTGTTATGTCATGATTGAATCTCTGTGCAGCCTCAAAGAAAGATTGATATCCCTTATCAGTAGGCATAAGCTCTAAAGTACTATTAGCATAATGTTTAGCATTATTAGGCATTCTGTATGCTTCCTTATCTGCAACTGTGTGCATTTCACCAGTTCACAGGTCCGCAAGAGCTAGGAATAGCTAAAGAGATGTGTGACTTATCAATGGCAGGCCAATGGACCAAAAAGGATATGAGGGACAGCAACAGATTTTACTGTTACTCAGGGCTTAGGATAAGCTCGGGGTCTCATGGCAAGAAGTAGATAAACCAATTTACATTGACCATTGATCCTGGCAGGTAATTCACTATAAGCAGTGCTGCCGCAGAGCCAATATGTACCTGAAGGGGTGGAACATGACAAAAATCATTAATCGATAGCCAGTTTATCCAGGGACCAGTTTCAATTTTAAAAGGTATTTGTCAAGTTCAATGGCGAAGCTACATAATGCCTTAGAAATTTCACCTACAGAGGATGATCCACTAGGATGATTTTCTACACACCATGGAAATACAGATGGAGTGATATCAGTAACACTGTGAGAAGGGAGGTATGTCTAATTACAGGGTGATAAACCTGGAGAGCAACACTGAGTAGTAACTCCTTGTGTAACATTGTGACATTAAATGAAGTAACATCTGTATGTAGCAAAGCACATGTCACAGACTGAGATGGCATGTTCTGCTCATGCGATGCCAGTAGAGACACTCACTAGATGAGGAATGCAGACCTCAAAGCCTGGGAACAGATTATTTTGGGTTAATGTGAATCCAAAGGATCCAGTAGTAGCTATTTGGTTCTCTCGTCGCACCTGCACCAACTCCAAATATGCCTCACTTTCTGCAAAACACACACAAAAGACAGCAGTATCTTGTGAAAGACACAGGAGCAACTTAGGTTTTTTCTTTTCTCTTTTCCCAGAACTTCAAAAAGGTTTTTTAAAATTTCTCCAAACTTATTCAAAAACAGACACATATATGGACTTTAACCAGATGTTTAGGTTCAAATGTAATAGAAATTACGACAGTAAAGGGTTACTGTCTCTACTTGCCTAACTTGGGTCCTGTCCACTGAGAGGAGTAAGGAGTGCTAATAATAGGTTAGCGAAAGGAAATCTTCAATTTGAGTTTAACCTCGTGGCCTGAATGCCATCGGATCCTCTGAAAGCTCTCCTCTCAGAGCCCCCCAAACTGTCCCTGTTATGGTGGTAGCACCACTTTACAGTGTGAGGAATGTACAAGTTTTACATCCCTGACACAACACTGCCGAATCAGTTACTAAGAGAACTTGGGCATGTTAATAAGGGGCCTATCCATTTCGCCTGTAAGGGACCAGCTGTATGGTTTTTGTTCATTACACACTGTCCTGGCACAGTAGCATGTCCCCACTTTTGAGGTGAGGTCCTCACTGCCCTACTGACTGTACAGTGATATCTGCAACAACTGGAATGATTGTCCATCTCTGCACACCAGGAAGGCTGGTTGGGTAAAGTTAGGGTTTTGGTATGGGAACTACCCAACAAAGATCACTTCGTTCTGATGGCAGAGATGCATACAACAGGTGTGTGTGTGTGTGTGTGTGTGTCTGTGTCTGTGTCTGTGTTTCTTCTAGGTAGGTTAACATAACTCCACAACCTCAGAGTAAATCTCTCTAGAGTCCAATTTTGAGTCTAGCTCTTCCAGACGTTATCAGGCTAGCAGCCTAATAAATATGAATACATAACTGATAGGCTACACTAATGACTTTATCACCCTTTTCAGTAGTTACAAATTGCTGAAAATAAGATTAAAAAGATGGGAATGACTAAAAACATGGTTTAAAAAAAAAGAAGAAGAAGAAAGAAGGCTCCAGGGCTTTTGATATGGAGTTATGTTACCTGGAACACACAAACACCTGCTGTACTTATCTCTGCCTTCAGAAAGAAGTGATCTTTGTTGGGTGTTTACCGAGCCACAG
Source organism: Pangasius larnaudii (assembly GCA_037576815.1). Taxonomy (NCBI): domain Eukaryota; kingdom Metazoa; phylum Chordata; class Actinopteri; order Siluriformes; family Pangasiidae; genus Pangasius; species Pangasius larnaudii. The sequence continues at coordinate 8,575,578 of CM074932.1, forward strand.
TAAATCAAACCAGCCTTGCAGTCATTCTTGGTGTATGGAGACGGAGAATCAGTCTGGTCGTTGCAGATGTCACTGTACATAGTGTCAGTGGGGAAGTGACCTGCAGATCAGTGGGTGAACCAAACAAATATCATGGCAGCTGGTACAGATCAGACAGACTGTCAGCAGCTGACTTCTAGCAGCTATCTGATAACAGACAGTCCAGGCATCGTTAAGCTATTTCACTTTATCTAACACAGAAACAAAGGTCTTAAAAGTATTAAATCTTGACTATATGCTATTCTTAGCGATGGCACATTTGTTTCAATTGACCAACAAGATGGCGCTACCTGAACCACATGACGTCAACCATGTCTATCTGGCATATTAACTGGACTATGATGTTTTCTGCCATCTGCAGCTAAGAACATTGTTTAAAAAAAAAAAAAAAAAAAGTATGTCCACAATGACAGCAGTGCTAACTTTTTCCAGATAAGCAAAGTACTGGAAGAATTTCCCAAGATGCGAGATTTGCTTAGTGGTTGGCTGCTTAAAAAAATGATGGGCGATCATTCAATTAAATCAATTAATTTGAATTTGTGTGTTAAAATAATGCAAAAAGGCTGCATTGTAAAATACTGTCATGTATTACAATACTGTCATGTATTATATTATACATATATATTTATGTACAAAATATATTTATATATAAAATAAAAGGCACAATAATGAGAGCCTTCCAAGTACTGTTATTTGTCAGTTATACTTGAAAAACTGTTATTGCAAACATTGGCAGACTAGTTTTTCATTTTAGTTTAGTGAAAAACGAAAATCAATATTTTATTTTTTGGTTGTATCAAGTCTTAAATCTACCCATTATTACAAATGACCTTGTAAAGTTACTAAAGTAAGCTTAATCTTTAATCTGGTTTTATGTCATCCTGACACAGTTCTGAATTAAGAGTCAGCACTGTAAACTGCAAATAATTTAATATTTATTTACTGTACATATACATTCCTGGATTTTTAGCATTCTTAATGCTTCCAGATATTCATTTCAAATGCCTGTGTGGCAGCTGATATGTTAGCTCAATCAAGACTGCAATCAGGTGTGCCACATGGCACAATGCAGAGGTCTTCTGTGTTAGGATCTAAGTGTGATGCTTAGACTATAAAAATGAAGAGTATAAGTGTATTTTTTTGCTTGTTATTGTGTGTTCCTGTGTATGTGTGTGTGTGTGTGTTTATTTATGTTAAGGTTTCCTGGGATTATTTCCTCTTCTGCACATCCAATTCCGAGAATGTGCATATGGTCATAGAAAGCTGCACTGGTGCCTCATTTGAACCTCTTGATTCAACACCTGACACAACACCTAGCACATCAGCTACCCTTCCACTAGAGGATATACCATTAGAGTCCAGACCTGTAGAAATGGATGATTTGGGTTAGCATTTGTTTGTTTGTTTGTTTGTTTTATACAGAAAAAATTAATTCTCAAGATAATTAGTCACTATTGTGCAAGATAAAATATTAATTACTTATTAAAATATTACTTTTACAATAAATGCCCCAATTTAGAAATGCAAACTTAAATCCCAAATCTGCAACATAGACATCACAAAATGTCTGAGTCATTTGGTTCTCATTCCTTATAGACTCATGGTAGTTGAGTGCACATGGTCTACATGGGTAAGTGTGGACCATATTCTGTAGATTCATAGACTCAGTGTTTTTGAGTCTATGAGTCTGAATGGTCTACAATTGCTCATGTGGTCTGTATTGACTTAAGTGCATTGAGTGTGCAAGGAATGTGGACCACGTTGATTCAGACATCTTGTTAGAGGTAGGGCGTATGTAAGAATAGTGGATTTTGGCTTTAAACAACTTTTCTTTTGTCAGTTCCAGCTTGGAAAAGCATTGTCGATCCAGAACTGGCAGCAGATCAATACAGAATGTATATACACTATATTGCCAAAACTTTTGGGACACCCCTCCAAATCATTGAATTCCAATCACTTCCATGGCCACAGGTGTATAAAATCAAACACCTAGGCATGCAGACCGCTTCTACAAACATTTGTGAAAGAAAGTTGCTCTCAGGAGCTCAGTGAATTCAAGCGTGGTACCATGATATGTTGCCACCTGTGCAATAAGTCCATTTGTGAAATTTCCTCACTACTAAATATTCCATGGTCAACTGTTAATGGTATTATAACAAAGTGCAAGCACTTGGGAACAGCAGCAACTCAGCCACAAAGTGGTAGGCCACATAAAATCACAGAGCGGGGTCAGTGCATGCTGAGGCGCACAGTGCGCAGAAGTCGCCAACTTTCTGCAGAGTCAATAGCTACAGATCTTCAAACTTTGTGTGGCCTTCAGATTAGCTCAAGAACAGTGTGTAGAGAGCTTCATGGAATTGGTTTCCATGGCTGAGCAACTGCATCCAAGCCTTACATCACCAAGTGCAATGCAAAGCGTCGGATGCAGTGGTGTAAAGCACGCCACCACTGGACTCTAGAGCAGTGGAAACGTGTTCTCTGGAGTGCCAAATCACGCTTCTCTGTCTGGCAATCCAATGGCCAAGTCTGGGTTTGGCAGTTGCTAGGAGAACAGTACTTGCCTGACTGCATTGTGCCAAGTGTAAAGTTTGGTGCAGGGGGGATTATGGTGTGGGGTTGTTTTTCAGGGGTTTGGCTTGGCCACTTAGTTCCAGTGAAATGAACTCTTAATGCTTCAGCATACCAAGACATTTTGGATAATTTCATGCCCCCAACATTATGGGAACAGTTTGAGGATGACCCCTTCCTGTTCCAACATTACTGCTCACCAGTGCACAAAGCAAGGTCCATAAATACATGGAGGAGGAACTTGACTGGCCTGCACAGCGTCCTGACCTCAACCTTTGGGATGAATTAGAGCAGAGACTGCGAGCCAGACCTTCTCGTCCAACATCAGTGCCCAACCTCATAAATGAGCTTCTAGAAGAATGGTCAAAAATTCCCATAAACACACTCCTAAACCTTGTGGAAAGCCTTCCCAGAAGAGTTGAAGCTGTTATAGCTGCAAAGGGTGGGCCAACTCCTTATTAAACCCTACGGATTAAGAATGGTATGTCATTAAAGTTCATGCGCAAGCAAAGGTAGACGTCCCAAAACTTTTGCCAATATAGTATGTATATACACATATATATATATATATATATATATATATATATATATATATATATATATATATATATATAGCTCATCGCTAACAGAGCTATTTCCTTCTGTACCGCTAGTCGGCAGGATAGTGCTAGCGCGGTTAACCTCGCGGCGCGCATAGAAAGTATTCAGCTTGTCGGCCAGAGTAAGCTCTCACTGCAGCGGTGGATTTGCCTCCGCAGGCGCCGATAGTCCTCAGTCCCTGCCACATGTGTCAGGAGTCATTGAGCTGGAAATGAGACTCCACCTGCTCCCTGTACAGGAGTTGAGCGGCTCTCACTGCACGGCGGCTCTCACTGCACGTCGGAGAGCATAGCATGCATTGTACGCGGCTGTGCGCGAATTCACCGCAGACATATCTGCTATGTAGACAGACATAAAAATAAAGAAATATTTGAGGTAAATAAAGATCTTAAATATTTGATAAGATTCAGAAGCACATTATAGGTTCCTTGTAATAATTTTGCCTCAGTGCCAATCAAAATTATTACATTATTTTTTATTTTTACATGTAGGAATTTATATGAATTAAGACAAGATGTTAAATGCTTTTCTCTGCACACAAAGATAATTTTTATATTACTCATCCCAGATACATTGTATACCTTTACAAAAACACAAGCAAACCTGTGCACAATCCAAATGTTTGTCAAAGTTTTCCATAATGTAGTAATTATGTAGTTCTTCATTCCCTACTGGACTGTCAAGTTGAAAAAAAAAAAAGAAACTGAAAAAAATTGAAAAGCCCTCAATACATAAACAATTATTTTGTGCTTTCTATATGGTTTGATTATCTCCTCTCTAGGTAATGCATGTGGCACTGTGCTGTTTGAGAGCAAACCTGACCACCTAATCCCTTCCATCTCCCAAGTGTTAGAGCAGCATTAGATGTTAATCATGGCAGGGAGAATGATAGGCCATTCTTTCCTTTCCTGGTGACCCTCGTCTGACAGGTGTTAGCCCAGCAGTTCTTCATGTGCTGTTAGGTGGTACACCCCAGACAGCCACCATCACCATTGAAGATGTAGCATACATAGACATCAAGGAGACCATAAGTCTGGTAAGTACAGAAAAGTGCAATGCAATCCAACATTCAGGCCACGGATGCTCCAAATTTTCATCTCATTTTCCCATATCACTTATTACTGAACTTTTTGTAGGCTTTTGTAGTGTTAACCAAAGTAATCTGACCATTTTATTTTTGAGACTTACCAATTATTGCATCTGGTGAAGCCACTGAGGACATACTAGTGTTTTGTTATCTTCATGTTAGTCTTTTAGACATCTATACCTACGTCCTGGAAAGTCGTAAGTTGAAAATTATTTTTCCTTAACAATTGAAAGTACTATAGACTGTCACTGTGAAAATAATTTGGACTGCGCTGTATTTACATGCACTACGTATTGACATACAATTTAGATTTAATTGTGATGGGCCTCATCTTGATTTAAAAGCTTTATGAAGATGGAGAATCAGACAGGAAGGGAGATGAATGCAAGAACCAATACAGTGCACTCACTGAGGATCAGAGGGCAGCTGTAAATGAGTTGGCACTGGCATGGGACCTCCCTGTATTAAAGGAAACCAACAGCACCGGGCTTCTTCATAATCTACTTCAGCTTGTAGTAAGTCCAAAGGTCCAGCACTCTATCTATAAAGAATTTGGTCAGCTGGGTGTTAAAGTATTTATCTAGTCTAACAGCAAATGTTTTCATGTATTAGATATGCACTATCCTTTATTTGCATGTACACGCAACACTCCTGGTTACTACTGTAGACACCTAGTTCTAACTGGAGTTTTGCTTGTTGCTGAAAAAGGCTTAGCGGTGCCTTTTCCCACCATTTCCACTGCAGTACTTTATGAGTAAACTTATGGAACACTCTCTCAAGCTCCATCGTGAGACTACAATAATAGACTGTAATTACTTTATGTGACAGATTAAAAAATTTTAGACAGAGTGCAGAGAAATTGCACACAAAATGCCATAGGTGTACATAGTCATGCTAACAGGGATCAAATAAAAAAAAAAAAAACATGGTCTTGACAGGAAAAAGACGATTTTATTCCTCTGATATTTTAAGGTGCTTGGGGGAAACTCACACCAACTAAAGCAGCTCAAGCAGGGATTGAAGGAATCATTGATTTGGCCACAGTTGGAATCTCCACCTGTCACAGTGGCATCAGATTTTCTAGGTCAGTCAATGGCTGAATGCAGTGCTGAGGTATTCCATGAAATCTTTTCTAAAAAGTGCCATCTGGCCATTTTTTTTCACCAAAGCAAGTGATGATAGAACATGTGTATAGTTTTCATGATCATCCTGTTTTCTTACTTAAGTTGTTCTAGACCAAATCAAATGGCCTGAAGAAGGAGGATTGGAGGATGATAACCATGGGTGCTTAGTTGAATCTACATGCAGTATTATGGGGTACTTGTGTCATCCAGTGGTTTCCATTTTTGGTGTTACACAAAGAATTTTTTAAACTATTTTTGGTTTTCTTTTTTCACCATTTCCCTTACACAGTTATAAATGAGGATTATGTAAAGGCACATAATGATGGACCTTAAGTTATCATGGTTCACTGAAAAAGATATGTGGTGCAAAAGTGACAGCACACGAAACTTGTCATCTGTGAACGAAAAAAAACAACACTTGAGACTCGTAGCAGCAGACACAAGCAGCTGTAGTTATTGACTTGTGTTTGTGCTAGAAAGATATCCTAGAAAAAATGTATTTGTGAGAAAATATTCTACAGGTATGCAACTCTCATTGCATGTATTCATGTACTGATTTGCGGATGTGCAAAATTTGTCCATGACTTCACATTTTTTAATACGAGTGTGTGAATGTTTCGCATCATATTCACTGCAGCAACTGTAGCAAAAATATGAGCGTATGAGTTTCTTAATTTGTGATCTGTAGAATAGAATTTGTGCACCTGCAATGAAGAAAGTGTAACTGTTGTGTTTGTGGGAAAGTTTGCAACTCCTGAAGCATTTTTCTCTTACTTCAAATTTACTGATACACGTGTGACTATTTTCTACAAATTCCACTGTTGCAGATGCTCAGTTGTTTTGCTCCAATATTATCTTCATATTTGCAAGGAAGAATGGCAAAATATTGCTAAGATGTGCCAAACTGATTGACTCTTACCCAAAAAGATTGAATGCCATGATAAAATCTAAAGGTTTTTCAATTAGGTATTAGTTTAGGGGTGTGCACACTTATGCAGCCAGGTTATTGTTGTTATTGGTTATTTTTATGTTTCATTTATTTCCCCCTAAAATGATTATTTTCACTTTCATTTATAGGTTGCAATTTCAAAATAAAGTTAGAAAAGGCTCTGACATGATTTATCTTGGTTTCATTTTTTTATGCCACAATAGTCTACCATTTTAACAGGGGTATGTGGACTTTTAATATCCACTGTAAGAAACTTCACTTTCCAGGGAAGACTTTCGACTAGATTTTGGAATATGATTATGGAGATTAGCCCATTCAGCCACGAGAGCATTATACTTACATATTTCATATTATATTATTATATCATATTACAGTATGATCATACATATTCTTTTATAATCTTTTATATTCTAAATATTCTTATTTTATGTCAGAACATTTGTATAAAGCATTTCACTGCAAGGTGCTGATAGGTCGTTGCTATGGTACGAGCTGGTTGCTAGGATGTTTCTAGGTGGTTGCTATGTGGCTGTTATGAGGTCCCAGGGGGTTGCTATCATAGACATATAAAATACCTAGACGTCTCATTGGCCGCTGGATCGTACGTCAACGTCGCCGCCATCTTGGTGCGGGCAACTTTTCCATCATTCTCATAAGTGGGCTCGAGAAAACGCCTCTTTTTATTGTCTATATCATTTTGTAATAGATATTATATACTATTTGATATTACATTCTAATGTATTATTATTATTATTATTATTATTATTATTATTATTATTATT
>CM074932.1:8607457-8617812 GCA_037576815.1 Pangasius larnaudii
GCATTTACCATTTAGGAATTACAGCCATTTTCAGCAAAGTACCTCCATTTTCAGGGGCTCAAAAGTATTTGGACAAAGTGACATAATTGTAAATATATCATATTTACTGTCATTGTCCAATGACATGTCATTGTCCGGGGTGTCGGGAGCTCAATCTTTCCTTGAGTTGCCTGTATATGGTAGGAATATTTATCCTGTAGAATTTGTGGCACAGCTGCTACTCAGTGATAACAAAAAAAAACCCACCAACCTAATAGCAGATTGTCCTGAAACTGAGCCAGTGTATTCCCTGAGATTGAGAAATCTATCTGCTCTCTGACTTCACCCCACCCTGTTTCATATTCGCTGCACATATCCGCACCAGTCAGTGATCACTGAAAGAGTGCTTGAAGCAGGGTGATCTCTCGTGCACTTTAATCTAAGGAGGATTGCTTTGCACTTCTTTCTGCTTGCCACCTCTCCAGAGGATCATTTTGAGCGGTCTGAAGAACGGCTCCAAGCAAGGCAGAATCTTGATGGCTTCACATCCATCTGCCATATAAGTAGGTCACATTATGATAAAATCTCCCATTTTGTGAATGGGGGTAAGGAAGAAGCAAAGTGCTCCTGCATAATGCAACGTTGAGGCACTCTAGCACTGAATGTTCCTGTTTTCTTATTTGACAGACAGCCACTGAACTGAGCAAGCTGAAAATGACAGGAAGAGCCTTAAATGTAGTGTGGCCTCTGGTATTTATGCTTAGCTTTAACATTCCGACTTGTTTGAAGAGTCTGTGCTTTTTAATAATGTGTGGTTCTCTGCAAATGGGCTCCAGTGCTTCTTTTTGTCGTTGCATGCATTATGCACAGTACCGATTCTCCACATCTCCTCATTAGCTATACACATCAGTTTTATTGGATTTGACCCAGCTCTGAATTTATGCTTAGCACTGAACTATTTATATACATCTATTACGCCTGGGTGATCACTCTTTATAGTGCTAACATATATCTGAGATTGGAATGCACAGAAATTTGTGGCACTACTCACTCTCTATCATACATGCACAAACGCTTTATACTTTTCTAGACAATGCCGATACTGAAAGCGACACCTTATGGTTGCTTGAAGACTAGGATCAATTCAGAGATTTGATCAGTTGTGTTTGATTCAATGTTAGATGGCATCAATACTGATGGTTGTGGACTGAAAAGTGAAATAATTGGAGGAATTTGGAAAATAAGTTGGAAGGGTGGAGAAAGGGATGAAGTGGTAAGCTGTTACCACAGCAACATCAGATGAATGGAAGAATAGATATGTGAAGAAGAGTGGCGAGCACGAGGGCAGGTAGTGTAGGATGGAGTGATACAGAGTAATGAAGGACTGATGCAATATGAGAACAAGAATATTAATGAATGAATATGATCTAATTCATGTAAAATAGTGTTTTAAAAAATCTACTGCTGGATTCGGCGTTTTGCACCAGTGTCGCTCTAGAAAAGCGTTTTCACTTCAGTGCTTTCATAGATGGTATAGTAGTATAGTGCTTAGTGTGACCTACTTTTCCAAATTACACAAGAGTGGAAACTGCTCTATATGCAAGGATTGTGTGTTTGTGTTTCAGTTTTTGGGGGCTTTTCCTTCTCTCATATTTCTCTCCAATGCCCATTGGCTCTGTTTTCCTGGTGAAGCATTAATCGATGCTCAGAACAACAATATACACAATGTGTCTGTAAAGTCAGGATATGGCTCAGTTTGGCAGGTGTCCCAGTCACAGTGATGTTCTGTCAGAATCAAAACAAGGTTTTGGGAGAGAGAGAGAGAGAGAGAGAGAGAGAGAGAGAGAGAGAGAGAATGAGGAGAGTACTTTTTATGGCAGTCAAATCATAGCCTGGCTTTGTAAACCACGATGTCTGTTGAGTTGCATGCTCTTCTCATTTGTGTGCATGTTTGCACATTTTCTTGTCATTCATTTCACAGTAATTGATTTTGAAATTTTTCATTTGTTTATTTTTAATTAAAACTTTTTTTTTTTTGGTGTTTTCTAAACATACATGTGTATCTGTCATCTGTGTATAAATGGAAGTACATTTCATGCATGTTTTTATGGCTTTGTGAGTCATTCTTACAGTATCATGAGGAACATCACACTGCACACATGCGATAAGTGGTCATCTGCTTCTCACACAACTGAGTTACATGTGATGGCTTTGTGCATTTTTTCCTTCTGCTCATTTTGTGCATTTTTTTTTATGTGTTTCCATTCTGTTAGTTCATTTATCCAATGTTTTCATTAGTATAGATATTTGGATTGTGTGCTGTTTTATCACATCTTGCATTCCTGCCAGAGTAAGATAAATTCTCTTTATTTTTATTTTGATCATTGTGTGTGTGCGTGTATGTGTATGTGTGCATGTAAATAAATCTTATTGAATAATTTGACATCACTGTGTGTGAACAAGCTGGATATATTAAACAGAATGCACACATTTGTGTTGTATATTTGATTATACTGTGAGTGTTTTAGGTGTGTGACTTGGTCTAGTCCAGCCTTTGCTGTTCCCCATGTGCTTTTCCTAGAGCACACAGGGAAATTACTCAGTACAGTGTTATTGTAGCTATTGCAAGTATTGTGGTTTATTCTAAAAACTGAATTGCCAACAATCACCAAATTTGTCATATCCAATAAAATAATCGCATAAATGTTTTTTTTTTTATTGTTGTTCGGGTAAAATCATGAATGTTGCTGAGTTAAAGTAAGATTCTGGCTGTAATTTTCCTGAGGTTTGCTATAAACAGTACACTCATAGTAGATGCAAATGATGGATTAATGGATGTTCTGCCTGGATTAAAATAAATCATCTCTGGTTCAGAAATGAAGAAACAAAGACAGGCAGCAGGGTTTTGTGTTGTTCTGTCCTTTGTTTCGGAACTGTATTGTTGTAAAGTCTGAACTTTCATGTGAAACTCACGTGGAGTAAGGAATGTTATTGGAAAATAAACTTCCTGGTGATAATTCAGGGTTGATTATTTTTCAATAGCGGCACATCCCTAAGTGTTTTATTCTTCTTATACCACAACAGTTAGGCAAAGTAAATATGTATCTATTTGTAGTTATGTTTAATGTTGTGGATCATCCTGGAAACAACTTAGTTATGTTACCATTTATGATATAACAGTCGCTCCCTCACCAGCCCCTTTTTTCGAAACATCTTCTGAATCAGAATCAAGAATCCAGCAGCACTGTGGTATACATTTTTAGAGGTTTCTTTGTGAACTATACTGGTAATTAAAGTATAAGTAAAGGAAGCATCACTTGGAATGGGATCAGTGGGTTCTTTCATAACTGTCTCCAGAGGCACAGGAAATCATCATATTTGGCAAACTGAGAGGAAACAGGAAATTGTTTTGTATGGGCATGCACTCTGTCTCACACACACAGATTATTACTATTACTGTTGCTCACGCTGACAGACCTGCAGTTTCCATGGCAACAGAGTTGTGGCCTGCGATCTCAATGAAATGTTACAGCATTCAGTATAAAGAGCAGCTCACACACACACACACACACACACACACACACACACACACACACACACACACACACACACACACATATGTTCAGGTGCATCCAAAGTTGTTTTGAGACCTTGCTTGTCCTACTTTATTTAAGCAACACAAAAATCAACAGTAAAAAAAAAAAAAACACAGCTTAGGCAGTGATTAGAATCAGTAGACTCTCCCTTTGGGTTTACACTTTATTTTCACTGCTAGCCGCATTCTCTCTCTCTCACTCTCTCTCTCTCTCTCTCTCTCTCTCTCTCACACACACACACACACACACACACACACACACACTTCAGATATCTCTCTGCACCCAACCTGGTCACTGCCCCCCTCACATATTGTCCAGTCCCAACCTTGTGGTTCTCCAAGCAGTCACATGAGTCCAGCATGGTGCATTTCTAATAATTCAGCATTGACCCAGTGGGTCCCAGAACTTTGAGCTGAAAAAACATTTTGCATCCACTATGCTCTCTTGTTCTCAGTCTCTTTCTAGCTCACTCACTGCTGTCATGCCAACCAGCCACTGGGTCACCCAATGGTTTTGCCTCAGCACATTGTTTCTGCACAGTGAGTCTTAGATTTAAAGGTGAGAACAGCTGTGGTGTCACAGGGGTAGGAACCACAGACAGAATTAAGAGGAGGAAATAACTGTAAAGATATTGAGCTGAAACAGCTACCTGCAATGTGCTTTGGACATTAAACCTGTCACATATATCATCACTCATGTCATTTTCCCATTTTCCAACACCAGTTGTGATAAAGTGCATGTAGGTGATCTCCACTGCTCTGCTTCTCTCAGGGCTCTGAAGAGAACAGCTCTTCCACCTCGTTGGCCTCCACCAAGGTCTGCAGCCTGGATGAGGGTGATGGTGCTGTCAGTGACGGTACGAGGCTTTGACATCCTGCATCATTTGTACACGTCACTGTTCACAAATAATGCATATTAAAACCATTCATAATTCTAACTGAATTCTTTAACAGAGCATAATTTTATCTGTTGTATAAAATTGAGCTTTTATTTTGTCATCTTTTCTTAACATGGACATGTGTACAGTTCTTTCAGCGGTGCAGTGACAGTATGGTTTAAGGGCAGACATTTCAGAATTTGCAAGCCTTTGATATGCAATGAAGGGTGCTTATGATTTAGACATAATGCCTCTTCTCCATGTAAAATGAATAAAGTTTATGAGTCTTCATGTGTCTGGTTATCCTCTGATTAGCTGAGCCTGTGGAGGAGAGCGCAGCTCCTGCAGTCCCGACCTCCATCTCTGACCGCTACACAGTAGGCCGAATGATCGGCGATGGCAACTTTGCAGTAGTGCATGAGTGCGTGGAGCGCTCTACTGGCCGGGCCTACGCTCTCAAGATCATCAATAAAGGCAAATGCAGAGGAAAAGTGAGTAGAGCACAGTGAAAATCACTACTCACTGTTTTTACAGCGGTTCTGTGCTAAAGTCCTAATCATAAAGATGCTTCATGTACAATATTCACAAGCAGTAAGTCAAGACAGCGTATGGTCCATCATGATTCCTTGACTGAAATTCCACCTTAGACATTTAGATATATGTTCTTCTCATCTCTCCTTCAAAGTTGATGATCAAGCTTTAATAATGGGTTGCTTTTCTTCGTGCACCCTCTCCCAGGAGCAAATGATCCAGAACGAGGTGGCTATTCTGCGGAGAGTTAAACATCCCAACATCGTGCTGCTGATTGAGGAGATGGACACATACAGCGAGCTTTACCTTGTCATGGAGCTGGTCAAGGTGTGCACACTATATGATGCATACCTTTTAGTGGAAAGTAAAGAATCAATTCACGAGTAACATGTCAGATGTGATCTTGCATGTTGGAAGTAATTAGGTTAAATAGGTGAAATACTAACACTTTATGTCCTGCTCAATTTATTTCTCAACATATACACACATAGAATTTAGGGCAACAAAAAGGCTATACAGTAGCCTCTACTCAGTCGAAATGCTAGTCTCGACAAATTTAGAGAAACAGGACAGAAAGGAGCACACAGATTTTGGAGGGCCTTTTGTGTTTGATGTCTCGTTTCATTGGTCCTTACAGTACAGCTGGCTCAGTCCAGCGCAGCTCTATATAAAGCTGCTGCTCCACTTAGCCTTCTCTGTGAGGGGATTTCAGCAAACCAGGCCACTGTAAACTTTTTGCTTATGTTATTTATCAACAGCAAGCTGTGAAGTACAAACTAATGAACTAATGACCTTGATATGTGTGTAATTAATAGGCTTTTGAATTATGCTTGATTAAAAACCATGGACAGTTTGCTGTTGGTCTGAAACTTTGCAGGTATTTATTGTGGTTTGTGTCTTGCTTGTCCACAGGGGGGCGACCTCTTTGATGCTATTACCTCTGCGACCAGATACACAGAGAGGGATGCCAGTGGCATGCTGTATAACCTGGCCAACGCCATTAAATATCTACACAGCCTTAACATTGTCCATAGAGACATCAAACCAGAGAACCTTTTGGTAAGAGGATCATTTGAACCTTACTTTCTGTGGTATTATACATCCAGTCATGCATTTATTACAGCAATCAATTAATTATTACTGTGAAAGGTAATTGTGATCCTTTCGTTTACTGCCAGACCCGACTTCAACCGCAATATAAGTCCTTTATAATCATGATTATACAGCATTGTACATGGTGGAGAGTCATGTGAGCTTCATCCATCAAAGTGTTCTTCAGGAAGATGGATGGATGGATGGATGGATGGATGGATGGATAGATAGATAGATTCTTTGACTGTCAGTGTTGTCCTTCCTCTCTGCTTCTCCTGGAGTCTGAGTGTATGATCTCACTGTCACAGGGGAGGAAGTGAGACATGACTCACAAACTGACAGTCATACTGCACTCTGCGCAAAGATTAAATTGCTTCACACACATGTCACTGAAACAGAATCAGTGTGTGAGTGTGTGTACCATGGCCTCAGCACCCGACGATGATTAAGACACAGAGAGGCCATTTTCTAACACAGTGATTAACATGGCTTAGCTTTTGTAATATAAAAGAGCAGAGAAAGTGGGATGTGCTAGTGGCAGTGAAACTCAGGCTACATGCAAAGGAGTATTTCAACAATTTATAAGATTGTTTATAAGATATAACATTTGAATATCCCCTCAGATGGCATGTGTTTTGAAGTTGCATTCATTAGAAGTTTGAAGTAGGTCATTAGAAATGGTGGAAGTGTGAAACCTGCCCACTCTAAACATGAACGCTGTGTTGTTCTCTTTCAGGTGTATGAGCATCAGGACGGCAGTAAGTCTCTAAAGCTGGGAGACTTTGGCTTGGCCACAGTAGTAGATGGGCCGCTCTACACCGTCTGTGGGACTCCCACTTATGTAGCACCTGAAATTATTGCAGAGACCGGGTGAGACTCTGCTCACTGATAACACTTCTCATGTCTCAGCTTAGGCTTTAGTTTTAATAATCTAAATAAAAGCATTTTGAAGATTTAGACATTAAACTTCATTTACTATATTACAAGCAAAATTTCTTAGATGTCTTAAATGGCCTATTAAATGGCCAACTAACTGTATTTATTTATTTCACTGTGTTGTGTTTACTGTTTAAATCTTGTGATAATTTGTATTATTATTATTATTATTAATTTAATTACAATTGTATTCATTTTATTTGTTTTATTGCATATTTTAATATAGTTTTGTTCAATATATTTATACAAAATTATATATTACAATTCTATATTATTATCTTTATTCTATATTATATTAATTTATATGTTTTATGTTATTTTTTGCCAAGTGAAATAATGAATAAACAAAAGGGTCTTTATAATATGTTCATACACGATATGGACAAAAGTTTGCAGACACCTGACCATCACACCCATATTTTGAACATCCCATTCCAGATTTAAACCCCCCTTTGCTGTTATAATAACCTCCACTCTTCTGGGAAGTGACGTTGGGTGAGGAGGCCTGGCACACTGTCAGGCTTATTTCATCTCAAAGGTGTTCAGTGGGGTTGAAGTCAGGACTCCGTGCAGGTCACTCAAGTTCTTCCACTCTGCACCTCACTTTGTGCACAGGGGCATTGTCATGCTGGAACAAGTTTGGGCCTCCTAGATCCAATGAAGGAAAACTGTAATGCTACAACAACTTTATGGCAACAGTTTGGGGGAGAGCCACATATGGGTGTGATGGTCAGGTGTCCACATACTTTTGGCTGTATAGTGCAGCATATTTAGCCATACAACACTATTATCTCCTTTTAGACTAAGCTCTTCTTCTTCTCTCACTGTAGTTATGGCCTTAAGGTAGACATTTGGGCAGCTGGAGTTATTACATACATCCTACTGTGTGGCTTCCCACCGTTCCGAGGGTGAGTTTCTAGTGTTTTATATTGAAACAATTACGAATTGTTCATAATATTGCTTTATACTCTCAGGACTGAGAGTGTAATTATTTATAACCTCAGGATCAATTTACTGATTATGCTTGACTTACACAAGGCACAATAGCATCACCTTTTACACAAACTGATTGAAATGCCTGAATGTGTACAGTGTGGCGTGTCCATTCAATGTGGTGCATTACTGGTTATCTGAATTATTTTGGGTGCCATTTAAGTTTCAGCTGATTTGTGTTTCACAGAATTATGTGTGATGTGTGCTAGCCAGTGTAGGAAGTGTAATAGACATGAGTTATGTAAGACAGCAGGAGCAGCACAGTCCCCTTATGCTCACTGGATGCACTACAATTCAATGCTTTTTCCTTTTTAACTGTGCTTTTCTGCAATCTGTCTCTTTTTCACAGGAGTGCAGATGACCAGGAGGCACTGTTTGACCAGATTCTGCTGGGTCAGTTAGAATTCCCTCTCCCATACTGGGACAATGTGTCAGACTCAGCCAAGGTGTGTGATGGAAAACATTCACTAATCACTTCCGTCAGTCAATCACTTTTAAATTTTTGGGACTTGGTGTAAATGTATCTATCGCTTTTAAGACAAGTTGTAAAAGGGGTTCCATCAAAAGTGCAATGCTGCATGAAACAATTGTGACAGCTATGCTCAGTTTTATATAGCTATCATTCAGAAATGTCTTAAGAACTTCTGAATTGTTGGAAATTCAAACGACTTGCACTGACCATCTTTGTGTGTGTGTGTGTGTGTGTGTGTGTGTGTGTGTGTGTGTGTGTGTGTGTGCAGGAGCTGATTATATCCATGCTGCAGGTGGAAGTGGATCAGAGATACACAGCTCTGCAGGTGCTGGAACACCCCTGGGTAACTGTGAGTATCTCATGATGAAACCACTCTATAGAAAAATACAACCAGTACCTTTAATAATGCTAAATAACATTTACCTGAGTTACCTCCATATAGTTTACATACATGATAAATCAATCAGTGGATAACATACATTAGATCAGAGATGTCTTTATACCTTTTGTGCGAAATGTTAAAAATCTACAACTTGAAAAGCACACTGACTTGGTCATTAATTTCCTTCGTAACTCAATCAGTCACACTAGTAAAGTATCAAGTATTGTTTGTTTGCACAATATAAGATTGCACATTACATGCACAGGATGATGGTTTGCCAGAGAACGAGCACCAGCTGTCGGTGGCAGGAAAGATCAAGAAGCACTTTAACACAAGCCCCAGGCCCAGCGACACCACGTCAGAACTGAACGTCATCACGGTGAGTCCTGCTCTCTCATCAGCTCTAAGACTTGAAACAGTTATATGATTATATCACATTATGTCATACCAGTAATTATACCACAGCAGTGTTCTCGATTCTCAGAAGAGAGCTAATTAATTTCCTATAACAGCAATTCTGACAGTAGTTCCTGCTGTAATTCAAATCACACGTTCATATTAATGTGTTTATTCTAATACTTTACTGTTTCTTATAGTAGCTCATTAAGAGGGACGATGGGGTATGCTCCACATAATCTAAGATTATAAAAAAAAGTGGATTCAAAACGTATATAATTATTCATATGGTGAAGCTTTCTGTAAAGAGATGTAACATCCAGCATTAAAACTTTGTAACAGTTAGTATGTTTTGTCAGGGTTATGGTTAGGGTTAGGGTTAGCACTTTCCAGTTTCTTGGTAACATGACAAGTTTTTTTTGTTTCATTAACATGAAGATAAAATAAAAAAAGAGGCTGGTGAGGAAATGACTGTTGATAGCTATCATGGCAGCTATGATGATACAAAAATAAATAAATGATAACATGCAAAAATAAATAAATGATAACTGCCATATTATCTGTCAGTTACAAAAGTGCATTAGGGAAATGAGTTTACTACATACTTCTACTATAGCAGGATGTGTAATACATTGTCCTATTTGTATATGGTATATTGTATATTCTTCATTTCATTGGCATGAACATATATTGAACTATATGCTGTACCTGTAAAATAAAAGCCACGTCTTAAGACTATGTTCGGTTTATTTGGGTGTTGTGTTGAGTTGTACTGGTTTCTCTCTGTATAGCTCAACCATGACTTTGGCATCCAGAGATCAGGGTCGCTGGACTTCTATCAGCACCCAGGAATGTACTGGTTAAGGTAAAGTTTGAGAACAGAAGCCCTTGTACCTGTTTGTTGTGCTACTGCATTGTGTCTAACA
Organism: Pangasius larnaudii; assembly: GCA_037576815.1. NCBI lineage: Eukaryota > Metazoa > Chordata > Actinopteri > Siluriformes > Pangasiidae > Pangasius > Pangasius larnaudii. The sequence goes on from CM074932.1 coordinate 8,617,638, forward strand.
GCAAGTCTGCTTGCATCTGAGCCTCATTTGTTTCTTTTTTTTGTTGTGTTTTGTTGTGTGGTGTGTGCGTGGCGTGTGGTGTGTGCGTGGCGTGTGGTGTGTGCGTGGCGTGTGCGTGGCGTGTGCGTGGTGCCTGTGTTCGGCGCCATGTCATTTATGCACATTTGGGTTTCTG
>CM074932.1:8652896-8671040 GCA_037576815.1 Pangasius larnaudii
GGACAAAGTGAGATAATTGTAAATATAACCATAATTTTAATACTTGGATGAAAATCCTTTGCAGTCAATGACTGCAATCTTAAAAATTCTCTCTTAAAGACTCTTAAAATAAAGCTGAAAGTCTACATTTCAATCACATCTTGATTGTTTTATTTCAAATCCAATGTGGTGGATCACAAAAAACAAAAAAAAACACACACACACACACACACACACACACACACACACACACACACACACACACATACATACACAGTATACACCAGACAGTCATAACATTAAAAGCACCTGCCTAACATAGTGTAAGTTTAAAATGTTTTAAATTGAGACGTTGCATGGAGGTGAAATTGGCATCTGGCTGATAATTTGAAGCTGAATGTTGTTGGACACTGACAAAAGTCTTTGCATGTAAACACAGCCAGTGATGCTCATGCGGTACAACACACTCGGTGCAAATAGCCTTTATGAGCCACCAGGACTGCAGCTGTTCTTCGGTGATGAATGATTATTTTGGATTTGTGTTTCTCTCATGCATCTAGCCTGCAGGCGTGTGACTTTATACTCAGTCAGTGAGAAAAAGAAATAGGAAAAAGACAGAGAGAGAAAGAGAGGAGGAGGGAAAGAAGGATAATAAATCAAACCACCAAACTGAGGAATACAGCCAACAGACAATAGGGAGAGATAATGTATTCATCCATCAACAGTGAGAACGTTTTACACACACACACGTCCACAGAAAAAGTCACATATGCACACCCAATCAACAGTTAAGTACACATTCAGACAAACACATTCACTGTAGTGGTCAGAGGCGTGCAGGGTGCATCAGGAAGGAGGAAGAGTGTTTAGTTTCACCTGTGCTAGTTGGGGAATTAATTTCTTGCCGTATGCTTCTTCCTGATAGGCTGCTGGACCTGCCAATCTCCCGCTGAGGCTCCAGGATGTCCCGGTATTTGGACACCATGAGGACAGAAATGAAGTAAACTACAGCCAGAGCCAGGAACTGAGCCTGTTTACTGTCATCCTACACACACACACACACACACACACACACACACACACACACACACACACACAAATTGTTACCGTATATCATACCTATTCATAGAAAGACAAAACAACACATATTAAAGGTACTGATTTTGGTGTAAGTAAGCTGAACAAATATAGCCCCATTCAATGCTGGTGCAAAACCGTTTTAGCAGTTTTCTCTGCTTGCATTAACACACAGTTAGTGATTTCTCATTGTTGTACATGTTGGTGGTCCTGAGCTGAAACAGAAATGTCTCCAAGCAGAGACTTTACAGACAGCCATACAAACATTACAAAAATGTTCTGACTCAAAAATCACAGGCCCAACCTTTAATACTCAAACACAACTTTTATTCAGTGAACTGATATCTCAATATACACCTCACTCTCTCTCACACACACACACACACACACACACACACCACTGAAACACACAGCTTCAGTGACGCATGAAGGATATGAAGGACAGACAGCAATCAAACCCTGACATCCCTTTCTCACTCTTTTTTGCTGTCCACTAATCACACACACACACACACACACACACACACACACATCAATCAAACACACACATCTCACCACATCTCTGAAGACGACGGCTCTCAGACGGTTGATGTCCACGTCCTGCAGCAATCTGTCAGGATCCTTGATAGGTGAGAGGTTACGAGGGACATTCGCTATGGCACTCTGGGGCAGAAAGACAACACAGCAGAGTAGAAAGCCTACTGTTAAACCCTGTCTTACACACACACACACACACACACACACATGCACGCACACACTCTATACTCTCACACACTCTATACTCTCACAGTCTGAGATCAATTTCAATGAATCCAACAGACATTTAACTGCACAAAATTCTTTCAATTCTCAAAGAAAATCACTGGAAAATGGCTTTTATATCTGAAGGTATTTGTCTTCCTAGTGCCCAAAAAGAGAATTCTGGATTCTTGCCAGTGTGTGTGTGTGTGTGTGTGTGTGTGTGTGTGTGTGTGCTTGGTGTAACCTTGCTGGTGGCAGCTGTACTCTGAAGGTTGTCTTGTGTCTTGCTGATAGGAAGTGAAGACTTGTTGCCTCGCTCTCTCTGCCTCTGCCGACACTCCAGACAGTTCCTCACAGCAACGCAACACACTGGGGGAGAGAGCAAGAGCGACAGACAGAGAGACAGACAGAGAGACAGACAGATATGAGCAATAAGCTGTAGGCAGTCATTAGTCTCTTTCAGTCAAAGTGCAGGATAAAAAGGACAACACATCCCACAGCAGCACAGCAATTAAGCATCATTTTTATTCTTGTTTCTTGGAAACACACTTTGGTCCATAAAAAATATTAAATGTGTGTGGTACCCTGTGAAAATATTGACATTTTCACTGCAAAAATGATATCCTAGCAAGTGGAAAATATCTTGAATATAGTAAAATGTATCTAGTATTTCCTATTATAAGATTACAATCAACAAAATATAAGATTATTTCTAGACATTTCTACTAATTTCAAGCTTTACATTTTCTTTTATATTCCTTATCTTATTCTCTTATTTGGCAGAACATTTTGTTTCTTCCTAGAAATAAATGCTTAAAATTTGCCAAATTATCTGCCAAAAGAACAAGATTGAAACGAGTAAAATATGTATATGTATATGTATCTTGTAAGACGTTTCCTGTAATCTTATAATCGGAAATACTAGATCAGTTTTACTGCATTCAAGATATCTTCTCTTGCTAAGATGTGCAGTGTTCCTTACATACTTCTTACTACAGCTTTTCCTGGACTGAATGTTTCTTCTGAATGCATCTAAGTAAAGTTACAGTAAAATCTGGTTACCCCCAAAAGTGTAATGGGAGAAAATCACATTTAAATCTGATCCATTTATGGAAAAATATTCTGCCAAATGTAAAAGAATTACAAGCTTACAGTAGGAAATGCTGACACTCTCTTTCTTCACTTTGATTATCAGCATCGTCCAGTTCAGTGAGCACTTACAGTCGGGTCCAAAAGTCTGAGACCATACTGAAAACTGGGAATTTTTCTCATTTAAAACTTAAAATAAACAGAAGGTTTTAAAATGTAGAAATTTAAACAAGGAGTACAGAAATATTCACTGTCTTTAACATTTAATATTCTGCACTAATTACATTTAGGCAAATCTATACTATTGACCATGTTAACTTCTTTGTACCAAAGGTCAGATTTTCCTTGAGTCTTGTCTCTTCCACTGAAGCACTTGATCAGTTGAGATGGATTTGTTCTATCGTCAGCCTTTGCAAATACTTGCGGCGCTCATGCCAGCTTGAAAGTATGCTGCCATTAACGTGACAAGTGAACACTCCAAATATCATGAAAATCTACCAAGAAATTCATCTACATATTTTTAAGATTTTGACTCAGGTTACTGCTGAAAATATTTGTAATGAAAAATGCATTAAATTAGAAAAGAGCGCAAAATAGGAGCAAAATAGTGATCTCGAACTGTATTTAGGAGATCATGCATCATCAAGAAAAATGTGTTCATCCCTATATATAAGAAATAATTCAAATTATCAGGAATCTAGGGACATTTTTCACACTACACAAAATACTAGGACCTTTGGCACAAGAAAACTGGAACTGGGCCTTTTACAGTACCAGACATTGCATTTACATGTTTTGCTAATAACTGACATCAACAGTAACTAATGGTACTTCTGCACAAGGCTGGCACAGTTTGTAGCTGAGTAGTTTTTCAGAGTGGGTCACACACCATACATGCAACACCATACACACTGACAAACAATAAAAACAATATGATTTGTCCTTGCTATGTTCAGGTAGGTTTTTATCTTGTCATTATTGCTGAAAGCGAAACACAATTCAAGCACTTCCGTGTTAAATTCCATGTTTAATGGTGTCCTTCCTCTCTGTAATACTGACGCAGCCACCTTTAACACCGTGTCAACACTTGTGGTGCAAAATGACCCACAAGTTGAAGGTTTGCTGGCTCCTGTTTGAGCCAGTTCTTTAAAGGTTTTTTTTCCACTGTGCAGTATAAAACCCGCTATAGCAGTCATACACTCAGACACACACCTAGGCGCAGACACTGTCGCATCAGGCCTCCGGAGGACATGTTCTTCTCAGCCTCAATCTCACTGAAGTTGAGAGAGCTGGCGAACACCAGCACATCCACCATGGCCATCAACCTGCTGAGGAACGTCACAGCCGTCTCAGATGACATGCCCTGAGTGGCCTCCACGTTCTCCAGCTCCGTCTGTCTCACACACACACACACACACAATCGCACACACACGCACGCACAGGTAAGTGGTTCAGAATATCAAAACAAACACATCACCACTATATACACATGTGCGTGATTCAAATGCAACTGGGATGAACATGCGTGACAGGAAGCAGCCAGGCTATGTTCAGAGGTGCACGCACACATGCACGTACGCACACAAACACAAACACACACACAGGTACCATTCAGAGGTGGGCAGGTGGGTGAACAGGCTGGATGAAGCTATGGAAAGACTTTGTCCAAATCCACAGTGTGAAAAGTGCGCTGGTATTTTAATCATCATGTTCAGCTCCGTTACTGTGTAACAGTTGTACTCTAGCGGGTTTTAAGAGGTTTCTTGTTATTAAGATCCGTATTCTAAAATGCTAAAATGGTTAGCAAAGTGATTTTTTTTAGATGAATCTTTAATAATTAAGCATGATGTATCTATTTGCACCGGTAAAAAAAAAAAACCAAAAAACAACCAACCAACCAACCAAAAAACACCATAAAACAAAACCCACATTGGCAAGTCCTTATTTAGCCACATTAGCTAAGCTAGCCAGCTACCTCAACGCAGCTATGGTCAGCTAACCCTGGTTTCAAATCTTATCAGAAATATCCTAATTACAAGATGAGTGAAATGAATGCTATCACAATGACGTAATGACTAGTTGGAAATGCAGATATTTCTATGAGCCCCAAGTTTGGGTCATGTCAGAAAACAAAATGGCAGCCACCAATATGGATGTTGCATCCACAGAGATTTGAATAAATTGTACATTTAGACAGACTGTATTGTAAGCTGGCTGTATTTCTGTTACTCATCAGTGACAGACGAACATTTGTAGGCCAATTTTTAAAAAAAAATTATTATATTATTATTATATTACAAAAGAGAACGGAGGCATCCATTTTGCATCACATCATACTCATTACACAGAACTAAAGAATCAGGAACTGCTGAGAAAGCAGTTAAATTAGTTAGCGTTGCTAAAGTTACATCTCCAAGAAACGCTATTTGACCATAGTAGCATATTAAGTTTAGCTAATGGTAAGTGTATAACTAAAAATAAGCAATAGCAAACTAGCTAACACAGTAAACCAGTAGTCAAGGTTACTGGCAAGCTAGCTAACATAAGGCTAACTATGATACTGGGTACAACAGTGGCCAAGGTCTCCAGCAAGCTAGCTAACTTTAGGCTTAATATAAACCATTAGCCAGGTTCCCTAGCATGCTAACTAACAGTAGGATAACTGTTATACTGTGCTTACCATTAATCAAGTTTGCTAGGAAATGTTAGGCCTCACAATCAAAAATGCAATGGCTAACCTGAGTGCAAATAGCTTTTACATTTCTATTTATAATTGCGGGTAATTTGTCTCTCTCTAAATACAATAGCCATTTACTTCAGTAAAAAAACAAGCTTAAAATAGTAGATAGTAGCACAATTTTAATATCAGAAACAGACACTAGGTTGATGTGGAACATTATGAAATTGAACATTTAGTTAACAGATGACTCTTTTAAGAGTAGTGCTGAATACGCAGTAGTGCATTGTGGGTGTTTTGCCCCGTGGTTCACCCACCTCTCCCCCTGAGGAGGAGCTCCCTGGCAGTGGCTTCACTTCAATTTATAATTTATAGTAGTCTGATAGTGTGTATTTGAAATGAGGAGCTGAAAATTATGGACATGGAAAAAAGCAAAAGCAGGTCTTGCTTTAAGAAGGAATACACTGCATGATTGATTCTGTAGATGAATATAATACGTCACCAAACTGACTTGTTCACCAAGTTATTCACACATTTTGCAGCAATTAGTACAGAAAATTAACCATAAAGTAAAAAAACTGAAATAAGTCTAATAATATCGATATAAAGTATAAAGCTTATAAAGCTTATAAAGTTAAATAAAAACCAAGCAGTGAATAAACAGGTAACAAATTAGAAAAGTGTAACAAAATGGGAACTTACAGGGTTTGCACTAACCTTAGAACTCTGCACATGCAAAAGACAAAAAGAGGAAAAAAAAAGACAAGAGAGAGAACGGATAAGATATGAAAAAAAAGAAAGAAATTATTATTAGAAAACGAATTAGTAATAAGCAGTAAAAGGTGAAACAAAGTTTATATCCATACTACAGCGCACATTCATGAAGTAATGATCTGACATCTCTTATTGATAAAATCACTATGCACTAAACATTAAAACTGATATAGAAACAATTCTCTGGGGGAAAAAAAAGCGGTCACTGAGAAACACCTGTCAAGGCAAAACTAATGACAAGCATTGAGAATGAACCTGGACATCTGAACGCATCTCACTAAATTAACTAATGATCAGAGAATCATACCACATATACCAGAGACTATCCATCTGCAAGTGGCTCAATAGTCCAAAAACAAACTCAAGCTGTCTACAGTAGAGGATGAGCCTGTGGGTGGCGCTGTGGTAGCACTTACAGAAGGTGACGTGGCAGCGGAGAGCAGTGGCAGGATCCCTCCACAGGCGATGATGATGTTATCAACCATCTGAGAAATGAGGTGGATGGTGTTGTGTACGAATATAATGTTCTCATTACTGTTCACGAAGTCCATGACTGATTTAGTCGAGTGGCTGCACAAAATATACAACAAAGAGCAGAAGGGAAGAAGGAAAAGGAAAAATGTAAGACCATCAACAGCCACATATGCAACCAAAATACAAACATCTACATTATCGTCAAGATCCACAAAAAGAGATAGTCAGCCGTGAGCAGATACATTTTCTCTTATAGAAGTCAAGAGAATTTCTTCTCTACTGAAATACTAATGCAGTGGGCGTAAAAAAGGCATGTGGTACAAAATCTAGGTCATGATTTTATATCTACAGTGCCTCCAGAAAGTATCCCCCCCCCCGATCATTTCTCTTTATGCTGTAATGCAACAACAAATTAAATCATAACAGACTGGGATTTTTTTATCTGCACTTTTTGAAGTGACTCTGTACAGAAAAAAAAATAGTATTCAGATGTCCTCAGAATTATTTGAAAATTAAAAAAAAAAAATCTAAAAACTGATTAATTGATAAGTATTCACCCCCTATGTGTGAACTGTCCTTTTGCAGAAACTTGAGTTGTCTTGGATGTGTCTCTATGAGATTTGCACTCTTTGATTTTTGGTATTTTTATTTTTTTGGTACTTTTCTCCAACTCTGCCAGATTAGGTGGAGAATGTTGGTGGACAGTGTGTCCACCAGCAGATTTTTGACTGGATTTAAGTCTGGGCTTTGACTTGGCCATTCCAAAACACAAGCCCCCCCCAAGCCCCTCCCCCCTCAAGTCATTCCTTAGTAGTTTTGCCCTGTGCTTTGGCTCTGTCTGTTGGAACTTATATCTTCACCCTAAATACCCCTGTCTGGCTGACTGGAACACACTATCCTCAACAATTTGCTAATATTTGGCCCCATCCATGTTGCCTGTGATAGGAACAAGCTTCCCAGGCCCTCGTGATGAAAAGCAGCCCCAGAGCATGATGCTACCACCACCGTGCCTGGTCACAGGAATGATGTTGCCTGGGTGCTGGGCTGTATTTGAGTTGCACCAAAGGGAATGCTTTGGCTTTACACAAAATGGCTCAACTTTAGTCTCATCAGACCACAAAATCTTTTTCTAACATGGCTTTTCTCAGAAGTGCCTTCCTTCTGGCCACTCTCCCAAAGAAGCCAGATCTGTGAAGTGCTGATGATATTGTTGAGGTCTACACTCCTATTTCAGCCAGGAAGCTCTGTAACTGCTTCAGTGTTGTATCTGAACTCCTGGACACTTCTCTGGCAATTGTCTGAGCACTCCTGGCCTGATCTTGGTAGTGTCTGAGTTCTATTTTTCCACTTTGGATAATGGATTTCACAGTGCTTTTTATATAATCATCTTTTTATAACCTTCTCCAGCTTTAGTCCTCCTAACAACTTCATCTCGAAGATTCACGGGCAGTTCCTTGGTCCTCATGAGCAGAAGGTCAAAGATATTTATTTTCTAAGCATACAGTTGGACACAACTGTGGATTTAAAATTAACACAGGTATACCTGGTTTAACACATTTAATGTGAGCTCTCAAAAATGTTGAACTACAGCATAAGGAGAAAATCGCTGTGGGGTGAATACTAGAAGCACTGTATATCGGCTATACTATATTAGCTGAATAGATACAAGAGCAAACGCTTTCTTACAGTGAGGACAAAAGTTTTTTTTCAGTATCACAAGTAATGAATACTGTTAAATAATCGTGGCGCCCCACCACATCCATTATTCCCGATGTAAGGGTTATATGATAATTTTTTTTTTCCAAAATGTCTTTTTGTAAGTTTTACTTACGTTTTGAATTGTATTCTTATTTTATAGATAAGACCCATAAGAGATGCAGACGTTTGCCCTTGACCGTATGTACCCCACTATGAAAAATGCCTGAGGACTCTTGAAATGATAATTAATCTGTAAAATGATTGATGTGTTGACTGGAAAGACGGATGAGAAACAGAGTGATGGCTCTCACCTCCTCCACACGTGCACATCTGTCTCGAGGGCAAACAGCAGGTCGGTGAGTAAGCGCTGGTGCATGGGGGACCATTTGAACTCCGGAATACGGAACATGGTGGTGCGTGGTCCGGGACTGAACTGCCGCCGCTGCTCCTCGGTCATGGGCATCCCCCTGAAGCCGAGATCCACCCGCAGGTCCCGCTCCATCTGACTGCCTGAACGCCCGTGTAGGGCCTGCAGGGAAAACACTCGACCATTCACTCAATCTTATTCATTTTTTTCCTTTCATTTCAATACACTGGTCAAAGAAACACATAAGTCCGACTGCAGTGGAAGGAGTAGAGAACAGGATGAAATGATGTGTTTCAGTCCCATAAACAAACAAAAACATACGGAATTCAGTATAACAAATATTTATCTGTTCACAAATTTCTAAACGTTACATGTTATCTTACATATACTTGATGAAAATAAAATTATTGACCAATACGTCAACAGGTATCATCATTTTGAATTAATATAAAATTATGTTTAATAATATAATAAAACAACATATTTTATTAATATAATATAATTTCTTTTATATTATGTATTAACTAATATTAATGTATTAACTGAACTTAGATTTATTATAAAGATAATTATATAATATTTTTTGCCTGTTTTCAAGACTCTTAACATTAATTTTTCACAGTGTGCAGGAACAAAAATTCTAATTGTGTATGCCAGACATGTTGGCACCTGTGTGGTTGCTGTTGTTTGGATCTTCTTCATCTCTTTGTCCTTGCCGTCATCTGACCTCTCCGTGTCCGACACGGTGCTGATGGCGTCTCCGCTCTTTACTGTTCCTGCCTCTCCTATGCCACTCTCACTGCCCTCTGCTAGTGTGCTGATGTCAGCCAGCGAGCTCTGCAGCTTAAAGCTGTCATCATTGGGTGCCAGATCAGAGCCGCACGATGTCATGTGGGCCAGCAGGCTGAGGTCGTCGCTGGCACTTGACACCGGTACAGAGGTAGGCACAGTGGGTGCAGCGGGCACCGGCTCCGGGCCAGACAGCGGCAGCGGCTCAGGCGTGGCCAGAGAGGGGAGCAACTTCTCTTCGCTTTTTGGAAAGAGGAAGCCATTGTTGCTAGGTGCAATGTCCTTCTCGTCATCCAGCGTTATCAGGGGCGCCAGGTTGGCGTCGTCTTCGCTTGTGCCTGTCCCCATGACTGGTTCCTCCTCTTCCTTGGGGGTCAACCCTCCATTGAGCTTGTGCACGCAGTATGCAGCGTCCAGCAGCGAGTCCACCTCCACCAGTGGGCCGTTTTCCATTCCTCCTCCTCCTCCTCCTCCCCCCAGGGCCTCTGGAGACAGGTCCAGATCATCTAGTTTCACCTCAGTGGCTTCCACTTTCTCAGCCTTGATGTCCACCAGAAGCTCGTGGACATGGACTTGCTCCTTTGTGTCGGTGAGCAGGTTCTGTGACTCGCTGCTCTCGGTGTACTCAGCCTCGCTCTCAGGTGTATGCGTCTGAGACGTGTCGTCTGTCTCACGCGTCTCCAGGGCGCCGTTGACGGAGGCCGGCTGTGCTGACAGACCCGAGATGGTGCTCACTGAGCCCTTCTTACCTTTCTTCATGTTCTCCTCCTCCTGACGCTGATATTCCTCATACATCTTAGCTAGATACTCCTTATGCGCTTCATATGTCACCTGTTGGAAAATTTAACAAGTTTTATCCTCTTAAGATTTACTGTTTTTATGAGATGTGAGTTCTCAACCAAGTGCTCGGTCACATTTCCACTTAATACAGTACACAATCTGGTGCAGGTCTCTGAGCTCCTAGCGAGTTGACTGGTTGTACTGCATTATTTAAAAATATTTATCATTCAAGACTGTTTAAACAGGGAAAAAAATGTGAAATCCATATATTTAACTGAAATATATCTGGACACAGCTATATTTCTCAACTTAATCTCTACTGCATACTGTATGCGTAATTATTAAGGACAATAATTGACACATTTTTCTGCACTGAGCAAATAACAGAAACTCTATTTTCGCAAAAGTCACTTTTAATGATCAGTCATTAAATGTTTTATTTATAAATAAAACCCCAAATCTTTATAATTCAGAGACAAGATTACATTTGAGAGAAATAATTTGTGGTTATATTTGTGTGAGTCTGTGCATTGGTAACAACATAGGAAAGTGGAAGTAACTGCATCACTCTAGTGTTCATATTTAATATGTAAGACCCTCATGCCTGTCCAATCCCTAGGTCTTTTTTTTTTTTTTTTTGTCAGAGTGTAACAGCTGTAGTTTTGGATTTTGAACATGTAAAACTTTTACTGATGGAATTCAACAACCATTAGATTTTCAACACAACCGTGTAAGGAGTGAATGGGTTTTCTGTTCTTTTGCCAGTACAGCTGGGATTCCCACTGTAATCGCGCACACACACTACAGATGCAGTCAATAAAGATTAGATTGAGAAACACTGCAGTGCTCCTTTAACAATTAGTCATTTTTGTGTTTTGTTGTGTTTTTTTGTCTGCAACTATAATCACTTTATAGTTTGAGAGGCTGTTTGAGAAATCTGTTTCAACGAAATCATACCAGCTTTTAACTGCTGAAGAGGTTTATGGAGGAGACTACACTGCATTTATTTCAGTCATGTTTACAAATGCTTCCAGACTGCTGGTTTACCGTGATAAACTGATGCAAAAGCTACTGGCATTACTGAGAAACAGAAAATCTGGCAGTACTAGGAACTACTGATAATAACTAGATTGCACATTGGTCCAGGATGAGAAAATTTCCAAGCCGGCAGATAAATAAAGGCATGATAAGGACTGCTAAAAGTGTGCCAACCTTGGAGTGGGCAATGCTGAGAGTGTCCACCCACACACGCCAGCCTCCCCATTCGTACTTGATGGCATGGTACAGGAGGATGCGGAAAATGTTGTATACCATCTCAGTGATCTTCTGTTCCTCGGGGTTCTTGGGGTTAATGTAACCCAGGGAGAACATCCAGTCCTGCCACACTGAACACTGCAGCAAACACCTACAAGCCATGATCACACACACACACACACACACACACACACACACACACACACACTTTTATCACTCCTGCTAAAAACTTTCTCTTTATGTACAGCTCAAGCCTTATTAAGCAGTGATTCAGCAGTAAGTCGAACACTTCCATTATCAAATGTTTGATTAGGCTGAAACATCTGTTTTGCAGGAATTGCACTGCTCATGCTTGTTTGTCCTGCCAGTTCTGACACTGTGTGTTCCTGCTCCATATGCTCACTGCAGAACACTGCTGCCTGAGGAAATGTGAAGCTGGAGAAGTTTTCCAGCTAACAAGCTTGCTCTTAAACAGGGGCTCGATATGTGAGGTCTTACTTATGACAGGGGCTGATTTAATTTAAAAAAAAAAAAAAGGTTATCACAATAACACATCTGTGCGCATATCTCTGATATGTGTGTGTAGCCACATACCGTCTGTTCTCTCTGCTGTTGCTGAAGAGCTTGATCATGTCAGACAGGAAGAGGCGCCGCACCTCCATCAGCTCAGCGCTGGGCGTGGAGTTCTTCAGCAGCGTCGCCACCACCTTCAGGATCACTGAGAGAGCAGGGAAGCATTTTCAGAGGAGGTCAAATTTAAACAGCTTATTAACTCTCATTACCGTAAATGCACAGGATATTCAGATGGGAGATCTGCATGTTTTTAGAGAAGGTCAGCATAAAAACAAGAGCAGGATTCTTCTACTACCATGTGGTGGTGTTATTCTGTTATCACCCTGAAGCTGATTCACAATAACAGCACACCCTGTTGTGTTTTATTTCTCGTACAGCAATGTCCCAGCTGCCGCCAACAATTACAATTGTTTTAAATAAAAGAACGTGTCATAATATTTATCCATTTATAGTTACAAATAATGATGCTGAACGCCTGCAAAACAGCTATAAACAGTAGCTCCCAGTCCAGCCTCTTTTTCTATAAATAAAAAAATAATAATTATTGCACTCTGACATGTTACTTAAAAACTGTGACGTCTTCTGTCCTCGTGAATGTCAGAAAGCTTAAAGTTACAGCTTTACCTCTGATTGTTACAAAGCACTGACACTGGAGACTCCTTCCAGAACTGCTAAATAAATGTCTCCTTACAGAAAGATATATAAACAATTACAATGATTTTTAAAAAAATCCACCATGCAAGTCTCAGTGAATGAGCCGTTACAACAGAAACAATAAAACTTTAGAACGAGTGCATTAATATATGCCTGTGATTTGAAATGAACTACTGTCAGAGCTGGTGTTTGCTGAAATCAATCGAACAACTCAACAACTTCTGACCAATCAGATTCAAGAAATCAACAGTGCTGTCATATAAAGTCAAGACACATTCAATGAAATGTATCTTATAAAGGGCTTATGAAATATATCTGATTATTATTATTATTATTATTATTATTTTCATTATTATTTTCATTATTATTATTATAGCCCTCTGAGGGAGACACGTCACTCTGCTGTCAGCTGCAAAAACAAAGCCAGAACTGGTCTAAAATGTTACGCTGTGCTGTTGGTGTCAGAATCGGGAAAGTGTTCATAAACACAATCGTGTTTACTGCAGCAGATCGACACCTATCGAATTAGACATCTTTCTAAACCAGAAGACGATGGTTGTGGTTACAGGGAGTAAGGAGGGATTAACTGGTCAGAGAAGCTCTGTCTTTGCAGCAGCCATTTAAATTCAGCTAAGCATCGAAGTATCATATCAGCGAAGTTGGCTTGTTAACTAAGAATGTAACAGGCTTAGCCTGCTAGCTCGCCTAAACGCCTAATTTATATTGCTTTAACAAACCTACGTAGCTTGCCTAATATCTACACCACAAAACTAGCTAGCTATTGCTACATAACTACATCATGTTCTTACCGAGGTGTTGCCTATAATGGGCATCTTTATCTAGCTAATTTAGTTCAGGTAACAAATGAGATTATGGCATCCTTTCTGCTAGCACCTTGGCTTTCAGTGCCACGACGTCCTCCATATTGTAATCGTAAAACCTTATGTCTTTGTTGCCCAAACAACATAGCTGTAAGCATCAAGAGACTTGTATGCTTTCAATTTCCATGTCCACCACTGCAGGCTAGACCTCTGCTTAGGATCATTTAGACACTGACAGGATGGCAAGCCTTTCTAAGAGTTTTAGAGCTACACCATTTGATTAGGATTAAAAGACACACATAATAATAAATGTACAACATGTTAGCTAATGTCAATCTGATTCCTAAATAAAATTTATGATAGATTCTTCAGTCAGACTGTAACAAAGTTAAAATGCTAGGGTCTCAGGTTCTTTTGCAACCAGGCTGCATGTGCATCTCTTTTCGATTACACACGCTAAAAGGGTCTGTTGGTGGTGGTGGTGGTGGTGGTGGGAGTAGTAGTGGTAGTGGTATTAGTAGAAAAACATCCATCGATATAGGTGTGTGCACTAGGTTACTCTGTGTCTGTTCTTTAATCATTACACTTACTGGGGTTCTGGATCTTGACAGTGGAGTCAGGCTCTGGGTGAGGTTTATGAACCACCTGAGTACACACCTGCTCTGTCAGAATCTGCAAGAACAGCAAAGTCTTAACGATGCACAGTGATTGAATACAATTCAGCATTACTCTATATAACACTCAGTTGCCAGTTTATTACGTACACCTACGCCTGTACCTTGTAGCTACACTCTTCAGCCATTTTATCAGCTTCATCAACCACATCCATCCACCCATAACTGACTGTAGCCCAGCTGTTGCTATACCTAGTGTACGCTGTCCAGTATATGAAAGGGGCCACCAGTGAGTAGATATTAATTAAGATGTGGTCTTGTGATCAGAAATGGACGCTGATGAAGGTGAGACGACAATTAAGGACAGGTAGGTGTAAAAATAAAATGGCTACTAAGTTTAAAAGGTACAGAGTGTTTAGAAATGTCGGCAATGCTGCAGCACCTGATACACTCGTACCACTGCCTGCAGTGTAAACTGGCATTCTGGCCTACCTCATAAAGTGTGTTGTAGGTTGTTACTGTCACAGTGTTGGTGTGCATCATTAATCTCTCTCCCAGCAGTGTGAAGAGGCTGTGTGTATGCATGATCTCCACTTTCCGCCTGCGTCCACACACACACACACACACACACACACACACACACACACACACACACACACACACACACACACACTTCAAAAGTTACATAAACGTCATTTTGACATCAATTCCACGAGACCCTTCTCTCTGACACGCTATGTCTGTGTGTGCACACAGAAAGCACACTTCCTTATTCAGCCAATTAGGTGCCAACAACAACACATTTCCTTTAGTTAGCACAGTCTCAGCTTTCAGCTCAACTACAGTCTCAGCAAGTTTGCTCTTCATCAGATTATCAAGATTATGGGATTATCGCTAATTCCTTTTTATTCTGATCCGAGGTGTGAGAACAGTGTGTTCTATTGCAAACATTTCCTGCCATCTTTCCTCCTACAATCACAATGAATCAAAAACATTTAGAGCTTGAGGAATGCTTTTCCCAGAATTCATTTCTTCAGCATGTAGCATGGCTTTAACGGATACGTGCTCTGTCAGAATGATTACTTTGCCCGAACTGGGTGAGTTCAAGTCTCCCTGTCAGCTGCTGCCTTCCGGAGCACTCTGTCTTCATTGCTTTCTTAGCCTGTTTCCAAAAGACTGCGACATACACGACAACGTATCTAATACTAACTTAGTCATTGCGACGGAGACGTTACAGTCATGTAAATCTGAAACTTCAGCACCTCTATCTTGGCCCAAAACAAGAAGTTGTGAAGCCACTCACTTGTGTCCGAGGTGTTTGAGAAAGTAGCCGAGGACTTTGAGTGCTTGCACACGAATGCTCTCGCTCTTCGAGGCCAAGAGTTTATAGATGACCCTGGGGAGGAAAAAACACACAGCACTTAGAAATTTCAGCTTTATATGATTTATGAGGAAGGCCTTGACCTGAAGGAACGGTCATTAGCCATAAAAAAAAAAAAAGAAAGAAAGAAAGAAAAAAAAAAAAAGAGTCAGCCAGACGGCATGATTGTGTGTTGAACTCTGCTCAGTGAAGCGGCTGAGTGTTTTGACAGAGAGCCGTGGTGGTGGCGGCGGTGGCGCTAGTGTGCGTGTGTGTGTGTGTGTATGTGTGTGTGTCCGGTCAAATCTACATCAGTTATGCAAGTGTGTAGGGCAAGTGACACTCTGTGTGTGCATCAGTGCTCACCGTATCCCGTTCCTCTGGTCAAACGCAGGGATCATGGAGGCGGGATGCTCAGACATGAGAGCCACCAAGAGCTGCAGAACATCATGGATGTTCTCATCCTACAGGAGGAAGGAAGTAAACAAGTAAGCAAGTAAGTAAGTAACTAAGTAAGGAAGGAAGAAAGTACGTAAATAAGCAAGGAAGATACAAAGAAAGAAGTAATTAAGTAAGTATGTAAGGAAGAAAGGAAGACAGATAGATAGAGAGAAAGAAAGAAAGAATAAAAATGATTTCAGACAGACAGAAAGGCATACACATTATAGACAAAAACAAAGAAAAAAAAAAAAAAGGTGAGCAGAAATAAGTATGCAAATACAAGGAAACAAACAAAGGAGGGGAAAACGTAAAAGTAAAAGAAGAAGAGACTAAGAAGAGTTGCAGACTGAGAGCTCTGAGAATATATTAATATGATAATATAGCCTGAGCGGAAGCATTACATTAGGACTGGATTCAGTACTAGTGTAATGAGTGTCGTTTAGAACAGCTAATATCACATCACACACACTGTAAAACAAACACTGACTAATGTGCTGAACCTCCTGAAGCAGTGACGGCTGAGCTCAGGGTTTTATTTAGGAGTGTGAACAGAAAGCAGGTAGGTGTGAACTGTAATACAGAGTGAACGCTGGGAGTTCAGTACCTCGTGCATGGTTAACAGGTAGTTCAGGATGCTCTGTAATTCGTCCTCTTTCACACCCCGGTCCTGCAGACACATGATGCACATCATGACATTTAACAGACTTTTTTTTTTTTTTTTGGACAGCACATTACCATTGAGGCCAAATGTCAAGTGATGCAGAGTACTGAATTGTTAATCATTGTGTGCGTGTGTGAGTCTAAATAGTAATATGCACTTAGCATTACTTGCACGCTTTCAAATACGTGCTGACTCATGTGCATATGCCATTACTAATGTGATTAGCAAAAGAATAAGTGTTAAAGGGCAGCCACTTGTGCAGGTCACAAATGTGTGTAATATCTGAATGTAAATCGAAAGAACGGGGGGGGAAAAAAAACAAAGAAAAATGGCTGAAACAAAAGTGGCTGTGGCTAAACGAATAAAGCGTGCTGCTTAGCAACAGTCTCATGCTCTTCAAAACAACAGCCCTGCAGCTAGAACACTGTGTCCATGTGACATTTCTATCTGTCTGTCTCCGAGACGGTATCCGCAAGCGAGCACACACAGACACACACACACGCGCACA
The DNA here is from genome assembly GCA_037576815.1 of Pangasius larnaudii. Lineage (NCBI taxonomy): Eukaryota > Metazoa > Chordata > Actinopteri > Siluriformes > Pangasiidae > Pangasius > Pangasius larnaudii. The sequence goes on from CM074932.1 coordinate 8,670,228, forward strand.
CACACGCGCACACACACGCGCACACACACGCGCACACCCCTTCTGAGCAATGATCCATAATGCAATTCTCTCTGTATGCCTGGCCACACGAGTACTGAGTGCTTTTACGGTTTTAAGGGACATAAAAACCAATGAAGAAATAAATTTCCACTCGGCTGCCTCACAACAACACATCACATCTCCAAGAGGAATGAGGATAAACAGCTTCAGCACAATAAAAGCTTCCAACATCTTTGTTTTGCCTCTGCTTGTTTATGAAAATGAGCAGTTTATTTTTGACTGCAGCTTTCACATGGATTCGCATTCAGTGAATAATGAGATGAGATGCTGCCAACGCCATACACACACACACACACACACACACACACACACACACACACACACACACACACACACAGAGAGTGAGGTCACCTCCGTGTAGCACACTGACCCTCTGACACACACTTAGGGTAAATACACAATCGCATGCTGATTAAAATGACATCATATGACAGCACTATTATAAACATCCATTAAAAGATGTGATGAAGATAATCAGAGCTTCAGTCTGGCTGAGTGCTTTCAGAAACAACCTGAAATATTGAGTACAGTTCAACAAAATGTCCTTTTTTATTTTTTTATTTTTATTTTGCCCACCTCTAAACAACTTTTGGTGTTTGACTCTAACACCTTGCACACGTGGATAGAGAAAAAAAATAATATTATCCAATAATATCTTGGTGATTTTGTGTGTGTGTGTATATATATGTGTGTGTGTGTGTGTGTGTGTGTGTGTGTGTGTGTGTGTGTGTGTGTGTGTGTGTGTGTGTGTGT
>CM074932.1:8690023-8703376 GCA_037576815.1 Pangasius larnaudii
GCAGACTACAGCAGAATAAAGCTGACTACAGCAGACTACAGAAGAATAACGCAGACTACAGCAGAATAAAGCTGACTACAGCAGACTACAGAAGAATAACGCAGACTACAGCAGAATAAAGCTGACTACAGCAGACTACGGCTGACTACAACAGACTACAGCAGAATAAAGCTGACTATAGCAGAATAAAGCTGACTACAGGAGACTACAGCAGAATACAGCAGACTACAGGAGAATACAGCTGACTACAGGAGAATACAGGAGACTACTGCAGACTACAGGAGACTACAGCAGACTACAGGAGAATACAGCAGACTACAGGAGAATACAGCAGAATACAGCAGACTACAGCAGAATACAGCAGACTACAGGAGAATACAGGAGAATACAGCAGACTACAGGAGAATACAGCAGAATACAGCAGACTACAGGAGAATACAGCAGAATACAGCAGACTACAGCAGACTACAGGAGAATACATCAGAATACAGCAGACTACAGCAGACTACAGCAGACTACAGGAGACTACAGCAGACTACAGGAGAATACAGCAGACTACAGGAGAATACAGGAGAATAAAGCAGACTACAGGAGAATACAGGAGAATAAAGCAGACTACAGGAGAATACAGGAGAATAAAGCAGAGCAGACCTCAAGCAGGTACCATCAATCTGGATCAACTGTGCATGAAATAAAGCATAGGTCCAGTTTCTGGTGCAAAAAGTGGTGGTGGAAAAAGACTTACAGACATAACCAGGCAACCACACAACACCCACTCTACCTCCAAACATAAACAACATTCCTGTCTCCCTCTCCTAATACAGACACTAGCAGCAGTTAAAACAGTGCCTCAAGTCATTTTATCTGCAAATGCTAAATAAGATCCAAACTTGAAATGAACACACACACACACACACACACACACACACACACACACAAGCAAACACACTCGCACACAGAAAGAAGGTCACCTCAATCACACCTCCACCACATGGTACCATGGAAACTTAAAGCCAGCTTAGACATCACACGCTGCTCAGACATCTGGACATCCTCTGCTAAAGCGTCCTCATTAGCATGGACACAGACACACACGGACACACACACGGACACACACACACGGACACACACACGGACACACACACACGGACACACACACACTTTTTAACGGTCATGGATTCGCACATTTTGTTTTAATAAATTTAAATCTATGTCCGGATTCCTATACAGCTGTTTCGTGATGATGTCTGTTATGTAAGAAGTGCTATATAAATAAAATTAAAAAAAAAAAAAAAAAAAGAAACAAATATATTACAATGGATATCACAATCACAATGTATATACCCAAATAAAGCAATATATAAGACTTAGTGGTAGGAAAGAGCACGAACCAGCACTGTTTTTCACAGTAATTAAAGGCAAAAAAATCCACTTTTTCTAATGTTTAAAGATCTCATTCCTGTTAGTCGATTAAAATGTGTTTTCTATACTTTTGGCCTTTTGTCTGTGCAGTTGAATACAGCTCTATAGGGCATATTTGTATTATTTATTTATTATTACAGTTTTTTTCTTTGAAACTGCTGGAAAGTGCTTGAAAACTATCTAGCCCCAGAAGCCAGTTGTACTGCTTTAGAATGAAATACATTTTTAATAATATCAATAATATAAAAAACGTTCGCCACTGCGTTTCATGTCACTGGTATTAGCTATTTTAAAAACTTGCATTGGGAAATCACAAAAGGTTGTGGATAACTGCTTCCAGTCACTAGCAACAAGGAATAACTCCAGTGACGTAAAGCTCAAGTCTTTAAAATGACACCACTTTAAAGATCAGTAATATTGGTTATTTGTTTAAAAAAAAAAAAAAAAACATTACGGTCACAATTTCCAAACCATGAAAACATTCAGAAACATTTTGCTAGTCAGAAAATTTTTTGAGGATGACCCTAATGCAAAATTTCATATTTTTATAGCTGCTTATAAAAAGTCCACATACCTTTTGCAGCTAGTGTTTGCTGTGCTCTTTCTGAAGACTGAAACTGCTGTAGCGCTTAATGCCCTTCACTTACCTACTGTACTAACAGCAGTTTTTCCAGCGTTTACCAGGTGCCTCACAAATCGAGATACTTAAAAACCCACTGATCTGTAAACAGATCCCATTGTGTTGATGGTTATATTTAAATGCTTATGTAATCTGGTGAGGTTGAGATGGATGGTTGGTATGATATTTTAAAGTGTGACTGGATTGGATTGGAAACAGCCCAAACTGGCAACTCTGGTTTCTACATAACACCATCCTCTATAGCTGAGCACATCCTTTATACTGATTTTAAATTGATTAGGGTTACAATGGCAATGTGTAGAAGTCAAAAGATTAAAATATGGATAATAATTATATCGCATAACAACATTAAAAAAAAAGGAGGTGAATAGGAAGAGTCTGGCAGTTTTACGGTAATTAAACGTGCAGAAGAGGTTATCATTTATGAACATTCGCTAGGAAATGTGTCACAGTCTGCTACAGTAACATGACATGCAAGACAATACAGACTGTCGGTTATTTATAACTAGGCTCATATTGATTAGTTGTTTGGAAATGCAATAATAAAAAAAATGTTTAGCTACATTTAACAACTAAAACAATGAATACACGAATGATCATAAATGAAAAACTAAGACACACTGTGCTAACGTTCATTCCTCTCTAAACATGTTTCTGAGCATATGTACTGAACAGGAAGGCTTTTTAGCAGATATTTACATGGATCCTGGTTCTCCTTTAAAAATGTAAAATAGCAGCAACATGAAGAGATTGTGTATTTCTTTCTCTTTTTTTTTTAAATCTAAAATGTTTCCGTGAGTAATACAGATGGTAGTGCTGCTACTACTAATGTTCATTCTGTAACAGTAACACATAATAGGCTTAGTCATATTCAGGGCCTTACTTAATTAAACAAAAAGGCCTTAGCTAATTAAAATCCATATGCATCGATCCCTCATGGCCATGAAGACCAAATTCCATGTAATGCTATAAACATATGACCTATTAAATCAAGTTTCTCTTGAACAGGAATCCTAGGAATATGCTGTAATCAGCAGCATTGGGGTCACACACACATTATTTCTATTGTCCCCCAGGAAGCCTACAGTCCACGTTTTGAAATTGGTTCTCAAATCAGCTTTTTTTGGTTATCTTCTTGTTATTCTTCTTATGACTAATATACTTGCTGATATTTAATATGATTTGACAAGCTGCGAAATTAAATTAGGCTTTTGAATTTTATACCATTGCTGCGTGTCAAACACGAGCGTCGGTTACTTGTCAATTATTGCCATTATTATAGTCGTATAGCCTGGCTGTACCACACTAACACACACGCACATACCACACGAGGCTATGAATAATCTACAGCTTCTGTTCGTTTGATGCGATTGTGTGGTTTGTGTGAGCAGCCGAGAGAGAGAGAGAGAGAGTGAGAGAGAGAGAGTGGAGCCTCAAGCAGCTTCACTCTGCCCCTGAATAATTAAAAACCCCAGTCAGAAGCAGCCATGATGACTCAAGTGTGTTCAGAAGAGGGACATCCCAGAGTGAGAGAGAGAGAGAGAGAGAGAGAGAGAGAGAGAGAAGAAGGGAAAAGCAGAATGATAAAGAGAGAGGCGTGTGAGGCAGATAAGCAATAAGGATAAGGGAGAGAAAATCTTCATTTTGTATTATTCTACAATACCGTACTTGACAGTCATACCATAAAAACGTATCTTACACACCGCAAAAATATAAGACCCCACACTTTACATCCAAATCCAAGACCAGTACAGATCTAAGGATGCTCCAGACAGTAGTTCTTACCGCCTCCACGATTTTTTATTTGCTACTACAAACCGCTAAGTGGCGCTATAATCCGAATTTCCATAGGTGGCAGCTGAACGTGTCAAAGCCCGTTCTGTGGCATAATGAAGTCTACTGTAATTCACACCTTTGTGTAGGCTTATGTCAGGTAAAGTGGCCATAAGGTCAAATGGGCCATTTAAGGTTGGTTTATATATATATCTGTGTTGTGTTATATATATATATATATATATATATATATATATATATATATATATATATATACACATATACTGACACAGAGGGGTCTCTGACATTTCTTGGTCTTGGTGGAAAACTAACTGTAAGCACAAGACAAAATATACTTACAGTATGTTCAAAACAGCAACAACCACTAATATCGATACTGTTTGTAATGTAAAAATGTATTTCTCAATAAAACACTGACATGTAAGTCATCAGCAAATACATTCATAAAAATATAAACCATTATAAATATTTCCGTGCGCATCCACAGATTTCCCCCCGATTACACTCTAACCCCACCCACCTTTCACAGCCGCCTAGACCTACAGTACTTCAGGGTGGCGCATGCCACATTACTAATTTAAGACAAACTTAAGAGTACCTGTACCACTTCAGCAAAACGGAAATGAAGACTGCATCGGCTTAAGGTGGCAGGATGAGGAACACAAAGACTCAAAATGCCTATTAAAAACGATTATACTGACATTGGTTATTGTTTTAAAACAAAAAAAACGAAACCTTTATGGGCGGCACATCCCATTGCGCCACCTGATGGTGATTTTGCAAAGAAGATTCACGTGTAAATTTGTGTGTGCCGCGGTGGTGGCGGTCCCCGCGGTGGTGGTTGCTGACCTACTGTACTTGACTCGCTAACAGTTCCTTGTTGAATAAATACACAGCACGTTAGTTAAATCATAACAGTGCTTCACTAAAAACTCACTTTAGCTTTCACGCTTCCTCAAGCAACCACCACCACATTTTACGTCATTCTTAAAAAATCGCGAGTAATATTGTAGTATAATATGTAGTATATTGTAGTTATTCATGAATTTCTTTGAATAGACTCAAAGCTCAGGGCACAGTTCATCTACACCATGTGTGTTGAATTTCCCATGATCCTAATGATAGTCTGAAAGCATTCTATTTCACACAGACACACAACAATTAGAATTCAGCTCTGCCTAATTTCAGCCAAATAAGGAATTTTCACACTGATGGCTTCAATTTCACCTACCACCCTTGGAAATGAGGCCATTAATTGTTTAATCAATAATGACGGGACCTTTTCACTCTTCATCCTCGCACATCCACTGAGGAACACAGTGGATGAAGTGGATGGGCTCTGAGGTTCAGCAGCAATCAGTTCCTATCAGCGGAGTGAGTAGTGAAGATGTCCAATCAGATGGATGAACCAGTGTGTAATGAGAGAGAGACACCTCTGCTGTGATTGCGGATGGGCTGGAGAAGAGGAGGAGGAAGAAAGACTCCAGCAACGAAGGCTTCAGAGATTGAAAAAATACGTAAGACTGAACAGGTAAGAAGAATTTTTCAAAAAAGTTATTCTCAGACATTTTCACACAGCTATATTTTTGCAGTCTGGGTTTCTAACATGCTACACTTATGCTACTCCAAGTACAGCAGCACCTGTACGGTCAGTGTTACATACGATTTTAGCTACACGTACACAATATTGCTGCCTGCACCTGATTTTAATCACAGTTTTGTAAGCAGCACTTACCCGCCATCTCTTCCCAACCCTGGTTTCTCCCATGGCAAATGTCTCCTCCTAATACTCCACATCCCCTATCATCTAGTAGGCCTGTGACTAACATGCTGTTACCATGGTTGAGTGGTTTTCCCCTGACATACCATGTGTTGCTCACTGCTGAGGCTGCTAAATTAGCTAGAATGCCAGTAATCTGTCCCTCAGTGGCTGAAGTCAGTTTTCTCTCCACAACATACACTTTTTTGTCTTCACTTGGGTCAGATCTAGAAAGATACTTTCAGGCTGATGATGACCTAACACCTGACTTGCCATGCGTCCCTGGTCTCAGCAGCATCTGAGGAAGGATCTGGGTTTGTCCCAGCAGTATGTTATCTATTTTGCTATAGTAGCTCCAATCTGCAGAAGTTGGCCTTGTGTGCCAGGGTCACTCATCGGACCTGTTGCCAAAAAGGACCTGGATAGGAGTATGCAGATTTCAGAATCATAAATCCAGCATGGACACATTAACGTGGAACCTTCAGGTAGAATCCTACCCAAGTTCCCCTGGTAAGTGTCTGATTGCCATTCATCTATCTTGTTGGTTATCTCAGGGCCACAAGCAAGACTCTGTGGCCTAGTTGCTGAATTCTGTACAATCGGAATAATCACAGGCAAAGGTGGAATATAAGTGTTGATGCCAGTCATGGGTCTGAGCATCCTCTCACAGCAGGCTATCAGGATCTGACAGAAAGAACCACAATTAGCAATTTTAATTTGGCGCTGGCGAAGAGGGCCATCTGCACCTTTCCCAGTGCCGGGCTCCCACACCTGGGTGCAGAAACCACTCCTCTGGATGTATGCACTACCTTGACTGTGCAGCCACTAGACCACTGTACAACCACAGTAGATGAGTTACCCTCAGTGAGGCCAACTGTGAATGGGCCGATCTCAGGAGATTCTGTGCAAGACAGAGCTGTTCAACCTGATGCTGCCCTAATGGTTGATATAGCTAATTGTCATGACCTTGTCTGACCGGACAAATATTTGGCAATGTCAAAACTGGCAAGAAGTTAAGGGGCCAGACGGACTGCCCACATTTCCAGCTGGTTGATGTGTTCTGACCTTAAACCAGGAGGCCACACACCCCTCTCTTACTCCTATGACACCACACTACTGCCCAGGCTGTATCATCAGCATATGCCAGTACTGCACATGGTGGTCTGGCTGAATCTGCTGTCCCAAATGGACAGATAGAATTAGCACCTTCAGTCAGGTTACCTGTATCTGAGGGTCTGGCCTCTCAAGGCAGAACACCAACTGAGGAATGAGACCTAGAAGTCCAGAAAACACTAATGAATTAAAGAGCCCCTAGCACACAGGCCTTGTATGGTGCTAAGTCAAAGTTTTTCATGTGAATCATCTTCACCTCAGAGGCTGGATCCAGTGCACTGCTAGTTATCCAGGATCCTGGCTTTTCTTTTAGGGACTGCTATCGCCATCACATCTCCCTCTACAATAAAGGTGTATGGGATCACAGTGCACCATCACAGTTGATCTCCCTAGGGTCTTACAGGCTGCCACAGTGCCACAACAGCCAGACAAAGGACCCCTCCTTGTTCTAGAGTATCCTAAGAGCTATTTATGAGCCTATGAAGGATGCTGAGCTGAAATGAGTATCTCTGAAAACCTTGGCAATGTCAATAATGCTACTTTAAAGACATATCTGAAACCTCTCTTCAGAACAGAGTTGATACAGTGGAGCCAAAAGTCTCATAAAACCCTGATCCATGAATCAAACTGCAGTAACAGTACAGCTCCTGCAGCCCCAGTCTGGATAGACACACATTCTATCTCAAATGAAAGTCATTTTTAAGAAAAATGATTGTATTAATTCTGACCCTGTGTGCCCTTCTGAGACAGATTTTTCTGACCCTTCAGACATGAGTGGAATAGAGTGCCTGAAATGCCAGAAATGGAGAGGTCTTATACCTGAAAGGATGTTGTGCACTCTGCTGAAAGCTGCACTCTGTCTGACACTTCAGCAGTAGTGAACTTTTGTCTATGCTCAGGCTGATAGAGCTCTCCTTAAAATTTAACAAGAGCAAAGAAGAACATCTCAGAGAAAGGCAAAGTAACAGCAGTTTGGTGGTTGGTAGAATAACCCCTGAGAGATACATGAAGCAAGAGAGAGACCTAATAACAAAAGCCCATATATTTATAGGTTTTATATAGAGAGATCAGACACATCAGACACTGCATATATGAATCTGCTTATATGAATCTGCTTTAGCCTATTGCTTTAGAAAAGAACACAATGTGATGTAAACCTCCACACACCATCCAAGAATAAGGACTATTACCTTCAATGTGAACTTTTCAGAATTTTGAAGTTGATCACATATGATTGAACCTAGAAACATAAAGATCCTTCTGAGCAGTAGTCCTGTGCCAATTATCTTTTTTTAAAAAATTACCATGATATTCAATAGTCCTGATACTGTTACTATGGATACGTCAAAATATCTTCACAGTGCTTGCACTTCATTTGTAAGATAGCACTTTTTAGCAGTTTTTGTCTCATTTAGCAGCATAAGACAGCTAGCACTTAAGATGTGTGTGTTTTTTTTTTTTTTACACAGATTGTAAAGGAAGAATTAAATGTATCTTTTTTGGTGAAGACAATTCCATAATACCTAGTACAAGCGTTCCAGGAAAGTTTGAAAAATGTGGTGCAGACATTGTCTGTTGAATATGCTTGTAAATATAACTTAACCATATCTCTAGCCAACATTCTCTATTGAGCGAGTACATTAATTATCAGGGAAATGATGTGTTACTCAAACACGTTACTCAAAAAAAAAAAAAAATCTAAAGCTTATTTTAGTCTCACGGAACAGATTTGTTTTCATTTTAAGTAGTTTCAATCAACACTGTCTCTATAAGTCATGAGATGCATATCCATCAAAACACAACCACATCCGTTAATGCTCCAAATGTACACTTTTAAGCTCAATAGAAATCCATTAAAATCGCACACTCTTTCAGATATGCAGTGAACCACATTTAAAATCCTGATCTACAACAGTGTTATGGTTCACGGAGCTGCAGAGCAAACTGTCTGTACAGTAATGATACTCAGTAGGTCAACATGGGAATCAGAATAAACTCAAACAAGCTGTTTTGTTCACTGTCCCACTGTCTCATGTCATGTTTTTCATGTTTACAGATTATGGGGAAGTTTAGGAATTGTGCAGTCACTCTGTTCCTAACAGCAGTGCTTCTGGAGCTCAGTCAGAAGCAATGTGGACTGAACGAAAGGTCACATACGGCACACACGCCATTTCCGTGTTGCAGAAGAAGTGACAGAGTAAATAAATGCCACATACAGATAATACTACAAATTATGTATAACAGCACTAAGATTTCCCAAATCCCCTTGTATTTTTGTATTTGTATTTTTCAAAAACATGATAATATAGTAACTCATTATAATAGATTAGGTCATTAATTAGCAGGCATTTCAGATGTGGTACCTTGTATCCGGGTCCTAGCTGATGAATGGCGAAGATCTGCGCTGGGTTAAGTGCCTCGCTGAACACATACACAGCACCAAGCTGACCGCAGAAGACCCGATTGGCATCGGCCGTCTCCGAAGAGCCAAGGAAACATTTATCATAACTCTGGAGCAGACAAAAGGGGGGAGGGATGGTGGAAAACAGAGAGCTAGGAGATGAAATGGATAGCATTTGTTTATCAGGGCATCGGTTCTGCTTTTCGGACAGCTTCCTGTGGAGCCTTTTGAACTTGTTTACTCTACCCCCATGCTTTCACTCTTACATATCTCCGTATTGGACTGAATCACATGTACACAAAATACACTGTAACACTCACACACACACACACACACACACACAAGAAATCCAAGAGGTCCAATTTATCATCCCTCGCTAGTGCATATTTTAACCCGCCATTTTTTTTTTTACTCCTTGTCTTTGCTGGTTCTCTTTTATCCTCGGGCGGAAGTGCTTATCTAAAGTAGAGGCGCTAATCATTGTGAAGACACTTACATCATTGGTGTTGACGTGCCAGGCCATGTCGCCGTAAGAGACCAACTGGCCGTTCACATAGCAGCGGATTTCACTGTTCCTCCAGCGGTTGTAGATGTGCACAATGCTGATCATGTACCACTGCAGAGCAAAGGAGAGAAGGGGCGAGCCAAGATGAGGGCAATGTAGACAAGGACAAGGAGAAGACGGCGTTCTAATTCATGAGCGATCAAAGGTCACACTGTTCTTCAGAAATGCAAATTTTAATATTAAATCCTCACCAGCTTTCACAAGCCTCATCCCTTGCATCAGAGCTGTTTGGATTCTAGAGCTAAACACAATTAGACTTCGGCACAGACTAGCTTAACTGTCTGATTATGTGACGGATAATAACCTGATTTATACCAGGAAGCTTGTGAAGGGGAAAAAAAAATCATTATGAAGCATTAATGAGTCCTACGTCAAAATTGATGTGTATTATTATTGAAGCCCTTCCTGTCAGTTTCTTGTTTCTAAGAAAGTGTTGGTTATATCCATACCCCTGCCTCCTTTAATCTGAGAACGTCTTGGCTTAAAGCCTGAAGATCATCCAAAAAGCTTCACCATTTCGACAAGGTGACAGATGTTGAAACATTTCGGGATAATATTTTTCCACTTATGTCTCAAGACTTTACCAAAGGTAGAATCAAATGCTACAAAAAACCCGAGGCTTGCCTTGCTCACAACTGTGTGGGCACTGCATGATGACTGCAGTGGCGTCTTCTTGGTAAACAACCTGTCAACATTTTACAAAGATTAGTAATGACCTCGGGGAATGTTTCCAGAACCCCTTGACTTTTTTTTTTTTTTAATGCAAGCTATGAGTCAAAACACTTTGTAGGGTGTAATTAGCATGTAGTTTCTAGTGGTATCACAGCAAACAGTTTGTGCTCAACTGACTGCTCTGCCACTATCTTTATCTTATGCCTTTATTTTCTTGGATGCACAGTCTGTCAGCTGCCTCACTTCCAGGTTTGGTTAGAGAAATCGAAGCTGGCAGAAAGCTCTTAAAACTTGGAATTAACACTCAGAGGTCAACATCAACGTTAGAAACCCCAGTCAGAGGTGTTTATTTTTGTTCCCATATGATGTATATGCGGCATGAAGCATGTTGAAGAGCAAATCCCACCTTGAAAAAGAAAGAACATAAGCTAAAGATAACAGTAAGCAGCTACGCATTAAAATCGGTTGACAGGGGCTTTAAAAACCATTAGAGAAGAAAGGATTTGTGTGATCTGAGTTTTAATGCCACTATGGATGCGCATATATGACTCTGTGCTTGTGTTATGGTAACTCTCATGTCAACCGAAGCTCATGCTTGCTGGAGATAAAGATGAGGCACGCAAAGTGGATAAAAGCACAATCATTCTGACTTGACAAAAGATCTAGTTTGATCATTGCAAGACCACTGGCTTTCTCTTCTTTTTCTTGTTTTTTTTCCTTCTTTCTTTTCTTTGATTCTCTCCCTCCAACATATGCACACACATTCACACACACAGAGCCGTTCTAACTGCCAGACAAGGTAGCACGCTAATTAGGTGAGCAAGCTTCATTGTTAAGCAAAGCGCACGATCCGGCAGCCCACACCAGCATGACTGTGTGTGTGTGTGTGTGTGTGTGTGTGTGTGTGTGTGTGTGTGTGTGTGTGTGATTGTGTCTGACTGTCAAAGCTGGGAGATGTTGCAACGTTCCTTCTAATAGGCAGCCAATCCTCTGTTCTCATTCTTGGAAAACCATCTGCAGGAGGTAAAATTCCTGGCCTATTTAAAATTCGTTGCATACTGAACAATGCGTGTTGCTGGAGTGTGAGGCGGAAATCTGGTGGGTCAAAAGGGAAACCGGACAAAGCCAGATGTAGCTGAGAGAGATCAGGTAGAGAGAAAGAGACAGATATCAAGAGAGAGAGAGAGAGAGAGAGAGAGAGAGAGAGAGAGAGAGAGAGAGAGAGCGCGAGAGAGAGCGAGAGCGCAGGTGGCTGGGGGAAGTGCAGTGTTCCTGTCCAGCTGCAGCCCCCTCATGCCATGCTGAGAGGTGCTAGTGTGTGACTAGCGTGTCACCTACACTGCTGCCAGGTCTTCTGTGTGTGTGTGTGTGTTTGTGTGTGAACATATGTGTGCGTTTGCATGTGTGTATGATTTAGCACTCCAGATGGATCCATTCACCATGTCCCAGCAGTGAGGGAAAATGAACTAGGATTTAGATTCTTGCCTCCATGGTGCACAGTTAAATCAAAAGTTTGCATGTGCTGCAAGGTTTAGAAATAAGAAAAATATTATTTGTGTATTTAATGAGCATATTTATACTGTATTCAGTAATAACATGTTGATTTTTTTCCACTTGTCTTTAAGGATTTTTTTTTTTAGCTCTGTCTTTGTGGAAGGTTTGTTTTCACTCTTTAGTACGCCTTTTGTCTATTAACACTTTCATATCTTTTTACACCCCTGCCTGATTCTGCGAAGAGCAACATTTTCTGTTTAGCTCTTATAAAAGCTGTTTTCCAGATCCAAATGTCTAATGACCACTGAAGTGTTTTTGCCCGTCTGTCTTAAATAGGGATTAAGAAAAACCAAACATGTTAACTGTTTAGTCATTATGAACAGAAAAAACACAGCTAAATGAACACAGAACTGATTTATGTATCTACTGCAATATAGAGATTTTTTTTTTTTTTTTTTGCAATTTCTTTTCTACAAACATGTATGTGTCCTGAGCGCTACGAAATTTCCATCTAATAAGTCAATACAGTCCAGCTCCATTTCAAATGCTCCAATGCAGAAAAATTGGTTATGCGCAGGATTTAACTCAATGTTACATATCTGACAGCCACGGCGCTGATTCGGAGGCGAAGTTGTTGCACTGTATCACATGCCTCTCTCACACCACACTGCTTTGGATCTTTTGTGCTTTTTAAAACTCCATGCCATATACGAAGTCAGGCCACATGTGTGCCTGCAGTGCTGTGGCTGATTTCACAGTTGGCGGCTTGTACTAGCAAAAAAAAAAAAAAAAAAAAAAGATTCCTATTAAGCTATAAGCTGCTGATATTTACTGTGAGGTTCCAGAGGAAATCTCTTGCAGCAGTAAACACCAACACCAGCATGGAAATGTGCTGGAGAAGTAAGATTATAGTATTTATAGTACACTGTAAACCTTAATGTTGTCTTTACTTAAACAATCAAGTCATCATGACTCAACATAACCCATAAATCAAAAATCCAAGTTCCTTTAACTTATTTACCTACAAAATACATAAACCGAAGAGTTCAAGTGTTATGAACCCAGAATCATGATTCATTAAAATAGCTCACTCTGGTCTTTCTTTGATGTGATTGGCCAGGCAAAGAGTTCCGCCTGGCAACAAGAGAACTAGTGCACTGATTGGTAGATGATTGCAAAAGGCGGACTTCTTTGTCTGGTCTTTTGCTGGTATGTGTAGTGACGTTCAAGAGTTAATCTTGAGTAGAAGAGACGACTTTTTGCGTGTGTTTACAAAAAAAATGTAAGAAATGTAAGAGGATGTTTTGTAAATAAAGTTAACTTCCCCTTTATATGGAGACTATTGGTGGCTAGTGGCTATAAAGCACACTATACGAACACCAAGTCAAGTGAATGTAATTATTTAAGCACACTATACGAACACCAAGTCAAGTGAATGTAATTATTTAAGCACACTATACGATCACCAAGTCAAGTGAATGTAATTATTTAAG
>CM074932.1:8703476-8716789 GCA_037576815.1 Pangasius larnaudii
TATTTCTGTAAAGCTGCTTTGTGACAATGTCCATTGTTAAAAGCGCTATACAAATAAAACTGAATTGAATTGAATGCTTGAAGTCATATTGCACTAAAAAGTCTTGCCACTCTTTGCTACTGAAACATGGGCCATTGTCACTGATGACAGTCTGTGGTATGCCATGACTTTCAAAAATTGATTTTGCATGTGATATTACACACTTTGTAGACATATTCGAGAGTAAGGCCAATTCTGGGTAATTTGAGTAGTAATCACCACTAGATAGTCATTGCCTTTCAGATGGATGAGATCCATTCCAACCAATGTTGATAAGTCCGGTATTACCATTGGCTCCTTAGTTTGCTTATTTCTGAATTTTTTGACATGTATCACACTGTCTCACCATCTTTTCAATGTCTTTGTTGATTCCATGCCAAAAGACCATCTCTCTCGCTCTCCTCTTACATTTTTCGATGCCGAGATGGCCTTTTGAATTCTGTGTAGTATGTCTTGTCTCAAGCTTTGAAGAATGACGATTCTGTTTTGTTTCAGAAGAATTTCATCCACCACACATAGGTCACCTCTGATGTCATGGAATTTTGGAGATGCACTCATCAGCCATCCATTATACACGTTGTCAATTACAGCTTGCAACTCAGCGTCTTTTGGTTTCTTCAACTATTTGTTTTGACTTTGCCTCTGACACTGGAAACGCAGTGTGCACCATATTCATATGAATCTCAACATCTCCTTCTGTTGTATTCTCACTATTTCTTGTGGGTGCTTGTGAGAGGGTATCTGCCAGCACTAAGTATTTTCCAGGCGTATACACCAAATTAAAATCGTACCTCTGCAATTTCATAATCAGTCTTTGAATCCTTGGTGTCATTTCATTCAGATTCCTTTTTATTATTGGAATTAATGGACGATGATCAGTTTCTAAAGTGTGGGAAGGCTATATACGTAGTTATGAAATTTTTCCAGGCCAAAGACTAATCCCAAGCACTCTTTCTCAATTTGTGCATATCAACACTCAGAATCAGTCATGGATCTGCTTGCATATGCTACTGGCTTCCAGATCTCATCATAAGCTTGCAATAAAACTGCACCAAGACCATTCTTGGACTCATCTGTGGACACTTTGGTTTTCTTAGTTGGATCAAAGAATTGCAGTACAGGTGCAGAGGTCAATGCTATTTTCAACTGTTGCCATTCACTTTCATGTTTGTCTGTCCATACAAAGTCTGTTGTCTTGTGCAGGAGTTCTCGTAGACATGACATTTTTGCAGAAAGATTCGGAATGAACTTTCCTATATAATTCACCATGATGCGCTGTACTCATTTCCTCTCTGTTGGACAATTCATTTTCAGAATGGCATTTATCTTCTCACTGTCTGGCTGTATCCCTTGACTTGACAGTTTGTCCCCAAGAAATACAAGTTCCTTGCACACCAAACTGACATTTGTCTTTGTTTAGTATCAGTCCACTCAATCTGATCTTCTGCAGCACTTTGGTCAGTCTACTGTTGTGCTCTTGAAGTGAAGATCCCCAAATGATGATGTCATCAGTGTATACTCTGACTCCTTTAAGTCCTTCAGTAATGTTCTCCATCGCTCTGTGGAAGATTTCTGATGCAGAAATAATTCCAAATGGCAGCCTAAGGAAAGGATATCTACCAAATGGAGTGTTGAAGGTACATTACTTTGTGCTGTCCTCATCCAGACGTATCTGCCAAAATCCTTGTGAGGCATCACGCTTTGTGAAATATTTGGCACCTGACATTTCATTCATTATTTCTTCACGTTTTGGTATTTGATAGTGTGCACGCTTTATGTTGTCATTCAGATCTTTCGGATCCATGCACACTCTTAAGTCTCTGTTCTTTTTCTTGACACACACCATAGACTTCACCCAGTCAGTTGGTTCTTCTATTCTTTTGATAACTCCTAATGTGGCCATCCTGTCTAATTCTTTCTTTAGACGATCTTTGAGTGGAGCTGGAACTCGGTGTGCAGGATGCACTACAGGCTGTGCATTTTCCTTCAGCTGAATCTTGTAAACATAAGGCAAAACACCAAAGCCTTTAAAAACATCTGCATAGCTCTGCAATATGTCATCCACAGAGTTACTTGTAGTCACAGCTTAATTTTCATGGTTGATTTTGCCCAGATTCAAGCTCTCACAGGCCTTGTCACCTAGCAGGGACTCCAGTTCCTCAGCAACAACAGAGAACAGTAGGTGATGCACTTTGTCTTTTACTGTTACTTTTAGCTTGCATATGCCGAAAGAGTCAATGCTTTTTCCATTGTAGTCCTTGAGGAGTATTGGCTTCTTCTTGATTTTTAGCTTTTCTGTCATATTTTTGATGTCCGACATGCTTATTAAGTTTGCTTTAGCACCAGTATTCAGCTTGAGAGTGACCAACGCTCCATTGATCTGTAGTGGTGCCACCCATTTGTCATTTTTGGCAGCATCCTCTTGACTCTGTGCATTAACTGATAACTGTCCACTTAGAGTGTTCTCAGATTCCAGCATGTTTTCACAGGTTACCATGCCGACAAAGAATGTATCACTCAGGTCAGTTTCCTCTATCATCTTGACAGATCGCCCTTTTTGTTTCATTTTCCTTTAGAAAAACAGTGTTTTGTGAAATGATTTTTACCATTACACTTCGCACATTGTTTCCCAAAAGCTGGACATTGCTTAGGCTGATGATCAGTACCACATCGTTTGCAACTGTAAACGTCATCCTTCTGTTTTGCAGCTCTAGACGTGCATCGCTTCTCTTTGAAGGATACGGCACCAATTGTGGCATCTGCACTTGAAGACATGCTTTTTGGCATCATTTCACCAAACGTTTTCACATGAAGTTGAGCATGTTCACTAGCTTGACAAATTTTAATTGCCTCTTGCAAAGTGAGCTCTGTTCCTCTCAGTAAACATTGAGTTTTGCATAATAGATGCCAAAAAACAATCTGATCTCTTATCATTGAATCACTTGCTGTAGCTGGTCAAAATGTCCTATCCTTTAGTCTCAGGTCAGTCAGGAAGTTATCAAATGTTTCTTGCGGCTGCTGCACACGTGAACAAAACACGTATCTTTCATAAGTTTCATTCTTTTTGGGCAAGCAATGAGCAGTGAATTTGGCCAGCACATCATCAAGCTTGTTTCTATCTTCATTCTCATTAAAGATGAAAGTATTATATGCTTCAATAGCCTGTGGACCAGCAATCATCAGTAGTAAAGCAACCTTACGTGCTTCTGGCTTTGTGTCCATCCCGATATCGGCCATGTACAGCTCAAATTGCTGCTTGAAACTGAGCCAGTTGCTGTCAACATTTCCTGTGAGCTTCAAGTTCTCCAGTGGTTTTAGAGTATCCATTATGTCGCTTTCACAACAGGCTGTTCTTAGTCTGATTTCACTCCTGGTACCACGTTTTGTTCAGTCATTTTTATGAAATACTTCTCAGTGCAGTCTTAGGATGTCTTTATTTTTCTCTGTGTTGCTTCTGCCTCGTCTCCAACACATAACATTTAACACAGTGCCATCTAGTGGCTTTCTAGAGTAACAGGCACAATCAATTGACATCATCACAGTTATGGTATGTAGGATAGCACAGGAAGTTTAAGCTTGCTTTAATGGACACCTTTAGGGTCAGCCAAAGGGGGAACTGTGGGATTAGTTTTCTATTTTTCTATAAATATATGATGAAATATACATGATTTAATCAATTAAGATAAATGTGTACACATCTGTTTTTTGTTTTTATTGGGTCACAATGATTTTTTTCCATGATTATGTTTTTCTTTTAGGTTTTTCTCTTACGTTTTCCTCTTATTAACTTGGGTATTATCTATATGGTCTTGAGGGTGTCCTTTGCATGTATCCATTAGCATAAAAGTCGATAGTGTACAACTTACGTTTAGACTATAGTGCACCCAGTCTGTCTTTACGCATGCAATAAACCATCTCTTTTGTTACACTCTGGCTCTTGGTCTCCTGATTCTTCAGTCATGTTACTTCTGGTGAAACTGATCCAGAAAGATTTACAACAATTTTGGCAACCACGAAGGGACAGTGATGTTTTCCATTCGTGTGCTGTGATGAACCAGATGACGGACATCATCATCCCCTGTCTGGTCTGATCTGGTGATCCTGTTCCTGTGGTCCTGTGACAAACATATGTCAGCACGGGTGAGTGAGTTATCCTGTCAAAGAACTTGCTTGATGACAAAATCAGTTTGATGCTAGCTAAGATAAGAGTTTGATTGATAGGAGTTCAGTCACAGTTTCAGTACTGAATGCATTGTGATTTTCATACAAGTATGGTGTTCAACCCTATCACCAAGTTTATAACCCATGGCTTATAAACAGTTAATACTTCACATATATGGTACACTTTAGACCCCATCACAGGCTCTTGAGAGCGCATCTGCCACCACATTCTCAGAGCCTTTCTTGTGTTGAATGTCCAAGTTGTATTTTTGCAGATACAGTGACCAACACATCAAACACTGGTTCCAGTTGCACATGCGAGACAGGAAGACAAGAGGGTTATGATCAGTGTAAACAACAAGAGGGGTACAGCTACCCCCAACATAGATTTCAAAATGCCTGAGTGCCATCACTAATGGCAGAGCTTCCTTCTCGATGGCCAGGCCTAGCAAAACTTTTTGCATAAGACGTTGAAACGTGGCAGGTGCGTTACATACAGTTATACTGTAGGAAATCATCAGGTGTTACAAATGCAGAGATCTCACACGCACGTGCAGTTAATGGAACCTGCCAATAACCTTTTAACAGGTCCAGCTTGGAAACAAACTTCGATGCACCAACTCTGTCCACGCAGTCTTCCATCCGTGGTAAGGGAAAGGAGTCAGGCTTTGTCACGCTGTTTACCTTTCTATAATCCGTACAGAAGCGGAAAGTGTAAGCCTTTTGTAAGCGTTCACCGAAAGAAGTGACATAGTCTAAAATTGGGACAGCAAGGCTACTCTTACTAGTTAACTGTTCTTTTAACAAATTCAAAGGCCCGTGAACAGTATGAGCAAACACAAGCTCATAAGGACTGAATCCTAAGGACTCCTGAACAGACTCCCTCACAGCAAACATGAGTAGTGGCAAGCCATCCACCCAGTCTTTTCCGGAGTCGACAGAGTAAGTGCGGATCATGGACTTCAAGGTTTGACGAAAACGCTCTATTGCCCCCTGTGACTCAGGGTGATAGGCGCTAGACAGTTGGTGCGCTATACCCAAGTCTTTCAACATCCGCCCGAAAACTTTTGAGGTGAAATTTGTCCCTTGCTCAGTTTGGATTACTCTGGGCAAACTACCTGTGCCTTTATTGTATGTAGTAGTACAGCCTCAGGGTAACGAGTAGCAGTACATGTCATTGTTAAAATGTACTGATGCCCATGCTTTGACTTCGGAAGAGGCCCTACACAATCAATCAACAACTTTTCAAACGGCTCATCAATGACAAGAATTGGATTAACATTACCACCCACAAGATCATTTCCCAGGATAAGGCTGACATCTCAACTGTGCTTCCTTGGTGACTATCATAGCTGGTTTCCTCTCTGGAGGAGCCAATGAATGAGGAGTTAGTTAGTAATCAGCAAACGAGTAACAGGTGCCAGTAATCAGCTCCTATTAGAGCAGCAGCACAGAAGAGAAAAGAAAACAGAATACAAAAACTCTTAACTGACCCCAGAATAGTACCAATTACGTCACACTGTTATGCTCAGGTGTTTATGCTGTATGGAGGATACAATATGAGTTCTTGGAAACTGCATTTCCATTAGTCAATGGGCTGATGGTCTAAAGGCTGACTTATGTAAGGTGTTGCCAATTCTGAAGCCTGACTTGCATAAGGCGAGGCTTTGTGAGCTGGCTGATAGCCTTGTGGCATCTAAGAGAGACTTGAATGTGAAAATGCATGTGTCTGCACTGTTGCAAACAACTGCTAATGTGGTAAATGCTCACTTCAGTGGGATGAGTGTGGGTATTATCATAAGCAGGGTGAAAGGGTGCGTGCCATAAGAAGAAGTCTGACTTGAAAAAGCAGAGTGAGAAACACACTCCGACTTCGGGAGCTTCTCAGCCTGACCTGCTGGGTGGGACTATCTTGCCGGAGGTGGCGGGGCAAATAATTCAGCTGGTACAATGTACCTTCCACCACTTGGATGCTTTGAGTCTGCCTCCCCCTCCTCCGGCTGCATGTTCTTTTTTAGATATGTCCACTGTGAGAGCCTATTTGCAGCCAATTATGCATGAAAAAAATTTCTTGGTATTCACCTGGCAGAGAACCTCACCTGGTCCCTCAACACCAGCTCCATAACAAAGAAAGCCCAGCAGTGCCTGTACTTTCTGAGAAGACTGAGGAAAGCACATCTCCCACTCCCCATCCTCACCATGTTCTACAGAGGGACTATCGAGAACATCCTGTGCAGCTACATCACTACCTGGTTTGGGAATTGCACTGTTTCGGATCGCAAGATCCTTCAGCGGTAGTGAGGACAACTGATAAGATCATCAAGGTCTCTCTTCCCTCTCTTCCATCGCAGACACTTACACCTCACGCTGCATCTGCAAAGCCACCAGCATTGTGGATGACTCCACACACCCCTTTCACACACTCTTCACCCTCCTGCCGTCTGGCATACGGCACCAAAGCATTCGGGCCCTCGCGACCAGACTGTGCAATAGTTTCTTCCCCTAAGTCATCAGATTCCTCAATACTCAGAAATTGGACTGAAAGAACACACACACACACACACACACACACACACACACACACAACTGTACATCCTCCATCCAGCAATTTTGTTGTTTTGTTTCACTATGTACTAACTGGCTGTATATGGTTGAAAGGACAATATACTCCACTTGACTTGACTTGACTTCAGCTAAGTTGGATGTTAGTGCAACTAGTGGTTTTGGTCCATTCTTACATGCTGCTCAATCCACCTGTTTAGCTGTTACTGCTTGTGCTCCATTAGCATTGACACAACATCCCTCTGTATATTGTTCACATGCTGTTCTTTTTCTGTTGTCCTCAGCTCTTGTGATCACAGTGACTGCCCAGAGATGGGGCAATTTGCTCGATGCTCTCACAGCACCCAACATTACTCTGCAAAATGCCAAGATCACCATTGAGGGATTCCTCCTCGTTATTGATGACTGCAATGTCTGAAACACAAGGGACAGTGTATTGAGTGATCATGATTGTGAGATACTTTAACACTCAGCCTTCGAGTGTTTCTGAGATTCCTTTGGAAAATCCAGACACGAATTTGTTCACAGACAGCTCAAATCTTAAATGAATGCAGGCATTCTGGATGGGCTGTTTGTAGTGATAGCTCAGGGTCATCTCCCTGATCATCTCTCAGCCCAAGTTGCTGAACTTGTGACTCTGACTAATGCCTACATCCTAGCTACCAGTTGTACTGCGATGATTTACATGGATTTACAATATGCCTTTGGTGTGGTGCATGATTTTGGAAGTACAGTATTTGGCAGTGGCATGCCTTTTTGACAGCTACAGACATGCCCATTAAACATGCCTTGTTTGTGTCTGACGTCTTGTCAGTGTGTGTGAATATCCAATACATTTGGCAGTGTTCAAGGTTAAGGCTCATTGCTCCTCTGACAATGCTGAAGCTTGAGATAATGCTATGGCTGATGCTGCAGCCAGAGATGCATGCGGTCTTCCTTCTGTAATGTTCTCAGCCATTAAAACCTCAGACTCTGAAGCAGTTAAGTCTGACACACAGGATATTTGCTCTTCCCTGATGGACATATACGCTAATGCGTAATAAAGGTGCAAGTCTATATTCTGCTGGCACATGGATAAAAGGGGGAGATATGAGGCATTGGTGTCATACTTAGCCCAACAAACAAATCCACAGTCTAGGATATGTGGGTGTTCAGAATATGCTTCACTGATTTTCTTCTACATGGTGGAACCCTAATGCATTCAACGTTGTGTGACACTGTGTTCTGTGCCAGGCTAACAACAAAACAGATGGGGTGCCAACTCCTGCAGCTCACACCCAGGTACCTGCAGGGCCGTTCAAACACCTGCAGATTGACTACATCACCCTTCCCCCATGTCAAGGTAAAAGGGATGTGTTGGTGGTGGATGATAGGTTTTCACGTTGGGTTGAAGCCTATGCAACATAAAACAGGGACAGCTATGCACACGGCAAAATCACTGGTCAAAGATTTCATCCCTTGCTGGGGGATTGCTGAATGCATTCATTCAGATGATGCAAGTCAGTTCTCTGCCCAAGTTGTGTCCGTTAGAGGCAAAATGGAAAGGCCCTTTCCAAGTCCTCTTAGTAACTGATTCGGCAGTGTTGTGTCAAGGACATAAGACTTGGATACATGCCTTACCATGTAAAGTGGTGCTACCACCTAAATAGGGCCAGTTTGGGTGGATCTGAGAAAAGAGCTTTGAGAGTATCCGATGGCGTTTAGGCCGTGGGGGTTGAACTCGAAGTGAAGATTCCCTTTCCCCAACATGTGATTAGTGCTCTTACTCCTCTCAGTGGACAGGACCCAAGTTAGGCAGGGAGATAATATACAATGTTTGAACCTGGAATATCTGGTCAAAGTCCATGTATTTGTCTGTTTTCAAACAAAAGTTCTGGAGAGATTTTTAAAAAAATTCCCGTCAAAAGATATTGCTATGTTAAGTGTGTGCAGGAAGAACCAAGTGATGCGTATTTCCAGTTGGTGCCGGTGCTACGAGAGAACCAAGAATCTACTGCTGAATATATCAGGCTTCCACGTGGTCCTAATTGGCACTGCACCTCAACACTGTCTGCCGCTGTGCACGATGTGCTGAAGCAAGACCCATCCGTCCTCACCATCATCATAACACAAGAGATTAACTCCGCACATAATTCAAATCCTTCAGGCAGTACCATTGATTACAAATTAGTCACAATCACTGGTTTCACATTATACAACAATACTTATGTGGCCACTGGGCCTTGGGGTTATTTGATTAGGTACATCAGTGAGCCTCCTACAGTGTGTGGAACGTGTGTAAAAGCTATAACTTGCCTAGTTAGTGCTATAGCCACTAGTTCACCTCCTAAAGTCAAAATCCCAGATCCGAGATTTGGGATACTTCCACCCAGATCTATTGTAAGGTGTCCCAAATCTCGGATCTCGAGACCAGATTTGTGTCAGGCTTTAATTATTTTAAGGAAAATAATTTTGCAGGCTTTGTTTACATTAACCCAGAACACTCTGTTCCCAGGTTTTGTGGTCTGCAGTCCTTATCCAGTGAGTGTCTCTTCTAGCATTGCATGGGCAGGGCACACCATCTCAGTCTGTGATACTTGTGATTTGCTACATACAGATCTTTCTTCATTTAATGTCACTACATGTGACAATGTTACATAAGCAGTTACCACTCAGTGTTGCTCTCTAGGTTTATCACCCTGTAATCAGACATACCTCCCTTTTCACAGTGTTACTGATATCATAATGCAATCTATACTTCCTTGGTGTGTAGAAAATCATCCAAGAGGATCACTCTCTGTAGGTGAAATTTCTAAAGCATCATGTAGCTTCACCATTCAAATTGACAAACACTATTTAAAAGTCATTTCTCATCTCCCTCAACCCCAATTCACAGCCCACTCAATAGCTCATTTTATCTCTGAACCTGGTCCTTGGATAAACTGGCTATCAATCAATACATTTTGTCACGTTCTGGCCCCTTCAGGCACTTATTGGCTGTGCGGCAGCACTGCTTATAGTGAATTACCTGCCAGGTTTAATGGTCAATGTCCATTGATTTACCTACTTCCTGCCATGAAACCCTTACTTACAGTTTTTCACAATTGCTAAGACAATAAACCCCATTCTCTGAACCAAATTCTCAACAGTTTAAACCAATTTGTCGAATAAATCACTCTTTCTGCAAAACCTTAAACAAGTTCAGGCAGTTAGACACTGCAAATCTCATACACTCTTTTTGCTAAACTCTAAACACATTCTCACTCACTAAAACACAATTCACACTGTGATCAACACTT
Organism: Pangasius larnaudii; assembly: GCA_037576815.1. Taxonomy (NCBI): domain Eukaryota; kingdom Metazoa; phylum Chordata; class Actinopteri; order Siluriformes; family Pangasiidae; genus Pangasius; species Pangasius larnaudii. Next base: position 8,713,517 of record CM074932.1, read on the forward strand.
AAACTTAACTAAAGCACAGTTGTCATCGTTTACACACAATGATTCAAAATTGTTCACACTTGTTTCTAATTATGTGATGAGAAGGTACAAAATATAAGCCAGTTCAAAGTGCACAGATGGCACGGGTACATCCATCAACTATGGATAACAATATGACAGGTAGAGGAAGAGTGTGTTGCGTATATGAGGTGGCGGACGAAGAGGATGAGGAAGAGTAAGACCAAGAACAGTAATTTCAGATGAAATTATAGCTACTGTGATAGACCATGTTCTTGTGCATGGAATGACAGTGAGGGAGGCAGGACAAAGAGCTCAACCTAATTTGAGCAGATTCTCTGTGGCCACCATAATCAGGACATTCAGAGAAGAGAACAGTGATATTTTTTCCACTGTATTTTCATCATTTCATTGAGTAATTCACTTTGTCAATATACTGTACAGTGAACTGGAAAAATAAAGAAAAGCTGTCCAAACAGACAACATTTTACGTATAGTAGTAATTTCCATCATACTTTTACTACATGTATGTTTATTTTTTATAATTTTGTAGAATTGCAAGACTACCACATCAGGGTGGAAGAACTGCTATGTTCTCCCAAGAGCAAGAGGTTCTCATTGTTGATATGGTCCGTCAAAACAATGCCATCCGACTCCGTGAAATTCAGCAAAGAGTTATTGAAGACGATTTAAATTTTGAAGGAACAAACAGTGTAACAGTGTAAGCCTTTCTATCAATGACTGTGTCCTCTGACGTAACCGCATACGCATGAAGCAAGTATACAGAGTACCCTTTGAGCACAACTCCGAAAGGGTCAATGATCTATGACAGCAGTATGTGCAAGTAAGTAAACAGTCAGACATTTTCAGTGCTGATGCTTACAGTGCACTTCTGAGCTTCTAGCCTACAGTTACTGTAAAGTGCACTATGTTGTTGTGTGTGTAAATCAGGAGTGTATACAAAGACACTATTGTAAAAGTCTTTCAGTATCACTTACTACAGTAAATGACTTTATTTTCATTTACAGAGAGTGTTTGAATTGGATTCCATGGAAAGGCCCCATGCATGGATTTTTGTAGATGAAGCAGGATTCAATCTTATGAAGAGAAGAAGGAGAGGGAGAAATGTAATTGGCCAACGTGCAATAATGGAAGTTGATGGTCAGCGTGGTAACAATGTCACCCTTTGTGCAGCCATAAGCAATCATGGGGTTCTCCATGCACATGCAACCCTGGGGCCATACAATACTGAACATCCTCTCACATTTCTGGATGTTCTAAGAAATGTTTTGTTTGAGCAAGGGCAACAGGATCATCTGCAAGAAGTGCAACCTGTCTATGTCATGGTTTGGGACAATGTCAGCTTTCACCATGGTGTCCGAATACATGAGTGGTTCAACAACAACCAGCAATTTTTAAACGTGTTCCTTCCACCAAACAGCCCTTTCCTCAACCCAATAGGAGAGTTTTTCTCTGCATGGTGGTGGAAAGTCTATGACCGAAACTCATATACCAGGGAAAATCTCTTACAGGCAATGGAACTGGCCGGTGGTGACAGACATACAGTCTTGTCAAGGCTGGATCCGTCACACCGGAGGGTTTTTTGACCATTGCCTGGCAAGGGACAACATTGCCTGTGGCGTAGATGAAATCCTCTGGTCGGGCCCAGCTCAAAGATGTGATCCTGAGGCAGAATAATCTTTCTGATGTGTTTTTTTTTCTTCTTCTTCTTCTTTTTTGATCATAACACGTTTTTCAGTAAATTCACCATACTTAGGTGTGATTTATTTTGTTTTGTATGTTTTTTACTATATATAATGAACTTTTTTTTTTTTGTAACTACATACCCTGGATGATGTGTTCTCCATTTTTTGATGTAGTGTCTAATGAATGAGCTGCAGTGTGTATATGATTGACTCATGTGTGTATGATCTGAAAGCATTGTTTGATTTTGAGTGCTGGTGAATTTGAAGCAATTGTTTGATTGTGCCAGAAGAGTCAGAGGTTTTGTGAATTTAGTTTGGTTTCAAGAAACGTGTTTTAGCAATTCAGAAAAACTGTAAGCCCCGAGTAACAGTAAAACCTGTTGACGTCCCTGATATCATTTTGGTCCATCAGCATGGCACTGATGAGTCACACATCTCCATCTGTTCATAACTCTTATGGACCTGTGACCTGTAATAAGGCAGAGTGTACTTGGTATAAAATGGTGAAATGCACACAGTTGCAGAGAAGGAAGCCTACAGAATGCCTAATAATTCTAAACACCTAGGAGGAAGGTAGATATTTCATTTTATTCAGACACTGATGCTACAATTACTTAAACATTTACTTTGTGTCCTGTGGGTTAGCAAATCTATACTCGCTTTAACAATAAGAGACACCCCATAGTATATCACTGGCATCATCAAATGACCCAAGCCCTTGTGTCATGTATCTTAACTGTGGTCAAACTTTTTGGAGCATATTTCTAGGTGCTCTCATTCCTAATTATGCTAATAAATCATGTTAGCTTTGATCAAATTCATATATTATCTCATGAATTGGCTAATGATACTGCTCAAGCCTTAGGTCTTATATCTACAATGTTACACTCACACCGGATGATTATTTTGCAAAATCGGGTCGCTTTAGATCATGTCCTAGCACAACAAGGGCATACCTGTGCAGTGGTAGGTCCTGAGTGCTGTACGGATATTTTTGGCCCTACCAATCTATCATATTGTCGATCAAGTTGATCGACAGTGATTGGCTATGTGCCTGGCTAGATTCCTGGTGGCAATATGGCCATGAAATTCTACTATGTTTTATGGTATTCTATGTCATGCTCCTGTTAGCTTATGTCATGATTCGCTGTTGCTGCATCTATGTTTCTAAGCGCATAAAACTTGCCTCCTACTCTTTGGCCTCTTTGGCCTGATGCCTACATTTAGTATGACATTATTACTCTATGCTTGGTACATGGGTAGAGACCTATCCTTGTTTTTTGGGATATGTAGTTGGATAATCACCTAGCCAGTGGTTATGGTATGTAGGATAGCACAGGAAGTTTAAGCTTGCTTTAATGGACGCCTTTATGGTCGTCAAAAGGGGGGAATTGTGGGATTATTTTTCTATTTTTCCATGATTATGTGATGAAACATGCATGATTTAATCATTTATTAATGATGTCGAAGACACCATCAGGCGGATGAGATCCTCCACATGTGCCCTCAACCCTTTTCCTACACCTCTGTTGAAAGCAAATATTTCTGCCATCAGTCCCCTTATCACCAT